>JARHVA010008713.1:250000-397500 GCA_037957365.1 Torreya grandis | reverse complement strand
GGCCAACACATCTAAAGTGGTATAATTAAAGTTTCCATTTTCAATATAATCACATTGCCTTCTACATATCAAGTACAAATTTTGAATTTATATCTCTATTAAGATTAATAAATTATAGAATTTTCAAAGAATAGGCATTTTCAACTAGAGTTTCAATGGCCTCCGCATCCCACACTCAACCTCCTTCTACATATTCAATTGTAAGAACAACTAAGGACACTAACATAATATTTGATTTAATGAATCTTAACCATGATATCAGACATTAATTAGATATTTGGGATGAGGCTAATGCATTAAATCCATATAGGGTTAAGGACCAGCTTTTAATTTTCACATAAGGGTATAAGGATGACTTGCTAGAAATAAAAGAGATTGACATAAATAATGTTGTATCTAGACTAGAGGTAATGCCCTGAATTAACCTATTATTTGATTTATTTTTGAATGTAAAAATATCTAAGAAAATATTACATTTCAAACTTATCAAGACTCTAGTAGCGTACATATTTAGTTGTTGCTACTTTTCCTCAACACATAACTGATGTGGAGAGACCTATAGGTTTAAGTGTAGTTTGGATATTCTTTGTATTTCCTCTATATTCCTTGACAATAGTGCAACAAATAATTATTTGTGATTTCCTCTCTTAGGTTCATGTTGATTCTCCTCCTTTATCACCACTTATCATAGTGACACCATCAGTAGTAATGCCTCAATCCCTTGGGTGACCATCTTCACCACCCATGATTCCTCTAATGGTCAATACTCCTCCCACTTTATTACCATCTACCACCACTAAAGTCCCTTAATATCCCATTACACCTTCTATATATCCATCCCTTATTTATGTTAAACTACCAATTACCTATAAAATTAAGTAAATACTCATATCTCACATCAGAAGGTATAAGTAGAAGGAAAACAAGCATAAGTTCCCAAGGAAAGGGAAGATAGAAAAAATGATAGACAAGAATAAACCATGTTAAAATTTATGATATTAATGAATAAGATAGAAGGTTCTTAATTAAATAAGAATGGGTGTCTAATACGGATGTGAGGAAACAAAGTCATTCAATGAGACAACTAAAATAGATGAAGAGGATGAGTGGATGACTAAAGAAAGTACACAATCTAGAGGGATTGACATATTAGGAGAATTTGAAGAGGTTGATCAAGGAGATGTTATCTTGGTGTCCACCAAGTTTGTGTGAGATAAATAAGGATATGTAGAAGGGGATCTAGAGTTAAAAATACAAGCCTCAATATAGGGGCCATCATCAACTCTACACCCATGTTCTCCATCTCAATCTACTACAGTGAAAATCACAATAATTTTTTCCCTCGTTATCCCTCTCAAATTGTAAATACACTAATACCTCATTCTTTGATAAATTCATCAATTATTACCACTATAATTGGTATAGTAGATACTATTCATTCTTTACATTCTTTGAGCCAAATAGATAAGCCTTGAGTAGTTATAATGCTAACTATTTCTACTTAGTCTAGTTTTATACTATGGGTGTTTTTGATACTACTATTATTACTGGAATTCAATATATATCAATCATAGATTACTTGTAAAATCTACTTATTATTCCAATAAAATATTCAATCTTTAGTGAAACTAGTTCCTAGTCCCCTAAGACATCAAAGAGTGTACATTTTGAATTCTTGGTGTCAACCTTCATTTTTAATACAAAGGCCACAATCCCAAGCTATCTACACAATTGTGACTACCCATTTTCCAAGTTGGAAAGACTAAATAAATCATTAATACACCAACATAGAAGTAGGTCAATGGATAGAGGAAGGTTATACCTCATTTCCCTACCTTAGGAACATCTTCCCCAAAAAAATTACATCCTCCAAGGAAATATACTTATTCTATTATTGCAGTTACAAATAAAGAAGAGAAACAAGTTATGTTGATCATTCCTTCATGGAGTAGGCAACTATAACAATGGGAAGTAAGAAGGCAAGACCTAGTAACTATTGATTAGCCAATAGTTAAGTTCCATATTGATAAACAAATCAATACCTTAAGGAAGGTTAAAATATTATTATTTTTGTTTTATAAGGAGAAAAATTTGAGTTGGAATAGAGATAAGATATATTTTTATATGAGAAATAAAAGGAAATTAAATCCCTCAAACCTGGATTGATACATAGAGGATCTTTATAGTTTTGTATGCACTATCAAAAGAGTAATAAATCAAATGTTCAAAAGTTATAACCAATTAGTTCAAAGTTAATAATAGAGGATCAATATTTAGGATCCAAAATATATTATATATAATATGTAGGGGGTATCTATAATTTTTTATGACACATTCAATTAATAAGGTCTATAATGACTAAATTCTAGCCTAAGTGGGGGGACATACTTCAATTATTGAATAAAATGAATGATATATATGGTAATCTTTGATTCTTGACCTAGGTTACCAAATATAAGGCTTATGTCCACTTAAACCTAATAACAACATAAGAGGCTACATGGTCCTATTATTACATCACTGCTAAGGGAGATAACTTATTTGACTGACATCAATAGATGTGAACTCTGGTGCATCAATTTTCAAATTAAGAGAAATAAGTAGAATACATTTTTAAATATATAATATTCATCAAGGTAAGCACTCATCTTGGTAAATCAGTTCCTAATCCCATTTTTGATAATCTCCTTCGAGATGTAGTTGACAACTATTGAGTTAAAATTGAAGGCACAACCTATATAACCAATTAGGAAATAATACAACTAGTGAATTTGATAGAGATAGAATCATAGGAAGTGAGACACTTCATGTGGTGGTCAAATTTTCATTAATCATACATAATAATTTAATGGACAAGCTTCCATAGTTTTTAAAAATATCTTTACATGATTTTAAAATTATTGATATTGAATTCCAGGCTGGCCATGCATTATATCTATAAATAGAGGAAACAAAGTATCAACTTAATTATTATGGAAACCAATAGAATCTCCTCAAATTAATTAGTCCCTAAGATATACATTATTGAAAATAAAAATAGAGACAACACATGGGCCACTACTGATATTCAATACTATAACTACAATACTAACAACTTCTAGGATATCTATAGTGATTGTGTCTATTCCAACTATAACTCAAGTTAAAATAGTAATTTCAACCACCTTAGTTTATACACATGTTTCCCCATTTTTTTATTCTTCTAGTAATTCCAAATCATCACCCTTTTAAATACATATGTATTTACATGATTTATCCAAGTTGGAAATTTATTTTCTTAATGTATTTTGCATATATATTATATTTTGGTCAAAGAAGTCTATTATAGGAAAATACCATTGTAATGCATTATTTAAATGATAATTAACACTTCATTTTATTTTTAATATGTATTTATATACTTTGTTTTATATATGAGGTGTTCCCATCTGAAGCTTATATGTATTTGTATCCTCTTGATTCCAAAGTGAGGAGAATTTTAGCAACTAAGATTAAGATTAAATTCTAAGGAAAGTTTTAAAACTATTATTGATGTGCAAATATGACTCTTCTCAAAACCTTTGAATATTTAAATAATTTCTATCAAATTGGTATCTCAATCTTCTGGTTGTGTATGATTTTTATTTTAAATAAAGTTATTCATATTGTTTTTTTTCTCATTTGATTGCCTCTTGAATATTAATAATAATCTCCCTTTGTATATGTGTTATAAAATCTAAAAAAATTAGTAACCTTTGATTATATGTGCTTAATTTTACTATATTATTGTTCCTTTTGAGCATTAGTTGTGTTTGATTTTTGGTGTGCTCACGGTGGCTTCTAATAGACATCAGTTTATGATTAGTTGTCCAAATTTTAGTTCAAGTGTTGGCTTAAAATGTTTCATCTTGCTTGACCCATAAAACTTATTTTCTACCTTACATTTCCCTCTTTTTGAGTTTATTTTGGTCTTCCCAACCTCAGGTTTAATCCATCATCAATCCACCCATCAAAACTATATATAGGTTCACTCCATATCTCAATGATCCAAGGTTAACAATTATTTTACTCTCTACTATTCCACCAACATGATATTTATAAAACCCAATACCATGTAACTTGTGGCTTGGATTGAATTTTCATTAATATATCCTAAAACTTTATAGGCTACCTCATAAGGCTACTTGGTGTTCATGAAACCCACATCGACAAGAATTTATTTTTTTCTACAAGGAGGGTACCAAAACCTATATTTTCATGAATAATACCACTTGAGTTGCACTAGATATTATAAAGATGATAAATAGGTCTATTTATAACATTAGTCTATTGGTTTCACCTTTATAACTCTAGAAAATACTTATGTCAAATAAGGGAACCTCAAGGAAAGATTAGACCCAGTCATTTTACTAAACTATAAGAGGTTTACTCCATAGAATCATAATGGCCCTAGATTGGTTAGTTTGTTCTGCTATTATTATTATTATTATTATTATTATTATTATTATTATTATTATTATTATTATTATTATTATTATTATTATTATTATTATTATTATTAGTGCTACCCATGGCTTGCCTAGAAACCCCAAAAAATATATTCCATCCTTCGCCCCCTCTAGAGGAAGGACTATTGAAGCACACATAGTGTCTTTTAAGAAAAATTTGGGGATAATCAATGTGGTCAATGAGGATGTGACATGTATTATTTTCCCATTCGCACTACAAGATGCCACTTATGATTGGTTTCTCAACCTCCCACAAGCTTTAATTAAATCTTGGGTCTAGTATGAAATCACCTTTTTATGCCAATTTGGATAGGTTACCAATCCTAGTGTCATATACCAACATTTTTCTAGTATGAGGAGAGACTTGTCTCCCAATGAACCCATTATAAACTTTAATCATAGATTCCAAAAAACATTTATCCGAGCAAATGATGCATATAGACCCAATACTATGCTAACACTTAGGATTTGCAAGAATGCCTTGGATCATAAAACCTCAATGTTATTGTGTAGAGAATTAGGTGTCATTGATCAATGGAATATGTTTAATCTATCAACATTGATAGGTAAATATATCCCCAATTATAGATCCTAGCTAGACCCAATATCTACCAAAATTACCCAATGTTAAATCTAATTCCAAATGATAACTTGAACACTATGGCTTACAATAGGAATAAAATACACGTGAATTTTCACTTGTCCCATGCTACACCAAATCAAATCTTGATATTTTTTAATAACCTTTTTTATACATCCCATCAACATCAAATCTATACTTCAATTCAATTCAATACTTCTACCAATCAAGGTGTAACTATAGACTCTAAAAAAATTGAATTAGATGTTATCCAAAGGTGGTGTAGAAGTTACGTAATGAATTATTGAGCATGAAAAAAAGGATGGGTAATATTTGTGGACAAAATATAAATTAGGGTTTCAAATTCAAAAAAATACAATATGCCTTTCAATAGACCTAGAAATAGCATAAAACAACCACTCAATAAGGTGCCTAAAATAAATATCTTAGAACTAGTAATGTCAAATTGGTGTCCAGTTTAAAAATGTAACATAAAATGGATAATTGGATTGCATATAATTCTACACTACTTTTAAAATATTTCATAAAGAATTAGAAAGAAAATAGAGTTTTACAAACCATCTAGAGCCATCTTCCTCCAATGCATCAGGGCACTCCAAGACAACAATGGTCTTTGAGACACATGACTTCCCATTTCTAATATAAGATGAGAATGAAATAGAGGATAACACATATGAGGTCTATGAATTCCATAATTTGTAGAGGAATAATTAAAATTTGAGGAATAAGAAGTCTGTTACTACCCTCACTCCTCTGAATAATAATGTTACTACTCCTCTAGATCTAAAAGAAAATAAAAATCCACCTCCTTTAATGTGAAGTGATCATCACCAAAGCATAAATATACAATGTAGATATAGGTATGATATTTTTTAGGATATGAAGAATATTAAGGATAATACCACCCTACATTAACTAGCTCAAATCACTGAACAAAGAGAGTTATTTCTCAAGGCCCTGACTAGGAGATCCTCTACATCTAATAAGTTCAAAATTTCCCATGTTAATATGATTTTATATAAAGATAAACCATATGTACCTATATTTTTATTGACTCTATGAATGTTTAGTAGGAATGTACATAATTTTTTGGTTGATTCAGGTGATTCAACCAACATAATGTTTGTATCTATATGCAAACATTTTGGGTTCACTCCAGATAGGTCAAAAGGAGTGATCATAAAGTTTAAAAAATACTTAGTTCCATATGTTGGGGAGTTATTAAATGTGTAAAAAAAACATATAAATATTCTAGTGGTAGACATTCTTGAAGCTATGTCCTATTTGATGAGCTGTGATTAGTTGAAAACACTAAATAAATACATGGCCACATATTTCTCACACATGTGGATACTTTGGAAGGGAGTATCCAACTAGATCTAAGTGAACCAAAAACCAAAGATTAATTACTTGATTACATATTACAATGAAAAGAATGAAATTATCAATTTTTATCTTCACATTCAAGTGTGTACACATTCACTACCAAGAAAGATCTTTGTGAACAATAATTTTAAGGTCCTTCTCATTTATGGACTTTTTATTTCAATGGAACTATATCAAATCAAGGTTGAGGTGTTGGTGTGGCCTTAAAAAAATCAAAAGAGAAGTAATATATATATATATATATATATATATATATATATATATATATATATATATATATATATATGCATATAGTTTATAATTTCATTACACTAATAATAGATCTAAGTATGAAGGTCTAATCCTTGGTCTATAATTTGCACTAAAGCATATTGTCGAGGTGTACATAATCAATGATTTAGAGTTGGTTGTCAACAAGATGAAGAATAAGTACCAATGTAATTTCACTTACATGAAGAAGTACAAATTCCAAGCATGGGATATAATATAATCCTTTAATTTATTTAATATCAGGTCCATACCAAGAGAATAAAACCAAACATCAGACTCATTATTAGACTCATATGCAGATCTAGCACCACTCTAGGAGTCCAAAATGTAGAAATTATCTATATAGTTAGTCCTTTGCCCCTTCATCCTAGAAAATGTGAACAATTTATATGTATTCAAGGATGATAAACAGATTTCAAAATTCATGAATAGATGTGGAGATTTATAATCTCAAATAACATATGAGAAGGATGTTGATCCCATTTGTGTTAAAGACTTGGGAGAAGATGGT
Source organism: Torreya grandis (assembly GCA_037957365.1). Taxonomy (NCBI): domain Eukaryota; kingdom Viridiplantae; phylum Streptophyta; class Pinopsida; order Cupressales; family Taxaceae; genus Torreya; species Torreya grandis. The sequence goes on along the minus strand of JARHVA010008713.1, from coordinate 390,245 downwards.
GTCTAGCAGTTTTAAGAGAATCATATCCATGTAGGTGAGATCTCCTTAGAATGAGATTTGATATGGATCCATAAGATCAAAAATAAACACAACCTAGATAAACTAAGTTGGCTTTTGTCAAAGAGAATATAGACACTAACCAATATCCCCAACATGTAAATCTAGGCCTAAGATTCACTAAAATTGAATAAAAATAGTTGAAAGGTCTATTAGCATAATATAAAGATGTGATCACCTAGACATACAAAGATATAAAAGTCTTCAATCCCAATAGAATCACACATACCATACCACTGAATCTAGAGTATAACCCCTCTAGGTAGTGATAGAGGTCAATTAATCCAATTATAGAACCCATCATTCAAATAGAATTATAGAAGCTACATGATGCTAATATTATCTTACCAATTAATAATTCTACCTGGTTAGCCAACCTAGTACCAAATAGGAAAAAGAGTAGATAAATCAGAATTTATATTGATTTTAAAAACTTGAATAGAGCATCAGAGAAAGATAATTACGCCCTACCCTAATTGGATGAGGTAATTCATATGGTAAGTTGATATGAGATTATGTCCTTCTTAGATGAATTTACAAGTCATAATTAGGTACTAGTAAAAGCACAAGATAACATGAAGAATGATTTCACCACTAAGTGGGGAATTTCCACATATAAAAGGATGCCTTTTGGCCTAATAAATGTAGGAGTGACCTTCAAAAGAGAAATGGATTTTACCTTCCAAGGGATGGATGGAAAATGTATCATCATCTGCATGGATGACCTCACTATATTTTCAAAAGATAGATTTAATCATGTAGATCATATGTAAAAGATATTTGACAGATGTAGGAGACATGGAGTCTTAGTTAATCTAAATAAGAGAATATTTAAAGTTACTAAAGGTAATTTTTTATGCCATGTCATCACCAAAGACAAGATCTACATTGAATTAGAATAATTTCAGGCCATTTCCAAATTAACATATCCTAACAATAAGGAGTTAAATTTTTTATTTGGTAAGATTAACTTTGTAAAGATATTTATTTTTAGATTTGTAGAGACTATCAATCCTTTGAATGTTATACTCAAGAAATATACCAAAATAGAGTTGAAAATAGAGGCCATGAAATATTTATAGGAAATTAAAAAAACCATCACTAAAGATCTAATTCTGATCAACCTAGATTTAAATAAAGATTTCTATTTTTATTCATTCACTTCACAACATAATATAACTATTGTACTTCCACAGAAGGTGGACAATAATGAACATCACATTGCCTTCATGAGCAACAATTTAAAGGATGTGGATTTGAAATACTCTATGATAGATAAACAACTATATGCACTAAAAATTATGAAAAAATTTAGGCATTATATTTTGAGGAACAAGACATACATTATCATCCCAGACCTAGCTTTCAATCTCACAATTGGATAGAATGAATTCGGTGAAATAATAAGTAAATGGATGTCCAAGATTCAAAAGTTTAACTTTGTAATCAGGCCAACCAAGATGGTGAAGGGAAAAAGAATCATCTAAATCCTCATTGAGACTAATCCAAGAATCTATAGTGAAAAAATTAATGAGACTTAAGTAGCTAGATATGAGTGGCATACTCAAATCATCCACTACCTAGTCATAGGTACATGTCCCCTTGAGCTAAACAAAGAGCAAAGATGAACCCTTAGGCCCAAATCAGATCATTATTTGATCAAGAAAGGATTTCTATATCAAAATAACTATGAGGGCATATATTTAAGATGTGTTTCAAAATAAGAAGTTACAAACATATTAGATAATCTACATCAGAAGATTAGTAGTGGACATCCCTCAAATAACACAACATCTCATAGAATTATAAGGATGGGATACCATTAATCTTCAAAGATGCACATAACCATGTCAAAATTGTCAATAAATGTCAAATGTTTGGAAAAAGGGAAGTGAATGATTTCATGTCACTACAACTGGCCATTGAAGGAGGCCATTGAAGGACATCCCTTTGATCAATGGAGCCTTAAATTTTTAGGGCAATTGACCCAAAATATTTAGTAGGAAAAAGTTCATCCTAAAAGCTACTGACTATTATACTAGATAGACAGAATATATGGCCACTAATAATTATATATCAATCAATGTTATTAAATTTATGAAAGAAAAAATATTGACCAGGTATGGTACTCTAATTTATTTGGTTTGTGATAATGTTCCAACATTCTAATATATGAAATTGGCTGAGTGGGCCTAAAAAAACCAAATCACCATCAATTTCTATAATTAATTTCAATTGAATGGAGTTTTTTAATCTACCAATAAGAATCTAATGGATGCCATCAAGAAGTTAACATAAGATAAACCAAGGGATTAGAATCTCTTATTGAAGTATGCATTGTGGACAAACCGAACTAGACATAAACAAGTTATCAAGACTTAAGTTGTTTCTACTAATATATGGGAAACATTCAATCTTCCCCATCACTTATTAAATATAAACATACTATATTATCCAAGCATACATGGGAGAATATGAAAGAATATAGTCTAGACTACTTGATATATTCTAGATGGAAGATGCAAGAACTAAAGTGCTACACATCTTTAGTAAACATCAAGACATTATCAAAAGGTGGTTTTATAAAAGGTCTAAAATCAAGGCCTTTAAGATTTTGAATGTAGTGACTCTATGGGATAAATCACACAAGAAGAGAGGACAACATGATACGTTCAATTCTTTGTGGATTGGGCCATATTAAATATCATGAATCCTAGGTAATAATGCCTTTTACTTGAAGGACCTCCAAGGTAATGAACTCATTTTTCCAATCAACGGATAGCTATTGAAATATTAGTTCATAGTTTCTCCAATTGTAGATTATTTTGACTTATTTTAAGTGGGGATGTAGACATAGGATTATATTAGATTTTCTACTTTTTAGATTAAATTTCCTAATTTTTAGAAGAGATTTCTTATTTTATAGGATTAATTTTCCATGTTTTTTGCCTTTTAATTTGAGTAGATTAGTTATTATGCTTTCTAGATTATTTTTTTAAATGGTAGAATAGATCAACTACGTTTGTATGTTGGAACTAAAAAAGAAAGGCCAAAAACAAGGGGAAATATATATAAAGAATTATAATTGGCATTTACTAGGATTTTATTTGGTAGTGCTATACTTTCTGGGATTGAGGTATGTGTTATGATTTAATTAAGGTCTACTTAGACTAAATGAGTTTATTGGACCTATGGGATTTACTTTGATATAGTCATACAAATTTTAGAAAAACTTTCCATTTCTAAAGATTAACTACACTATTACACTCTAAAATTTGGATGAGAGATAATAATCATAGAAATGGAGACATGTTTTTAGGAATGTATTGATTAAAATAAGTATTCTTATACACATACCTAATCAATGTTGATTCCCAACCATTCTTCCATCTAGGCTTCAAAAAAAAATCATTGTAAAAAATTATAAAATATGGGTGATTCAAGTAACCTCTATCTAGTATATGCACACCTGGATGGCATTAGAGGAAGGCTTAGAGTAGAGTCAAAGCTATCTCTATTAGGGATATGGATGTCTAGTAGGCCATAGATTAATGCCCAGGATTCTCTTACTATTTAGTTAAAAAATATGAAGTCAAAACGAAACCTACATTGTTTATTTAGGTTTTTATTAAATCTCTCATAATTAGAGGAAATTAATTTCTCAAAATCACACACTTAAATACAAGGAATGGAAAGGGTTATTATATTACATGAGGAAGTAGGAGTCTTTTTTAGGGCCTAGTTTGTTTATTATTTTTTAGTATGGTTGAATTATTGTCATAATGCATTACTAAAATTCAAAATACTCAAGAGTATTTTCCCCTCTAATTTTCCATTTTTGGTGCCCTAACACACACACCCCATTGAAAATTAAAATAAGGACCCACTATTGATTGAATATCATTATTCAAGGTCTTTTAAACCAAAAGTCTATGACATGAACTTAAAAAAGCATAAACTTAAGGCTATTTCAAATTTTATAGTATGTTTCAAAGTTATAGGAGAATCTAAGTTGTGCATAAACCATATTATATGATTTAGTTACCACCTTTGATTTTCCTTTAATTCATTTCTTATGTACATGTTTGATTTAAGAGTTAGTGGTTAACCAAGATGACATGTTACTTTTATTTTAGTTGGTTCTTTTCCTATGTTATGTCTTGAATAAGCTATTTCATGCTTATGTGTTTACTGAGACATCCTAGAGATCATCTACTCTTTTCACATGGCATATTTATACTCACCTAGATCGCAAGGGAAGAGTGAAAGTTACCATTTCAAAAAAAATAGTGAGAGCCATCCACATGTCATCATCCCACTCACCCAAAGGTGAAATTAACATAGTTCATTATATGTATAGCATAGTTAAGTAGAGAAATGAGATTCATACACTTGTCATAATCCCTATCACCTAGAGGTGACATTAGTATAGTTCATTGTATGAAATATCCTAAGAAAATAGAGCAAAAAGAGTTGTCAACATGTCATCATCTCACTTACCTAAATTTGATGTCAACATAGTTTCTTATATGCATATCCCATGTAAGTGGAATATAAATATCCATCCACATGTCATCATCTCACTAACCCATGGACAAAATAACAAAGTATAATAAGCCATAACTCAGTTGTGAGTAGAGTAGTGATACATAGACATGTGTCCCTTAGCCATATAAGTAAATAACAAAGATATGAGTTCTAAGTATAAAAAGAGACATCTATCACATTATGCTAACTAGGCATTTGGGATCAGGCAAAATAATCCACATGGAAATAAAATATGTGAAAAATAGCATTATAAAATTCAAATGGAAATAATAGACAAAGAATGGAGTAAAATTCTTTGTTACCATTAATTTTCACAAAATTATGAATTAATACATTTAATTCTCAAGGCCAACACATATAAATTAATATAATTCAAGTTGCCATATTCAATATAATTAGATTTCTTTCTAGTTATCAAGTGAAAATTAAAAATTTGGAACTCCATTGTGACCAAGAGATTAAATACTTTTCACAAAACATGTATTTTCAACCAGATTTTCATTATCCTCCTCATCTCACACTCCACCTCCTTCTACATAATCAATTTTAGGACCAACTAGGCATATTAGCACATCATTTGATTCAACATATCTTAACCATGATTTCAAACATTACTCACCTATATGGAATGATTTTGATGTAGTCAAGTCATATAGGGCTGAGGATCAACTTTCAATTTTCACATAAAGGTATAAGGATGACCTACTAGATATAAAAGTGGTAGGCGTACATAATGTTGCAACCAAACTAGAGGTAATGCCCTACATTGACCTATTATTTGATTTATTTTAGAATAGAGAAATATTTGGGGAAATATTACATTTTAGACTTAGAGATAATTTAGTAGCATACATTAGTATAAATGATTTTTAATGATACTACATGATCACTATATCATAGATGACTTATAGGTAGGATATGGAAAATTCATGGCTCCTTAAAAATGACATCCACATTAAGTTTCAATAATGGGATAGCAACCTAAGAAGCTTTGTAATTTAGGGCTTTACTTTTATTATTACCATCGCTATCTTTAGACTAGAGGTAAGAATCACCATGGACCTATTAAAAAAAATATGTGGTTTCTCAAGCATTTATTATGTCAATAAGATATAGGTCCCATTATTGGATATTATTAGATCCTATAAATAAAATTATTTTAAAAATGGCTAAATATTGGTTTTATCCTGAGTGTACTATAAGGAGGATAGAAGGTACCAAGGCACACCCTTTGTACTTACCCTAAATTGTGCATGACAAATTATCTAACGAGGAGATTGATACTCAATTAGTTGATATTTTTTATGTTGAGTTACAAAAGGCTAAACAAACAGATGTTTACCTAACCCCTCTCAACATTGTATGAATATAATATACAAGGTGGGAGCACTTCAAGCCTATGGCAAGAACAAAGGGAAATTATGGATTGAAATGGGAAACATTTAGGCATTGGGATCCTAAGAAGAATTTTAGGTATCATATCAAAAGGTATGAGAGGATAGTGAAAATTAACTATGGGCACCAATTCTATAATCATGATGTTATCTTCAAAATGTAGAAGTGGCTAAAAGGATGTGCAGAGTCAATATATCAATGATTGTAACCCAAAAGATCCAATATGATCCCACTATTACTAAGGTAGATGAAAGAATAATTGATAATTAATAATGGGTTTCTACCCCTATATATAGCCTGCCTCCTTAGACATGAGTAGATATGTAAGAACAAGCTAGATCATCTGGATAATTCGATGTTGAAAGAAGAGTTGGGACTGTTCTAATCTCCCCTACATATTCATTTTTTGTTGCTTCTCATCAACACATAAATGATGTGGAGAGACCTACAAGCTCAAGTGAAGAAACTAGGATATTCTTTGTATTACATCTACTTCCTTTGACAACAATACACAAATAGTATGAAAATCAGATTTAATTATGCACTAACATACATCACAAAAATAGTTCCTCAAATCATAGTAATAGAAATAAATAATGGAGAGAATAAAATCACAAATAACACATAACATAGATCTACTATGGTTCATCCAATGTGGACTACATCCACTAAGAAAGTCTTCAATAAAATCTGTAACAAAAAAAAATACAAAGAACCTCTCATAGAGATAGAATATCTCCTCCTAACTTCATAAATGAATTCATTGAATTTTTTATCCAAATATGTCAACAATTTTACACACATGCTATGATGCAATTGCACTTGTAAAGTACTCTATCAAAATATGTTATACCATACCCTATCAATAAAAGATCTAAACTTTTTCTTATCTCTCAAAATCCACACCACACCTATATATCAATAAAAAATGAAGAAAAGAAAGCCCAAAAGGAAAAAATATCTGTGTTTATCCATAAGGAAATACATATCCTCCACCTAATCATGCTTATCCATAAGCCCACCTAAGAGGGAACATGCCATCCTCATCTCTCCTCCACAAAAGACTCTCACAAATTTCAAGGAGATGAAAAATAACTCCACAAAACATGGAATTCAACATGGAAAATATAAATCTAACAATTCACTCCACAAAATAAGGAAGACATATAAAATTAGAAATATCTAAGAATATTCCACTCACATGGAAGCAAGGTTCTACAAAAGGTGGAGTGAGGAAAAATGTGCTCCTCATTTGTGGAGTTCTCTAAGCCCCCAAAATGTACCACCATGGTCATGTGATATCCCCAAGGGTCTACATACTCAACAATTTCCCACTTGGAGATTGTTTCTCCTGTATAGAATCTATCATTGCTCCATGACCACTAAGGCCAATCAAATCTGAACATAGTCTCAATTTTTTTAATGTGACCACCCTGGTCATCATATCTATAGGATTTTTTCTAGTATTAATCTTCTCCAAATTCACCAAGTTACTTTCCAAATCTATTCTAATTAAGTGATAATGTAATTGAATGTGTTTCATCCTTGAGTGGAAAGCAGAGTTCTTTGCCAAATGAATAACACTCTAACTATCATTGTGTAGTCTACCAATTTCCTACTCATGCCCCAACTCTTTAAACAATTATTGTAACTAAATCATATCCTTTCTATCCTCTATGGTAGCAACATACTCTACCTCTATGGTTGACAAATCCATAACCTTTTATATCCTAGAAATCTAGCTAACCATTGTATCTCTAATAGTAAATATATAACCTATCATACTCCTTCTATTATCAATATCCCCTATCATATTTGAGTCTAAATAACTACACAAAGTGGCGTCTGATCCACTATAATCTAATGCAACATTCATGGTTCCTCTCAAATACTAAATATTCCATTTCACTACTTGCCAATGCTCATAACTAGGATCACTCATATACCTGCTCACAACTCCCACTACTTGAGCAATATTTTACCTAGTAAAAACCATGGCATACATAAAGCTATCAACTAATAATGATTAAAGTACCTTAGACATATTAATCTTTTCAACCTTCAACTTGGGACACTATTTCTTTGATAATCTAAAGTGTCCTACCAAAGGAGTACCAATAAATTTAGTATCTAACATGCTAAACCTTTCCAAGACTTTCTTCACATACTTTTATTGGTATAAAATCATCTTCCTCTCCTTTATATCATGAGAAATCCTCATACCAAGGATTTTCTTCATAACACCCAAATATTTCATAAAAAAGGAGTCACTAAGCTATTTCTTAAGAATATATTTATGTTGTATGTTCTTTCTTGCAACTAACATGTCATCCACATAAAAACATAATATAATAAAATAGCCATCATAAAAATGATTAATGTACATGAAATGGTTAGAATTACACCTTTAATAACCTTGTTCCAACATAAAATAATCAAATTTCTTATACCATTTCTATGGATTTTGTTTCAAGCCATACAGGCTCTTCTTTAGTCTACACTCATAGTTATCCTTCCCTTTGACCTCAAATCCGTGTGGCTATTCCATATATAAATCTTCATCCGAATCACTATGAATAAAAGTAGTTTTCACATCTAATTGTTCTAAGTGCAAATCCTCAACTACAACTAAACCAAGAATAGTCCTAATAGAAGTCATTTTTACAATAGGGGAAAAAATCTCATCAAAATAAATACCTAATTTTTGTGCAAACCCCTTTACCACCATTATGGCCTTATACCTTTTTCTCCCTTCATCTTCTTCTATTATTATAAAGATCCACTTGTTTTTCAATGCACTCTTTGCCTTGGGTAGCCTCAACAAATCCCACATTTGGTTATCCTTGAGAGATATATGCTCTTCATCCATGGCTTGCTCCCACTTCTTCCTTGCATCTACTTGCATTTCTTCCTCATAACACTCTAGATATATATTATCAGTGAGTAAAAAATAATTCAAAGAAGGATAAAAATGTTTAGGTGCTCTTCTTACCCTAGAAGACCTTCTTACCATACGATTTTTGGGTCCTTGTGTATAAGGTTCTTGAACTAATTCATTAGATACTTTGCCATCCATAATGTCATCCAATACTATGTACTCTTTCTATTCCTATTATTTTTATGAAACTAATTCTTATACATGATTTTTTAATTAAATATTACATATCTAGACCAAAATATTTTCTTATCTTTAATTCTCCATAAATGGAAACCAAAGTCATCTTCACCATAACTAACAAATGTGCTTTTTTTTAAATTTTGGCTCTAAATCGGTCCTATCCTCTTTCTTAATAAGAGAAAAAGTCTCACATCCAAAGGCTCTAAGAAAATAATAATTAAAATTCTTACCAAACCAATATTTTTAAAGAATACCTCCATCCAAAGTCATAAAAGGTCCTCTATTAATTAGATAAACTTTGTGCTAACTGGTTCTGCCCAAAACTTTAAAGGCAACCTTGTATATAACCTCATTCTCTTAACATGTTCCATTATTGTTATGTTCATCCTTTAAAATACTACCTTATGCTATGGAGTTTTTGAAACCATCTTTTACCTATAGATTCCATTGATAGAACAATAATCAAAGAAAGCATTACTACAATACTCACCTCTATTGTCTAATCTAATACATTTCAACTTAAGACCTATTTAATTTTAAACCAAGGCTTTCCACTTATTAAAAGAGTCAAATATGTTATATTTATTATTAATACAATAAACCCAAACTTTTCTAGTTACATCATCAATAAAAGTGACATAATAAATGGAACCACCAATAGAAGATACCTGAGCTAGTCCCCATACATCTGAATGTACCAACTCTAGCTTATGCTCTTTTTTTGTGGGTCAAACTTTTAAGAACTTAACTCACTTCTATTTTTAGTACACATAATCATCAAATAAGTATAAATCAATGCCTTTTAATCCAAAAAACTTGTCTTTTAAGATCTCCATACCCTTATAGCTCATATGACTGAGCTTGTAGTTCCACATAGTTGCATTTCCATCTATATCAACTAAATCACAAGAATCAACACAACTAGTCAAATATAAAGTACAAAAATTCTTAGCTTTAAATACCACAATATCACCTTTAGTAAATTTTCAATAATCTATAGTAAACATTACCAAACAACCCTCACTTCTCAATTTCCCCACTAAAACCAAATTCCATCTCAACATAGGCACATGTTTAACATACTTAAGTATCCATGTGTTACCATTCTAAATTTTAACCTAAACACAACCTTTCCCTTCTATCTCACATTGTTCATAATCAGTAAAAAAATGTTTATGTGGGTTAGCATGAAAAGAATCCCCTAAATCTAATACCCAAGACTTAGAAAAATTATCCAAAGAAAGAATTATGACATCCTAACATGATTTACCTAATTTGACATTTACCTCATTCATTTTATCCTTGTTGGCATTCTTATCCCAAAGTGACCGACAATCCTTCTCTGAGTGTCCATTCTTCCCACAATGCCAGTATATCATCTTAGATTGAGATCTATAGTTAGATCTACCCTTTGAATTTCGATAGTTACCTTTGATCTTGTACTTTTGCCTCCCTCTAGTTTCAATAGACAAATCATTACCTAAAGATGATTCACTAGTGCTTTTATTTCACATTTCATCACTAAGAATCACACCTACAACATCCTCAAAATTTAAGCTTCCCTTAGTAGGGATTGCATTACTCACAACCATAACCAAGCTATCCCAACTATCAGGCAAAGAACATAAAATAGGTAAAGCTCTAAATTCATCATCAAACTTAATTCTAATGAACATACTTAAAAATGTTTCAAAATCATTTAAATGATTAGCAATAGAACCATTCTCAGATATTTTTATATTAAATAATTTTTTCATAAGAAAAATTTTATTTGAAATAGAGGGTTTCTCATACAAATTTCCAATTTTATCCATGAGATCCTTTGTAGTTTTCTCATCTAAAATGTTAAATGAAATAGAATATGCAAGGCATAACTATATGGCTCCCAATGCCTTCTTGTCAAGTAATGACCAAACTACATCACTCATACTTATAGGTTGTTCTCCTTTCCCCTCCAAGGGGAAATGAAGCTCCTCATGATATAAGTAATATTCCATTTGAATTTTACACAAACCAAAATTATTACCATCAAATTTCTCAACCATAAATCTTATCTCTTCTTACATAGCTCCCACTTAAGACAATAATCCTTCTTGTGATTTACCACTTCAGTAAAAACACCATCAAAGCTCTGATATGATTTGTTAGGAATTAGATGAATTTAAACCAGATTTAATTCACCATAAAATCATATACCTAAATTTTAAATGTGTGAAAATCAGATTTAATTATTCACTAACATGCATCACAAAAATAATTCCTCAAATCATAGTAATAGAAAGCACTAATGGAGAGAGTAAAACTAACAATAAAACATAACATAGATCTACCATGGTTTAACTAATGTGGGTTTCACCCATAAATAAATTCCTCAAAAAAATCTATAAAAAAAAATATTATAAACAACCTCTCATAGAGATAGAGTATCTCCTCCTAAATTTACAAATGAATTCACTAAATTGTTGATCCAAAATTGTCGACAATTTTGCACACATGTTATTTTACAGCTACACTTGCACCTAAAAAATACTATATTACAAGTTATTATACCACACCTTGTCAATAAAACATCTGTACTTTTTATTATCTCTCAAAAGCCACACCACACTTGTATATCAATAACAAATGAAAAAAACAAGCCCAAGAAGAAAACCTCACCATGCTTATCCAAGATAAGCATTATCCATAAGGAAATACCTATCCTCCACCTAGTCATGCTTATCCATAAACCCACCTAAGGAGGAACATTCCATCCTCATCTCTCCTCCACAAAATGCTCTCATAACTTTCAAGGAGATGATAACTAACTCCACAAAATATGGAAGTCAACATGGAAAATAGAAATCTAACAACTCACTACACAAAATAAGGAAGAAATAGAAATTATAAATATATAATAATATTCCACTCACATGGAAGTAAGGTTCCATAAAAGGTGGAGTGGGGAAAAATGTAGTCCCCACATTTGTGGATCTCTCTAAGCCCCCAAAATGTACCACCATGGTCATGTGATAGCCCCAAGGGGCTCCACACTCAACATTCTCCTCCTTTATAACCACTTATCATAATGAAACCACTAGTAGTAGTCTCTTAATCCCCTAGGTGACCATATTCACCACCCATTATTCCTCAAGTGGTCACTACTCCTCCCACTTTATTATCATCTTCCACCACTATATTCCCTTCACCTCCCACTCCACCTTATACAAGGATAGCCCTTAATACCATTAAACCACTAATTACCTATAAAATGAAGCCCAAACTTTATTGTATTTTACCCTAGAATGTAGAAATAGAAGGAAACTAGGAATAATTTCCCAAGAAAAGGGAGGATATAATAAAATATAGTGTTGACAATTTGGTTTATCAAGGCCAAATTCCAACCCCTACAGTAAAAAACTTTTCATGTCCTAGTTGACTTTGGTCCTCAAATCATGTGTTTGATGTAATTAGTTCTTAGTTTATCTCTCTCTCTCTCTCTCTCTCTCTCTCTCTCTCTCTCTCTCTCTCTCTCTCTCTCTCTCTCTCTCTCTCTCTCTCTCTCTCTCTCTCTCTCTCTCTCTCTCTCTCTCTCTATCTCCTCAATGAACCATCCTTAACAAGTTAAGGCACTCACTATGCCGCCTTCATTCAAATAAGCAATCATTTTTATAAGCTTTCTCCTCATCTGGGCATCATGAAATAAAAATGGAAGTTTGTGGAGATTTTTAGGAGTATGATACACATTACCATGATAGTATTCAATTTATTTCCACATTTGTGAGGTCATATGTATCTCAAAAAGATAAATAAATTAAAATTTTATAGTTTGTAGGTATTTTGGATAAATTGTATGGTTCAAAGTTGATCCATGGTATCAAGATTCATCATAACACAGTTTATAGGTCTCATGATCATGTGTTCCTCTTTCAATATTATCAAATATTAATCAACATAGAAAATAAGACATTAATTTGATTTAAATATATTCATGGAGTCTCAGTTTAGCAGATATTAAGGAAAGTCAACATTCCTTAAGGTTTTTTGATGATTCCTAGGTTTCCTTTCTTGGTAGTGTTTGCTTGTCAAAGACCTCCAAAGTGGAATTTATAATTGATACATACGCTTATGTTTATTTAATGGTATTCATGACTATCTAGGTTGTATACTCATGATTTATTTCACCTACCTCTTGTGTTATCCCATCTCATAATATTTTCACTACTTTTTCACCTTTGTATAAGCTTATTTTTCCATTCTCTTCTCTATTTCATAGTTTCCCATCATCCATTAACATCTTACCACATATCCATCCACTTCCACCACATGGATCCACTATAAAAAAGAGTTAATAATGTTTGAGAGATACCATTGTCATGTAGATGTTGTAAAAACTTAACACACCACTAAAATATTGAATAATCTCCACTTACAACTAATCCAAACGCAGTCAAGATGTGCTTCATGAAGTTACTATTTTGAAAATACTAGAAAACATGAATTGTTCAATGAAAAAATGTTGAACTATCTCTCTTATTTGATTTAAATAAGTGAGAAAGGTTCATCATAAATATTTGTGACTTTCTCAACATATATCTTCACCTTAGTCCATACAGGAAACACATTGATCATAACCTATAGCCATGCTAATAGAGGCGAGATCAAAGATGTGAACTGGGCTCAAATAAAGATTGTGAGGAGAGAGTTGAACTCAATGAGAAATTAAAAATAATTAGAGTGACTATTTGGTGGTTTTTTGGTGTTTTTTAAAGACCTAAAACCTACATATAGTTTGTATAAGAGACAAATTTCTATACACAATCAAGCCAATATGAAGATCATTTAGTTTTCAAGATAAAGTGTTAATAGAGATATGAAAGATGTTTGAACCTAATTAGAAGATTTGAATATGATAATGGAATATTTGAATAGGTTAGGACTATTTATGGAGATACTATGCCATTTTGACATAACAAGATAGTCCTAAGAATCGAATTGTTGATCTTAAGGCACCTACAAGTTACTTATGGAACAAGTTGGTCTTAATAGTAAAGAGAGAACAAAGAGATTATTTAAGAAGGAACCTTAAGCTCAATTAAGACTCTATCTAGGGTCAAGATGGTTAAAATAGGTTGTTAATGTGATATGGGTAGAGTTCATAGTTACAGTCAAAACCTTCTCAAATCATATATAGGCCTGTCTCTTGGGCAAACTCAGTTTCAAACATAATGAAGAATGAATTGAATGCTTGAAAAGACCTTGAAGATAATTTGAAGTTTTAATTTAGTATGATTTATCATTAAATTAGATACCATAAATTATTAGTCCTAAGGTAAAGCATTAAATTTGCATGCCTATGTACTAAAACAACACTATAGGCATACTTAATGGAGTGTACTCAGTCCTATATCTAAGAAAGAAGGTAGAGTAAGGATTGAAATAATTTGGAGATATGTGACACCTAGATTATTTTTATGGGGTTTTAAATAATGTGATTTTATAGGAGGTGATTTTCTAAAGTATAAGGTTGCACTCAAGAGAACCCTACAGTCAAACCTTCACCTACATCAAATCAAGAAAGTGTTGAAGCAATTTAAACATATGGAAGGTAGACATGAAAAATTGAGATATAATGTGGTTATATAATTAAATAAAACATCAATATCATCCTTTTGGTACATATGATAATGTTAGGTATATAAAACTATTAATTCAATCATAAATGTAATATTTTCACTATAAGCACTCACTATTCAATCACATATAGACCCTAGTCTTTTAATAGTCAAAGAGGAGACTAGATGCACATTTAGAATGTTTTGAAGAGAAACAGAGAGTTTAGACTTCATAAAGACGTATTGATAAATTTAAATTATGATTATATTTTCATTATATTATTTTTATTATTTCCATGGTAAAATTATCTTTTAGGTTGAAATCCTTAATGGCTAGTTAAGGAAAAAAAGCTAAGACAAGCATGTGCACTAGTTTGATGACATCCATCTATTTTGAGTGATATTTAAATATATAAGTCACATGTTAGGAAGATAAAAGAGATTTTATAATATCATGGAAACATATAAATATGAATAAATCTTAGGTCAAATAATAAATATCACCAAACCCAGCGATCAAGGTTTTATAAGCTATGACTACTTGAAACCCTAGGGCAAAGAGATGAGGGTACAATATATAAGAAACAAATATAGATAAATTTTTAAAGTAAGATAAGGTGTATTTATAAGTCCATTAAAACAATATAGAATGATAAAATAGACCATTAAAACTTCATACTATCCCAAACACTCAGATTTGATAATCCTGGCAAAGTAACTTATAGGTAGTCATTAGAGAATGGAGCAAGGTTAAGGTTTTGAGTAGATAAAACAGATATATAAGGTTGATAATAGGTATAATAGGGATTATAATTATGGTTTTTCATCACTAATATCACCTATACTTTCCTTGAACATCAAAACTTAGTATTAGGCCTTTTAGGCCTAAAGCTAGTCTTAAGACCTATAGACTCCCACCACCATGAAGACACTTGCAGACCCTATCAATAAAATATGACATTATGAAAATTTTAAAGGGGATCGTATATGTATTATAAATTTTTTTTGAAATTATTTAAAGGAAATAGGAATTTTAATTTGATCCTTAAAGAGAAAACTCAAACTATGCAGTCTTAACATTCATTAGAACCACCTATTTCAATGCTTGTATCTTTCACCATAGGAGGAGTTGGAACAAATTATTTTATAAAGATTTTTTCACCATAGGTAAATTTAAATACATTAAGGATTTATTTTTATTTAAGATATGATTTTTATGAATGATGACTAAGACTATAAGCAAGTTTAGAATGCATTTAGAACCCAATAAGTAAACTTCTCTATGTGTGTATATTTGCACACATTTTGCATGGGAAAACAAGATTATAAAGTAATTTAAATGGACATATGGAATAAATATCCATTTAAATAATTGTTGGTTTGTATGTTTTACTTTTTCAACCGTTGTTAGGATGTTTCACCTTCAAAACCCTCTTACGGACTAGTTTTGAGAAAAGTGAAGTCTCTTGCATCAAAACACCCATGAATAATCCTATAAAATATTTAATAATTAATTAAACTTATATATTATAATTCTCATGGTACCGTGATGTATGTTACTTTATGGACCTATCAAAAAATAGTGGTTTTTGAGGAAAATTTGAAGAAATAGAAGTAGAAGGTAGTTTAAGATGATGTTAATCATTTAATATGTTTGTTTGGTAAATTTTTTACCTTATTAATCCATAATATGATTAAAAAGATGCCTATAAATTCCTCTGTGAGCTTCTTCTCATCATCCAGTCTACATATGTGACCTAGTCTACTAGCTTGACAAATTTGTAGATGTTTCTTGCTCAAAAGAACCTATTTAATTATGTGAGTCATTGATTCATTTATAAAAATAACTATATTTTCATTTTATAAATTTTTCATACATGTTTTCATGGCTATCAAGTAATAAGAGTTAGGTTACTAGGTCTAATTGGCCTAGTATACTTATCTGGTCAATCAAGTAAAGTAGAAAATGGTGTTGAAGGTTATTGATGAGAATTTATGTAGATTATACATTCCACATAATTCATCTTAAGTTTAAATCACGTTCATAATAGATAATTAATTTGTTGATGAATGAGTTAACTAGTCTTCAAGTGGCATTTCTATGCACAACCAATCTTTAATTGTCAATCACATGCATGACTCATCTCGAGTATCAATACATGAGTTAACTGGTCCTTAAATGGAAAATAACAAGAGTTATATAACCAATTTATGGCATACCATTCTTCAAAGTTAGTTTGAACAAGTCAACTATGGCTCACCGTCTTGTTTTTAATACCAAATAGCTCATTCGAGGAGCATGCATTAGCACTAGACATAGAGAGTTGTCTCGAGGATTATTTGTAGCAAGTTGTAATTAAATTTTTACTTGAGTCAATGATTGGATAACCCATTATTATCTACTCTACACCACATTTTATTCTATTATTCTCATTTTTTCTATATATAGAGGCTTTTAAGCCATGTATCAAGATTCTTCTCTTAGGCATGAGGAAACTCTACCAGTATTAAAATTTGTAACCTCTTGAATTAATAAAGAAATTATTAAAACAACTCAATTATTGGATTATATTATGTTTATTCTTGTTCATATGTTTATAATTAGTATAAATATTCCATTAACATATGCTTGTCATAATTATATGTTGATTACTTGTCTTATATAGGTTGTATGAAGTGTCAAAAGTTTGATGATCATGATTGAAGTGTTATCTAATTGAAATTGTTTCAAGAAAATCCTCTCATATTTCACCTCCAAGTAATATTCATCCATCAGACCTTCATATGAATAAGTGTTGCTTAGGAGCTTTGGAGATAATGTTTCAATCTATTTTTGTTTCATTAGTTTTTCTATGAGTATAAATGTGAGTGGATGAATGATTACATTGGGTGCATCACCATCACTAGTATAGGTTTTACCTTTAATTTATCTTTGTAACTCTTTTCAACCCATAAAAAAGTAGGTTTTAGTTAATGATTCAAGGTAGATACATCGAAGGAGTTAGCCTCATAATCTAGAGGTTTAGTCTAAGATATAGGTATCCCATAGACTGTAGACCAATCCATTATTAGTCTAGGTTTGAAGGAGATTTGAGAAATATACTTCAACAAGGTGGAGCTTAGGTTTCTAATAGTTATGCCACACCTAGTGGGACATATATCTAATCATTAGAGTATTCATTTGCATCAACTTGGTCTTGACAAGCAGTTTCAATCACTCATATGGTCATCATCTCTGAGATAAAGGGAAGCTCTTGTTGAAAATTCATTATTGTTCATGTGTCTTTTGGTGAGTTATGGAAACCTATGAAGCATATTTTTGTGATTCATATCCTGATCAACATCCATATTATCCATCCTCATTCGATTATAATCCCTATCCATCTCATTATGATCCATATCAACCCTACATTCACCCATATTATCTTTATGATGAGCCTCACCAACCCTATATAGAACCTTATCAATATTATGGTGGCTCATACCAACCCTATGATAACCCTCATGAACAATTTTGTCCTCCATATGAACCATATCAATTCCAAGATCAACCACCCTTTCAAGAATCACATAATTTTTTTGATGAGTTAGAGGAGATAAAGAGGATGAACCAAATCATTGTTGATGAAATTTTAACCTTAAGACAAGATCAATTAGATAAATAATATCAAAAGTCACTACCTCATGCTACCCCATGCCACTATCCATTGATTTTAATTCCATAACAATAGGAAGTTTTCCCAATCATGCCCCAAGATAAAATGCCTTCAATACAAGAGGCTCTTAAACCCAAGTTTATAACTTCAAAATAATTACATTAGTCAAGAATATACCCAAATATTAAAGTCAAGGACAAGCCTAAAACCATTCATCCCTCACCCTTCCCTCCTTAAGATCCCAATTCCTTCCCTTCATGGAAATATATTTAAGAGAACTTACATTAGAGAGAGGAAATGATGGTTATCAAGGATGAACAACTGAGTAAATAAAAAGAAGTAGCCATGGAAGCACCACTGGATTTATATCATATTCTTGAGTATTTTTAAGGATCCACCATGCCAATCTTTGAGAAGAAGCCACTCCCTTGTGATTTAAATGAATAAGATTTAGCTAAGATGATAGAATATGTGAGTGTCTTGAATGAACATGAAGAGGAAATAATAATTAAGACACCCCAAGAAGATGAGTTTCAAGAGATTGTTGTGATGTAGGATTATACACAAGAGAAAGATGTGTCAATTAAGTAATAAGAATATGGTTTACATAAACTCTTTGGTCACATGATAGATGACATTCATCATGACAGATCACAAGAGCTTATAACAGTGGTAGAATGCAAGTACAATCCAACCAATGAATATGAAGAACAAGTTAACTTTGAGATCATGCTAGGTCATCAAGTTGATGTTGAAGATGAAAAATTTTCAATTTACCAATATAAGATAGTAAAGGATGATTTTTAGTCTCATGATCATGACCAAGAAAGTAGTATTCTTGCTCTTTTACCTTATACTATTCAAATTGAAGAAATTCTAATCACACTTAAGCTTGATGAGAACAAATTAATTAGCTTGTTTGATATCATCCAATTAGGTTACTCTTTACTTGAAGGTGATTTTTTTCAATTTGAGATAAGTAGTCTCATTAAGAAAGGAGTCACTTCTCCAAGAAAACTATTACAAGAAGTTGTTTTATCATAAAATAACTTATTTGATCTTTTCAAGTAAGGTTATCAACTCCTCACTCCATCTTAAAATGTATCTCCACTCTTAGAAGTTGAAAATGAACTCAAATTGCCTCAAGAAGTCATGAAATCATCTGCATCTCTCTTAGAATCTAACCTTACAACCATAACATAAGAGTCACTTTAAGTTATCCAACATGACCATCAACAATTCATGATTAAACAATAATTGATATTATTGATGAAAAATACATAGATATTGGAGGAGTATGACTGGGTCTTGCTCAAATATAAAATTTATTCACCTAAAATTATAACTAGAAGGCCTAGTTACTTCACCAAGAGGTCATGAATATGATAATGTTCCTAGCTACAAGAAAGAGCTATCAAGATGTGGCAATCATACTTCAAGGTGCCATGGTGGTCAATTAAGTTTTACATTTGACTGTGGAGAAAATATTTTATATTCAAGTAAGTTTTATTAGGTTTTTTTTAATAAGTGATTAGCACAAGCAGTAGTATATTACCTTGTTGTTGTGTTTGTTTGGTTTTATTTATTACTTAGGTTAGGTGTGTTTGTTTCTTAGTTTAGTTATGTTCATTTTTTTGTTTCTATTTATGTCTTATTATTATTTTAGTCATAATAGGTGTCACAAAGTACAAAATCTATTTGGTAGTCTAAGAGATTCATAAAGCCATGTTGTCATGTTTCAAACTATCATTATCATGAAAAAATTAGTGAGTTATCTTGACCATTAAGTTGGTCAACCTGTATGAGTCACCAAAAATGTTATAAAGAGAGTGAGTTTCAATGTCTTGTCATGGTCTTGTCTCAATTTTAACATCCCATGATATTATCTAACATAATTCAATGTATTAAAGGTATGGATATGATTATAATGTTTTACAAGTGTGATCAAAATACATATAATTCTATTTGAAACCTTTTAGGAGGATTTATTATGTCTTTTATGATATCCAGTGATAAATCTTCTTTGTGAAGATATGTAAGCATTGTCTAAAAGGAATATTTTAGTCTTTAAATGATAAAATAATACTTTAAAAGGCCACTAAATCACCCAAAATACATTTAAAGAACCTTTATATTCATGACTTTGCTTTAAGTCAAATGTTTATACTTTGAAATATCTCCTCATGCAACTTTAAAACATTATTTTGGCCTCCAAGAGTTCCCACATGCCAAATTTGATCATATTTTAATGCAAAAATTTCTTTTAATTTTTATAATCTCCCTCTTGACTAGTATTCTTCCTCATATTCTCTAAAGTATTGATTTCAAACTTGTAATTTGAAGAATATGGAAGAGAAAGGCCTTTTTCATGAGTTTCATGTAGGCAGTATGGATTTGTATAGAATTTTTCATACAATAGAGGTTAAGAGATTTAAGGTGAAGATAATATAAGTGATTTAAATAATATTAAAGGAAAAAAGACCTCATAAAGGCTCAAAATTGTTTCTCTTCATCCATCTAGCTCCTTTTCACATCAAGAGAGCCCTTTATGTTTGTAGATGGTATGACCATGAGAGAGAATTTTTAGAAAAGGAAGGGGTCTAAGAGAGATTCCATATTTGTAAATATGGTCTCATTTTCTCTCTCTCTCTCCTTCATGAACCATCCTAAACAAGTTAAGGCACTCACTATGCCTTCATTCAAAAAAGCAACCGATTTTCTGAGATTTTTCCTCATCTAGCCATCATGACAAAAAATGGAAGTTTGTGGAGATTTTCAGTAGTATGATCCACCTTCCCATGATATTATTGAGATTATTTACATAGATGTGATGTAATATGGATTTAAATAAGATAAATGAATGCCAATTCTATATTCTTCAAGTAGTTTGGAGAGACTACATGGTTAAAGGTTCATCCATGGTTATCAAAATTCATCATTGCATGGTTTGTAGGTCTCTTTCATGTTCATGTGTTCCTATTTCAAGATTATGTAAGATACCATAGAAATTAATCAAAAAATTTGATCTCAATATCTTCATGGAGTCTTATTTTAGTAGATATTAAGGAAAGTTAACATTCCTTAAGGGTTTTTTATTATTCCTAGGTTTCCATTCTTGCCAATGTTTGCTTGTCAAAAAGCTCCAAAGTGGTATGTTTGATTTAGGAATATGACTATGCTTCTTTAGTGGTCTTAATTATTG
This sequence comes from Torreya grandis, assembly GCA_037957365.1. NCBI lineage: Eukaryota > Viridiplantae > Streptophyta > Pinopsida > Cupressales > Taxaceae > Torreya > Torreya grandis. The sequence continues at coordinate 368,675 of JARHVA010008713.1, read as the reverse complement.
TCTAGGTTGTGGATTCATGATTTATTTTACCTCCATCTTCTGTCACCACATCTCACAATCTTGTCACTACCTTTTCACCATTGTATAAGCTTATCTTTCCATTCTCTTCTCAATTTCATAATTTTCCATAGTCCATTACCATTTTACCATATATCCATCCACTTACACCTCATGGATCCACTTTAAAAAAGATTATATAATGTTTTAGAGACACCATGGTCATGAACATGTTGTAAAACCTTAACACAATGCTAAAACATGGAAGAATCTCCACCTACAACTAAGGAAAACTCAGTCAAGATGTGATTCATTAAGGTACTATTTTGAGAAGACTATATAACATGAATATATAAATGAAAAAAGGTTTAAATATATATATTAATTAATATAAATAAATGAGAGAGGTTTATCAACAATACTTGTGACTTTCTCATGGTTTATCTTCACCTTAGTCCATATAGGGAACACAAAGATCATCACCTATATCCATGTTAACAGAGGTGAGACCAAAGATGAAAACTAGGGTAAAATAAAGATTATGAGGAGAGAGTTGAACTCAATGAGAAATTAAATGAAATTCAAACACATTAGAGTGACTATTTGGTGATTTTTTGGTGTTATTTCAAGACCTAAAACCTACATACAGTCTGTATGAGGGCCAAATTTCTATACATAGGCCTATATGAAGATCATCCATTTTTCAAGTTAAAGTGTTGATAGAGATATGAAATATGTTTGAACCTAATTGGAAGATTTGAATACGTTCATGGAATATTTTAATAGGTTATGGCCATTGAGGGTAATACTATGGCTATTTTGGCATGACAAGACACTCTTAAGAATTGAATTGATGATCCTAAGACACCTATAAGTAACCTATGGAACAAGTTAGTCTTAATGGAAAAGAGAGAATAGAGAGATTTTTTGAAAAGAAACATTTATCTCAATTAAGACTATATCCAATGTTAAGATAATCATAATAGGTTAGTAATGTGATATGGTATGAGTTCATAATTGTATTTAAAACCTTCTCAAATAATCTATAGGCCTGTCTCTTAGGCAAATTAAGTTTCAAACATAATGGAGAATAAATTGAATGCTTAGAAATAAATTAAATCCAATTTTAAGTTTCAATATAGTATCATTAATAATTTAAGGATATAACATTAATTATGATTATTAAGGTAAATCATGAAATGCATAGGCCTATGTACTAAAAAAAACACTACAGACACAACTAATGGAGTATACTCAGTCTTATATCTAAGTAAGAAGGAAGAGTAAGGATTGAAAGAGTTTTGAGATATGTTATAGATAAATAAATTTTATGGTTTTTTTAATAAGGTAAATGTATATTAGGTGAGCTTCTAAAGTATAAGGTTGCACTCAAGAGAACCCTATAATTAGACCTTCACCTATAATAAATCAAGAAAGTGTTGAAGCAATTTCAAAATCTCGAAGGTAGACATGACTCCTTGAGATATGAGGTGGTTATATACTTTAATAAATATGTATATGGTCCTCATAATCACTTTAAATACTTATAAATATCCTCATTGCCTCTGATCAACACCTACAACCAGTATTGGCAAAGTATAAGCTAGAACAAAGTGAGGAGATATAATGTTATAATCAATTGTATGGGGTTGTGAAGAGAGTTGGAAAGATAAGAATAATGTGATAATTTTATTATAAAATTTCAAAATAATAATTATCACCTTCACAAAGTAAACACAAGAGTGACAAAGCAATCTTAGTCACATACCTTTTGAGACACATATGTAGCCTAAGCTAGTCTTGAAAGATTTGATTGTTAAGGCATATAAAGGTGGATTTAGGTTATAATGTTTGGTAAATATTATCATGGTAAGTATATAAAACTATTAATTCCATCCTAAATTTCATATGTTCATTGGAATCACTCATTATTATATCACAAATAGACCCTAGTCTACTAGCAGTCAAAGAGGAAACTAGATTCTCATTTGGAAAGTTTTGAAGAGAAACAAAGAGTTTGGAATTAATGAAGAGGTATTTAGAAATTGAAATGATTGTGATATTTTCCTTATATTATTTATAGGTTTTCCAAGGTACATTCAACTTTTAGGTTGAAAGCCTTAAGGGCTAGTTGAGGAAAATAAGCTAAGACAGGCATGTGCACTAGTTTGATGGCATCCATCTATTTTGAGTGATATTTTAAAATATAAATCACATGTTAGGAAGATAAAAGATATTTTATAATTTAATTTAAACATATCATGATGAATAATTTTTATTTTAAGTAATAAAGATAACCAAACCTAGCCATTAGGGTTTTACAAGCTATGACTACTTGAAACCCTAGGGTAGAGAGATGAGGGTATAGTATGTAAAAATATATATATAGAGAAATTTTTTAAGTAAGATAATGTGGATTTTTAACTCCATACACATATTATAAAATGATAAAATAGACAATTCAAACTCCATACTAGCCCAAACACTCAGATTTGATAATCCTGGTAAAGTAACCTATAGGCAGTCATTAGAGAATGGAGCAAGGTTGAGGTTTTGAGTGGCTAGAAAAGATATATAAGGTTGATTATAGGTATAATATGGAGTATAATTATGTTTTTTCATCCCTAATATAACCTATATTTGTAACATCAAAGCTTAGTATTAGGCCTTTTAGGCCTAAAACTAGTCTCAAGACCTATAGACTCACATCACCATGAAGAAACTTACAGACCCTATAAAGTAAATATGACATCATGATAAGGTTTAAGGGGATTTTTAAGGTATTAAAAAGGTTTTTTTAATTATTTAAATGTAATAGGAATGTAAATTTTTTCCTTAAAGATCAAACTCAAACTATGTAGTATAAATACTCATTTGAACCACCTGTTTTAATGCTTGTATCTTTCACCATAGGAAGAGTTGGACAAAAATATTTTATCAAGAGTTTTTAACCATATGTAAATTTAAATACATGAGTTATATATTTTTATTGAATATCTAAGGTTTATGAACCATCAATAAGACTATAAGCAGGTCTAGAATGCATTTAGAACTTTATAAGCAAACTTCTCTTTGTATGTATCTTTGTACACATTTTTCATGGGAACCATAGATTCTCAATAAATTTAAATGGATATATGGAATAAATATACATTAAAATAATTTATTTTTTGGATATCTATACTTTATTAACCATCATTATGAAGGATCACCTCAAAAACCCTCCTTAAACCCTCCTACATACTAGTTTTGAGAAAAGTGAAGTTTCTTGAATAAAAACACATATGAATAATCATATAAACTCTTGAATCATGAAGTAAACTTAGAAAGGGTCTTTTTATGTATGGAAATATATGGACCTATCATAAAATAGGGTTTTTAAGGAAAAAGTGTAGAAATAGAGGTACAAGGTGGTTTAATATGATGCCAAACATTGGAGATGTTTGTTTGGAACTTTAATTACCATATCAAGACATAAAATGACTTTAAAAAAATGCCTATAAATTCCTTTTTGAGCTTATTATAATCAATGAATCTGCATGTGTGAAGGACAAGGTGACCTATTCAACTAGCTTAACCAATTTTTATATGTTTCCTACTCAAAAGGACCTATTTCATGATGTGAGGAATTAATTAATATATAAAAATCACTATATTTTTATGTTTTAAAGGTTTCATGTAATTTTTCATGGCTATCAAGTACTAAGAGTTAGGATACTAGGCCTAATTGGCCTAGTAGACCTATTTGGTCAATCAAGTAAAGTAAAAAATGGTATTGAAGGATATTGATGAGAGTTTATGTAGACTATCCACACCACATAACTGATATTAAGTGTAAATCACATGAATAATAGATCCTTAAGTGGATGGCAAATAAGTTAGCTAGTCTTCAAGTGCCATTTCTATCCATAATTGATCTTTCACTACCAATTACATGCATAACTCATCTTGAGTGTCAAAATATTAGTTAACTAGTACTTAAATGGAAAAGAATAGGAGTTATCTAAAAAAATTACTATGTGTAATGATTCAAAAGGAATTATAACAAGTCAACTATGGCCTACCACCTTGTTTTTAATGCCAAAAAACTCATTTAAGGAGTATGCAAGAACACTAGACATAGAGAGATGTCTTGAGGACTATTTATATCAAGTTGTAACTAAAGTTATACTTGATTTAATGATTGGATAACCTATTCTTATATCCTCTATGTCACATTCTCTTCTCTTCTTCTCATTTTTACTATATATAGAGGCTTTGAAGCCTTGTATCAATATCCCTCTCTTGGGCATGAGGAAACTCTACCTAGATCAAACTTTATAACTTCTTGAATTAATAAATAAACTATTGAATCAGCTCCATTACTATTTTATAGTGTGTTTATGCTTGTTTAGATGTGTATAAGTGGTATAAATCTTCCCTTAATATGTCCTTTTCACACATATATGCTAATTAGTTATCTTATGCAGGTTGTATGAAGTGTCAAAAGTTTGATTATCATTCTTGAAGTTTTATCTAGTTGAAATTATTTTAGGAGAAGACTCTCATCCTTCACCTCCAATTCATATTCATCCTTGAGACCTTATGAAACATTATTTCTTAGGATCTTTGGAGATAATGTTTCAGTCTATTTCTAATTCATTAGTGTTGTTATGAGTACAAATTTGAGTGGATGAATTATTACATTAGGTGCATCACCATCACTAGTATAGTATTTCCCCTTTGGTTATCTTTATAACTATTTTCACCCCCAAAACAAAGTAGGTTTTAGTAATTTATTCAAATTAGATACATCAGAGGAGATAGACTCATAATCTAAAGGTTTGTTCTACGATACAGGTATCCCACAGCCTGTAGACTAATCCAATGTTAGTCTAGGTTTGAAGGAGATCTAAGTAATATACTTTAGTAGGGTGAAACTTGGGTTGATAATAGGTAAATAAGGATCAAACCCTATTTAAATTAATGATAGTGGATAATAAGATAGAAAGTTGGTAAATGAAGCAGAATGGGTGTCCAAGTGGGACATTAAGTAAATATAGTCATTCAATGAGACAACTAAAACAAATAAAGAGGATGCATATATTATTGAAGAAAGTACTTAGTTTAGAGGGAATAAAATATTAGGAGAATTTGAGGAGTTTGATCAAGGAGATGTTAGCCAAGTGGCCACCAAATTGGTGTTAGATAAAGAAGGATATGTAGAATGGGATGTAGAGTCAAAAATAAAAACTTCAATGTAGGGGCCATCATCAACTACACCCACATGCTCTCTATTTCAGGTTACTATGGTGATAATTTCAACAACCATTACCCTAACTATCCTATCTCATATTGTAAATACACCAATCCTTCATTATTTGATAACGTCCTCAATTGTTGCTACTATAATTAGTGTGGTAGTTATTATTCATTATTTACATTATTTGAGCCAAATAAATAATCCTTGGGTAGTTATAACTCCAATTTTCTCCATTATAGCCTATTTTTATACTATGGATCCTCTTAATACTACTATTACTATTGGGGTTGCATATACATCAGTCATAGATTACTTGAAAGATCTACATAACACCCCAATTACATGTTTATTCTTTAGTAAAACCAGTCCCCAATCCTTTAAGACATCAAAGAGGGTACATTTTGAAATCCTATTATCCACATCCATTTTTATACATAGGACATACACCCCAGATTGTCTACATAATTGGGGATGTCCATTGGCTAAGATAATTAGATAGACACCCCTATAGTTTTAGTGTATAGGGTATTTGGGAAGACTAAATACATCATTGATACACCAACATAAAAGTAGGTCACTAGATGGAGGAAGGCTATACCTACTTTCCCTACGTTAGAAACATCTTCCCCATAACAATGCATCCTATATGGAAATCTCCTTATATTCCTTTAGTTATAGATGAATCAAAACATCAAGTTGTGTTGAGCATTCCTTCATGGATTAGGTAACTATAACAAGAAGAAAAAAGAAGGCAAGACCTAGTAATTATTGAGCAACCAACTGTCAACTTCCACTTTGATAGAAAAACTAATAGATTAAAAAAGGTTAAAATAAATATTATTTTTGTAGAAGAACAGGTTGAGTTAGAATAGAGATAAGATATATTTTATTTGACACAGAGAAGAAAATTAAATCCCTCAAACCTTGATCAATATATGGAGGATCCTTACACTTTTGTGGACACTATAAAAAAAGTAATAAAACAAATTTTCAAATTCTATGACCAATCTATTCATAGGTCACAAGAGAGGATCATTATTTAGGCTCTAAAAGAGATTATAGATAATATTCAGAGGGTAGATAAAAACATGTATGAGATTATTCAATTAATAAGGTGTGCAAAGACTACATCATAGCCTAAGTGGGGGGACATACTTCAATTATTCAATAAAATGAAGGATATCTATGGTAAACTTCACTTCCTAAACTACTTGAATAGAAATAAGACATATGCCCACTTAAACCTAATAACAACATTATGTCACTACCAAGAGAGATAACTTGCTTGACTAGAATCAAGAGATGTAAATTTTGGTGCAATAATTTACAAAACAATAGAGAGAAGAAGTTTCCATTTTTAAATATATGAAAGTCACCAAGGTTATCACTTCTCTTTGTAAATTATTTCCTAAGCCCACTTTTGAAAATCTCCTCTAAGCTTCAGTTGATAGCTTTCAAGCTTAAATTGAAGTCACAATCTATAGAACCAATGAGGAAATAATGCAGCTAGTGATTTTTTCTAGAGACATGAATATAGGAATTGAGATACTTCATGTGGAGGTCAAATTTTCATTAGTCACACAAAATAATTTTTTTGACAAGCTTCCAAAACTATTCAAAATATCTTTTCTTGATTCTAAAACTATTGATATTGACTTCTAGGCTAGCCATGCATTATATCAACAAATACAAGCAATAAATCAATCAAATTTAATAGAAAGGGTGACACTAGATCCTCCTCAAGGTATTAAGTCTCCTAGTTATACATTAGTGTAAATTTAAAAAGGGCCAACATATGTGCCACTATTGATATTAGCTACTATAACTACATTTGTGGTAACTTCTCATGTATTTATAGTGACCATGTATATTCTAGATGTAATTAAAGTTACAATAATAGTTTCATCCACTTTATTTTATATATCTATTACTCCATCATTTTTTTCTTCCAATGGTTCCACATCAACATCTCTTTAAATACGTATGTATTTTCATGATTTATCCAAGTTAGAACTATTTGTTCCTAATGTATTTGGTGTATGTATGCATGTATGTGTGTGTGTGTGTGTGTGTGTGTGTGTGTGTGTGTGTGTGTGTGTGTGTGTGTGTGTGTATACACAAACACACAGATATATATATATGTGTGTGTGTGTGTGTGTGTGTGTGTGTGTGTGTGTGTGTGTATGTCTATATGTGTGTGTGTGTGTGTGTGTACACACACACACACACACATATATGTATGTATATATACATACATACATACATAGATATATGTGTGTGTGTGTGTATATCTATGTATGTATGTATGTATATATACATACATAGATATGTGTGTGTGTGTGTGTGTATGTATAATTTGAGTAATTCTATTTTGGGAAAATATGATTGTACATGCATGATTTGCATGAGAATTGACACATATTTATATATTCAAAATGTATTTTTAGACTTTTCTTGAGAGATGAGGCATCCTCTTCCCATGCTTATATATATTTTTATCCTCCCAATTGTGAATAGAGGAGAATTTTTTCAACTAAAATCAATAGGAAATTCTAAGGAAGGTTCTGCAATTAGTCTTTATGTGGAAATCTATATCTTCTCCAAACATGTGAATCTTGAAATAATTTGTGTCAAATTATTATCTTATTCTTATGGTTGTGTATGTGTTTTGTTTTCAATATAGTTATTCATATTGTGTTATTGCTAATTTGAATGACTTTTGCATAATAATCATAATCTCCCTTTGTAGATGTGTTATTACAGTCTAACCAAAATAATAACCTTTGATTCTATGTGATTAAGTTTACTATATTCTTATTCCATTTTATCATTAAATGTGTTTGATTTTTGGTGTGTTCATAGTGGCTTACAACAAACACTAATTTGTGATTAGTTGTCCAACCTTTAGTTCAAGTGTTGGCTTATAAAGGCTTCATCTTGATTGAACCACAAATATTCTTTTCTACCTTAACTTTCCATATTTTTGAGTTTATTTTGGTCTTAGCCACCTTATATTAAATCCATCATCAGTCTACCCATCTCAATCAAATATAAGTTCATTCCATATCCAACTCATCCAAGGTTAACAACTATTGCATTCTCTATTACTCCACCAACAGGTTATTTATAAAACTCAATACCCTATAACTCATACTTTGAGTGAATATCCATTCATAGATCCTAAAACATTAGAATCCACCTCATAATGTTCCTTGGTGTTCATAAAACACACATTAATAGATTTTATGTTTGGGTTATTTATACTAGTGCCACTCTACATATAACTTTCCAAAAATACTTATTTGAGGAGTTCATTAAGAAAGTTGTGGTTTAGTATATATCACAAATGAATCAATAATATTATTGGGTTATTATATCCTATAAAAAAAAACTATTCAAAAAATGGGTGACTATAGGTTTTATCTTGAGTGCACTATAATCAGGATAAAACATACCAAGTCACACCCTTTGTACTTATCCTAATATTGCCTTACAAATTGACTGAGGAAGAGATTATTAATAAATTAGTTTATAGTGTTGGTGTTGAGTTATAAAAGGCTAAACAATCATCTATTCACCTAACCCCTCTTAACATTAGACATATACAATATACAAGGTGGGATCACTTTAATTATATGGGAATAAAAAGAGTGCATTATGGATTGAAATAGAAACCATTTAGGCATTGGGACCCTAAGAAGAATGTTAGGGATCATATCAAAAAGTATGAGAGGAAAATGAAATCCAACTATGGGCACCAACCCTATAGTCATGATAGTGTCTTAATGAATACATAGGATGATGTTGAAGTGGCTAAAAAAATGCATGGAATCAATATGTCAATGATTGTATCCTAATGGATCCAATATGATCCCATTGTTAATAAGGTAGATTCTAGTAGAATTGATAATTAATAATGGGTTTCTACCCCTATATATATCCCCCCTCCATAAAGAGGAGAAGATATGAAAGAACAAGTGGTGCATCTAGAAAAATGGATATTTAAGGAAGAGTTGGTATTATTCTAAGATTCACTACATATTCATTTGTTTTTGCTTCTCCTCAACACATAACTAATGTAGAGAGACCTACATATTCAATTGGAGTAGCTAGGATATTATCTATATTACATCTACATCCCTTGACAATAATGAAACAAGTAAGTTTTAATGATTTCATCTCTTAATTTCATGTTGTTTCTCCTCTTTTGTCACCCCTATCATAGTGACACCACCAATAGTAATTCCTCAATCCCCTAGGCAACCATCTTCACCACCCATTATTCCTCTAGTGGTCACTACTCCTCAAACTTCATTACCATTTACCACCACTAAATTACTTCCATCTCCCATTCCACCTTCTACATGTCTAGGCCCTATTGCAAATAAACAACTAATTACCTATAAAAGGAAGCCCAAAACTCTTCCTATCTCACCCAAAAAGGTATAAATAGAAGGGAAATAGGTAGAAGTTCCTAGGGAAAGGTAGGATAGAATAAATGGTAGATAAGGATTGGACCTTATTGGCATTTTATGATAGTCAATAAGAAGATAAAAGGTAGGTAGGTAAAGAATAATGGGTGTCTAAGATGGATGCTAAGGAGATAGATTAATTTAGTGAGACAACTAAAATAGATGAAAAGGACTTGTGGGACTAAAGAAAGTACTTATTATAGAGGGACTAAAATATTAAGATAATTTGAGGAACTTGATTAAGGAGATATTAGCTTGATGGCCAACAAGTCAGTGTCATATAAATTAGGAGATGTAGAATGGCATGCATATTTAAAACTAAAAACCTCAATATAGGGGCCATCATCAACTACACCCCCATGCTATCCATCTTAGTCTACCATGCTAACAATTAAAAAATTCATTACCCCAACTATCCCATCTCAAAATGTAAATACACTAATCCCTCATTCTCTGATAACTTCCTCAAAATTTTATGCTATAAATAGTGTGATAGAAATTATTCATTCTTTACATTCTTTAAGCTAAATAAACAAGCCTTGGGTAGTTATAATGTCATTTTTGTCTACTTTAGCCTAATTTTTTACTATGGTTCATCTTAATACTACTATTACTAATGGGGTTATATATACATAAATCATATATTACTTGAAAAATCTACTTATCACCTCAATGACATATTCATTATTTAGTGAAACTAGTCCCCAGTACCTCGAGACATCAAAGAGGGTATATTTTAAAATATTGGTGTCCACCTCCATTTTTTATACATAAGACACCCCCTTAGGTTGTATACATAATTAGGAATTCCCATTGGCCAATCTACTCAAATATATTCCCCTACTATTTTAGTGTATAGGGTAGCTAGAAGGACTAAATTCATCATTGAGAAAAAAACATAGAAGCATGCCACTGAATGGAGGAAGGATATACCTAATTTCCATATATTAGGTACATCTTCCCCATAAAAATGAATCCTTTAGATCAATCTCCTTATTTTATTACTATGGTTATAGAGCAAGTAGAGTATCAATTTGGTTTGAGCATTCCTTCATGGATTAAGCAGGCAAGACCTGGTAATTATCAAACAACCAACATTCAACTTCCACTTTGATAGAAAAAACAATCCCTTAAGGAAGGTTAAAAAATATCATGGTTAAAAAGGAATAACATGTCAACTTGTAATATAGATATGCATTTTATTTGACAATAATAATAAAATTAAATCTTTATGACCTGGATTGATATAAGGGGGATACTTACAATTTTTTGGACACTATTAGAAGAGTAATAAAACAAATGTTCAAAATATATGAAAAATCTATTTAGAGGTCATAATAGATGGTCACTATATAGTATTTAAAATATATTATAGATACTATGTAGGGGGTAGCTAAAAAGTTTTATGACACCATTCAATTAATAACATCTACAAAGACTACATCTTAGCCTAAGTGGGGGGATATACTTTAATTATTCAATAAAAATAATGATATATATGGTAAGCTTTAATTCCTAATATAGGTGAGAAAAAACATGGCATGTTCCCACTTAAACTTAAGAACATCATCATAGGTTGCATGTTCCCATAATTACATCACTACCAAGAGAGATAGCTTGATTGACTAGCATCAAGAGATGTGAATTATGGTGCAACAATTTGCAAATCAATAAATAGAATAAGTATCCATTTTAAAATATATGAGAGTCACCTAGGTAAGTACTCCTCTTAGTAAATTAGTTCATAAACCCATTTTTGAGAATCTTCTTTGAGCTGCAGATGATAGTTTTCAAGATAAATTAAAGGTGTGGTTTATAATTTTAATGAGTAAATAATTCAACTAGTGAATTTTTATAGAAATAGAATTATAGGAACTAAGACACTTCATGTGAAGGTCAAAGATACATTAGACACACATAATTAGTTGATGGACAAGCTTCAATAATTGTTCAAAATATATTTTCTTGATTTATAAACTATTGATATTGACTTCCAGGCTAGCCATGCATTATTTATATAAATGAAGGCAAAAAAGCAATAAAATTCAATAATAGGGGAACCACTAAAAACTCATTACAACACTCAATGTCTCATATATACACTAGTGTAAATATAAATAGGGCTAGCATATGTGCCACTAATGATATTCACTACTACAACTACATTGTCATAAACTTCTAGTATAAATGTAGTGATTATGTTTTTTCTAGCTGTAACTCAAGTTTCAACAATTGTTTCATCCACTTCAATTTATACAGTTATTACCCCTTCATTTTATTCTTCAAATGGTTCACATCAGCACCACTTTAAATACATATGTATTTACATGATTTAGCTAAGTTGGAAATATTTGTTCCTAATGTAGGTACACACACACACACACACACACACACACACACACACACACACACACACACACACACACACACACACACACAGAGAGAGAGAGAGAGAGAGAGAGAGAGAGAGAGAGAGAGAGAGAGAGAGAGAGAGATTGTATTTTAGTTAAATAATTCTATTCTAGGAAAATAACATTTTACATGCATGATATGCATGAGAATTAACACATCATTTTATCTTGAACATGTATTTTTAGATTTTTATTGAGAGATGAGGCATCCCCATCCCAAGCTTATATATATTTATATCCTCCTAATTCTAAAGAGAAGATAATTTTTGAAACTAAGATTTTAAGGAAAGTTTTTCAATTGGTCTTGATGTGCAAATTTGATTATTCTCAAAACATGTGAATCTTTCAAGAAGTTCTTTCAAATTAGTATCTTGGTCTTATGGTTGTGTGTGATTTTTCTTTTCAACATAGTTATTCATATTATGTTATTTATAATTTAAATGGATTTTGCATATTAATCATAATATCCCTTTATAGATGTGTTATTATAGTCTAACAAACACAACAACCTTTGATTATATGTGATTAAGTTTACTGTATTATTTTTCCCTTTGACTCTTAACTATGTTTGATTTTTGGTGTGCTCATAGTGTCTTAAAAAAGACATTGTTTTCTAATTACTTTTCCAACCTTTAGTTCAACTGTTGGATTAGAAATATTTTATCTTGATTGACCCACCAACCTTAATTTTTTCCTAACCTTTTCATCTTTTTGAGTTTCTTTTGGTCTTACCTATCTTAGATTAAATCCATCATCAATCCACCCATCTCAAGTAGATTTAGGTTCAATCCATATCCAAGTTAACCAAGGTTAACATTTGTTTCACTCTTTTATATTCCTATAATAGGTTGTTTATCAAACATAATACCCTGCAACTCATGCCATAGAGTGAATCTTCATTATAGATCCTAAAACATTAGATGCTACCTCCTAAGGTTCCTAGATGTGCATAAAACCCACATTAATAGGTTTGATGCTTGGGTTATTCATACTAGTGCCAATCTACATATGAATTTATAAAAAGACTTCTGAGGATTTCAGTGAAGAAAGTTATGGTTCAATATATCTCACAAATAGATCAAGTATAAAACCATAAGAAAGAGGTATAATACAACTGAAGTGTTTGGGGCTTCTATATTTTAAACTCCAAAATGTTTTCTACCTTCCTCAATTGTAATTATTATTTTTGTTCCTAGTTATTATTTGGGAAAAAAGGTTATTCCATATTATTAGATAATGGTGATGTCAATATCAAAATAAAATGTTATAATGTAGTCAGATTGATTGGATATGAGGAAGTAAAATTTCTCAAACTCAAGGGTGAGCCATTAAATTAAAGTATTTATGCTCATCTCATTAAAGATAGAATGACTCCAAATATGTTGTGACATGACATATTTGGGAATAATCACTATAATAATATTCATGTGTTTCTAAAATACCTACATTACCTATTAATTCAAATGAAAAGTGTGAAGCCTACATTTTGGCAAAACACACAAGAGAATTGTTCCTTAATTCATAGTGGAAGGAAAATATAAAGTTGTAACTAGTTTACTTGAACTTGTGTTCTCTTCCAATTCTATTAGATGGTTGTCATAATTACTTCATGTTTATAAGTACATCATAATGACTTGGATATAGTTTCTAAATAAAAAATTAGAAGCCTTTGATACTTTTAATAAAAATTAATCCATGATTGCAAATGAATCTCAAACCCACATAAAAACACTTAGGATAGATAATGATGGTGAATATACTTTAATTAAGTTTCAATCATATCTTCAATAAAATAGGATAAAACATCATCTCATAGTTCCTTACACTCTAAAACAAAATGGAGTTGTATAAATGATGAATATAAATGTGATGAATATCATTAATGCTATATTTTATTACAAAGCAATAAAGCTACACTTTTGGGATGAAGTAGTTAAAATAGTAGTTTACCTTCACAACAAATCACTATCAATAGTTCTCTAATTCAATACTCTGTATATGATGTAATGTGGTCATCTTCCTTCAATGTGAACTTCATATTTTTAGATCCACTTTCTACATATTGATTCCAAAAGAAAAGAGGGATAATTTGGACCACAAGAGTCAAAAATGCATTTGTCTAAGATATTATAAATACTCCAAGGCATAAAGGCTACATGATGATAAAGTGAAGAAGTTTCTTTTCTCAAGAGAAGTTATATTTTGTGAAACTATAAAGGACAAATCTAGCATTGATCAACAATTGAGTCGACTTAAGAAATATGAAAATTTTGATGTCTATAAGGAGAGTGAGTTAGATTTTTAAAATAGTGATTTGAGGATATACAAATAGGAATAAATTGATTCTTTATTATATCTTATAAATGATAATGAAACTCTTCCTGAAGGAAAAAGTTTAACTTCATCAGACAATGAATAGGGGCCACAAGAACAAAGGATAGAAATTGAAATAACTTCAAAAAATGAAATTGAATCACCTAAACCACATAAAATGATTCTTAAGTGGTCCACTCAGACATTAAATGATGTCATACTTGATGAATTTTTGAAAACAAGCACTAGAAGTGCACATGTAGCTACATCACAATTAGATAAGTTATTTGAATAAATTTAAGTTTGAAAATATCACCTTGAATGATTATCCATAAGAAGAACTTAATGTTGTCTTTGATTTAGAACCAACATTTTTATGACAAATTGAGAAGCCTAAAGCTTTAATAAAAGTAATGAAAGATGAGTACAATGCATTGGTCAAAATGGGATGTGGAAACTGGTTAATAATCCATATGGCTATAAACCTATTGGCTAAAAGTGGGTCTATCACAAAAAATATAAGGATGATGACCTAGTTGACAAGCATAAATCAAGGATTTTCATAAATGGATATTTTCAAAGAAAATGAATTGACTACAATGAAAGATTTGTACCTATAACAAAATAGACTACCATTCAAACTATGTTGGTTATGGAAGCTCACAATAGATTGAAAGTTTACCAAATAGAACATGTTGTAACTAAAATCCCCCTTATTTCCATAGGAAATGGGGACCCACTTTTTTTAGATTATTATCTCGATTTTGAGCTCCCTATTCTATATGTTTATGTAAAATTTTGGAAAATATCATGATTTAGGCCTCTTATACTTTGGCAAGATGACATTGATATTGTGTTTTCATAGACTAAATATTTTGTTCTATCAGGTTTGTTACTTCAAGATAATTATTGTAGACTTATGTTTTCATGGAATTATCTTATTTGAGAGTCTTTGTCTAGATTTATATTTTTAGGGATTTTCTCTTTGAAACTTTTATTCTGCATGAATTGGTCTTCAAGTTTATTATATTAGACATTTTTTATGATGGAATTTGCTCCTCATAGCATTTTCCTTGTAACAAATATGTTGAAATAATTTCCATAAATAGACTTATTCTTGAGGATAATCTTATCGATATATTTTTCTCAATGGAATTGTCCTTTGGCCTCTTTAAACTTACCCTTAGAGATTTGTGTAACTTTCCCTTTAGCCTTTTTGAGATCACCCTTCAGCCTTAATGAAGTAGATCCTTTTAGAATTTTTTCATGGATAAATGCCCTATGAATTAGACCCTTTGGATTATTTCCAAAGTGCCCTTCAACATTTTGAAATTTCCCTTCGAAACTTTGAAATGCCCTTTCTACCTTGTCAACCTACCCTTTGGGATTTGTTCAATATGTCCTTCAACCTTTTTGTTGCATCTATTTTGCCTACTAGAATTCCTTTGGGACTTTTTCAATTTCCCTTCAGCCCTTCCACACCTATCCTTTGAGACTTTTATCCCACACCTTTGCCTTTTTGAACATTTCCTTCAGACATTTTATTTGAGACATTCCTTCAAACATTTTATCTAAGATAATTGGGTCTTTGAGAGAATTGTTGTAAAGATTTTATCTAAAAAAATTCCCCTAATGAAATTCCTTTTGGACTTTTGAAATGAACCTTTTCCTCCAACTTACCCTTTAGAAATTTTTTCAAGGACACATATTCCTTTAGACTTTTTGAATGTACCCTTTGGCCTTTTGAAAGTTCCCTTCAATAATTTTATGGTTACCTTTTTGGTCTTTTGTAAGGTCCCTTTCCCATCAAAATGTACCCTACAAAGTAGACCCTTTAGTTATTTTCACCATGAATTAAAACCTTCATCCCTTTTTAACATGTCCTTCAGGTCTTTTGTCTTAAGAATTTTTTTCCCTACAATCCTATCCTTCAATAATTTTATCCTAGGCTAATTCCTTTGGACATTTTTTTGAAACAACTTTCCATTCAGTCCATTCCTTTAGAAATTTTGTTTGAAACATCTTGACTTTTATCCAATTCCTTCAAAAAATTTATCTAAGAGAATTGACCCTTCAAGAGGATTATTGTAGACATTTTGTCTGAAACAATTCTATACAATTTTTTTGAAAATGTTCCCTTGTATAGAAAGACCATGACAATTCTCCCATAATAATTACCTTGAAACAAATACTAGACTACCAAGTGACACCTTTGCTTAGAGAGCATTTCATTATGTTTTGAGCTAATTTAATTTTTTAGCCCAGGTCCAAATCATATTTTATTAATACTAAGACCTTATGCTATAATATTTATGTAGGGACCTTTATAATATGCTAAGTCATTTTTTGCTTATCTTTGTAGGAATAAGGAGTCCTGAGGAAATGACACATGTTTAATTTATGAGATTAAATTTAATAGTCACATGGATGTCATTTGATGATCATATGAACATCAAATTTAACTTCAGTAATGGTCAAACTCATGAGATGTCATTTGATAGTCACATGAACATCATTAATGGTCATGAAGATGTCATTTGATAGTCATGCTAACGTCAAACTTAACCTCATAAAATACCCTTTTGGATTTAAATCAAGATCTTATGATGTGTATTAACTCAAGCCCATTTTATTAAATGATGTAAAAGAGAGTTTAAATGTCAAAGCTATATGAGAGTGACAAGTGTCACCATTGCAAGGGCCCAGTGTATAGATCTAATGACCTATGGGAAGAACCAAGGAGCCCAGTACATAAAACTCAAAATCCTTAAGCAATTTTCAAGTGGCACACATATAAAGTAGAGAAAAAAATGACATGAAAAGTGTCAAACTCATAGGATTCAATGAGTTAAATCACTAAAAATATAATTAATTTCATTAGACTAATGGATAAGGATTGATAGTGTAAGTCTTAGGTGGACTTTTCAAGGATCTTGGGCTCAATCAAGTGTTGGCACATGTCAATTTCAAAATCTAGCAATAGACAAAACACAAAGATATTTGGATTGTGTTATATTTATTGACAAACATTGGGACTCACAATTAAGACTAGGAATATGAACTTGCATGTCTTAATCTAAATGGAGAATATAAAAGTGAAGATTTAAATTCTATAAAAAGCATGGGCAAGCATGCAATGCATAGTTCAGAATAGTCACAACTAATAGTAGTGTCACTATTTCTAAAAACATTAGTAAAGTTATTTTGGTACTTCATTCATATGTCTAAGTTCCATTTGAATGTGACTAATCTAAAATATCAATAGGTTATTATAACAACCTATAAAAAGAAGGCATGTGTAATTTTGGTAAATGATGCATATTCTAAAGTTTGCATATAGTTTAAAATATAATTATCAAAAGTTGCCTATCTTTTTTCACATGCACATGTTGTATAGTTTTGAAAAAGGCTATTTTTAATGGATAATTGTAAGTAGACTTTTATTTAGTTTTAAACTATAGTTAGAACTACATGTTCTGACTATCACATGTAATGACCTTGCATGAACTTGGAGGATGAGGCAACCCCTTCCCCAAGTCTATATCAACAATTGTAATCCAAATTGGATTTTCGGTTAGAGAATTTTTTAATACAGGAACAACATCAATTTTTATCATCAACAAATGTGTTTGTGTATTTTATTTCCAATTTCTATGTAATTAGTTATTATTTTTTTGGTTGTATGTTTCAATAATATTTAGTGTAAAAAAGTTGTGAATGTAATCTTGATTATTTGATTGATATACTAATTTTTAGGTTTGAAACAACTACTAAAATATTGGTAAATATATTGGTTAAGATATTCAATTTCAAATTGACTCATAATTTTTATTTTTCATGAGTGTTTTATTATATATAGTTTTCTATGTGTGTACAACACTACCTTAGATACTTCACTAGCCCAAGCCATAACCTCCTGATTAAGGGTGTGCAAATACCCTTATAGGAGTAAACTTTGTTTGAGGTTTTTGAATTTATTTCATCTTTAATTCCTTAGACTTATTATTTTTGTCTTATTGTGATGTGTGTAATTACTACTAGAAACATGCATAGGTCCTATGAGTACTTAGATTTTTAGAAACCAACTAGGGGTGTAGTTCTTGAAAACCATATAAGTTTTATTTTATGCCTTACCCTTCCCTCCTTTTTTGAGTTTGTTTTGATACCTACCCACTCTATATTATCAACCAACCACACATCCAACTCATATAGAGATTCACTACCCTTATTAAGAACCACACCTTCATCTTAAAACCTTGTCAACAACCTTCATGCCCTACCCACTATTCCATTAGTAGGTTAAAATAAAACACATACCTAAAAATATTTCCTTGGAGTGGAGTTCACCTCCATTAAGATCCTAAAATATTAGAGGCTACCTCATTATGGCTATGGTGTATATAAAACCCACACCAATAGTTAATTGGTGTTAGAAGGAGGGCTAACACCTCTGATAGTAGTAGTTATCCTTTACATAGAGTTGTACATAAGTCACCCAAGAGAGTTACTAGATATAATTCCTATGTTGGTTTATTAGTCTCACCCTTGACAAATCATATGAGACCTAAAACTATGCCAACAACCCCAGTTCTTTGTAATACCCCTCTAGTATGGAACCCTTTACTTATAAGGAACACTTTACCTGTTAATCAACTAATGGCTTAGTAACAACTCTATTTAGTTATATTTGTTATCGCCATCTTAGGAGACATGCATGATTTGATTTAGAACCTCAAAAATTACTTGCCATCCTTTTCTCCTTCAGGAGCAAGGATAGTAGAGGAACATATCAAATCAATTAAATCTACTTTAAGACTAATGAATGTCATAAATGAGGATGTTTCATGTGGATTATTCCATTTTACTTTGATGGATGTTACTTATGATTGGTATCTAAATCTAATGGAAAATTCCATCACTTCTTGGAATGAATGTCAAGTAGCTTTTCTTGCATAGTTTGGATAGGTCACCAATATTGGTTTGGTATATTAGCACTTTACCAGCATGAAGATAGAACATAATGAGCCCATCCATGATTTCAACACAAGATGGTATAATATGTATAGCTTGTTGACCCCAAGATATAAACTAGAGAAAACATTATAATTGGAAATATACAATAATGCCTTGGACCCTATCATTGTCATGTTCTTAAGAAGAGTAATTATGGCTCACACTTTGGAATTAACATTTAAAGAGGCTATCATAATATATAGGCAACTCAATCCTTATATTCCTAGAGTGCCTAATGCCAAAAATGGTTTTATATCACTAAATCTAGTTTTGCATGCAAAATAGAATATCCTAGCATTCAATCAGAACCAATTGTATGCACTACCTCCACTAACGTAGACAACACAACCAAATTTTGGCTACTTGAACAATCATGTGATAGGTAATTATTATTAGTATAACCAACAAGTATTTTTACTTCCTATTACCATTTTACAAGGTATGGATTCCATGAAGGTAGAACTAGACTCTATTCAGAAGATGGTTCAAAAGTTGAGTAATGATTTCTTGAATATACAAAAGAATATGGGAAATGCAAATGGCCGATTCAAAAATAAAAATACTAGATTATGGAGATATAATAGACTAGTAAAAAGGCCTAAATAGCCTAATAATCATCTATAAATCAACACTTTAAAGATGGATATTCCCAATTAGTGTAGAATTCATAATACTTTCGAGCATGGTGAGCTCAACTGCATTGAATTTTGTGTGGCATTTAAAATATTTCAAATAGAGGCGGTTAGACAAGATCAGATGCATAATCCACCTAATTATCATTTAGATCCTAACTCTTCAAACACATTTATGTTCTTCAAAACTCACAAGTTTCCTTTTTTAGGTGAAGATGATAGTGATCTAGAGGACAATATGGATGAAGTTCATGCTTTATATCAGTTTCAAAGAGGTGATTACAATATAAGGAATAATTATCCAATCACAACATTGACTTCTCCAAATAACATGATGATCCCTCCTATTCCTAAAGATAACAAAAATCCACCCCATCCAAAGGGGAACAATCAGTATTTGAGTAAGGAAGAACCAAGAAAATAAGGATACAATATTATTGAGGATATGAAGAAGATCAAGGTGAATATAAATCTTCATGAGTTAGCATAAATCACTAAACAAAATGAGCTACTCTATATGTCTTTCATTAGGAATATTCCTATGGAAAATGTGAAAACATTGACATATAAATAAAAATCATCTAACACCAATGTCATCTACAAGAGCAATCCAGAAGTTCCACCCTTCTTATTGACTATGGGCATTTGGTAAGAATATTCATAACTATTTAGTTAATTTTGGATCATCTATAACTATCATGCCTACATCCATATGTCAAAAGCTTGGTCTGATGCCAATCCATTCAAAGAGGATAGTTTCACAATTGGACAAGATAGTAGTCCTAGTAGTTAGAGAATTGAACAATGTGCACATTCAAGTAGCATCTAAGACAAGAGTCCATATAACCATTGATATTCTAGTGGTGGACATACCTGAAGGATATGGTCTAATATTGAGCAAGGATTGGTCCAAAACACTTAACAGATATCTCTCTATAGACTTTTCTCATTTATGGCTATCATGGATAGGAGTTGTGAATAAAATAAAAATTGATAGAGAGTTGAGAATGAAGTATCACATATAGAGTACAACATCAAAAATGAAGAGGTAGAGTATGAGTCACCCATCCTTGGTATTTATACTTTTACTACTCTAAATTAAGTACAAAACCAGTACCTAAAAGTTATAATGAACTATGGACTCTACACTTTGATGGTGTTATATTTAAGCAATGATCAGGTATGGGAATTGAGTTGATGAATCCATAAGGTAAAAAAATTGGCAACATACAAGTTGATTTATAAATAATAGATATGAGTATGAGGCTCCAATTCTAAGATTACAATTTACACTCAAGAGTAATGTCAATCAAATATTGGTATTTAGTGACTCAAAGCTGGTGGTCAATCAAGTCATAAATAAGTACCAATGCAAGATATCCTATTTGAAGAGATACGAGCACATAGTGTGAGACCTTATTGAAAGCTTTGAATATTTCAACATCATAGTACTCCCTAGAGAAAAAATTAGATTATTGATTCATTATTTACTACTACTTCTAATTTAGATCTGCTACAAGAATCTAAGGTAAATATGTTCTCAATTGAATTGGTACCTTGCCCCTCTATTCCAGATAACATTTAAAAAATTAGGTCTTTGATGATGACCAATAGATTATTCAAATTTCAACCAATTTATGGTAATTTGAATCATAAATCATCAATGACAAGGACATTAATCACCTCTATCAAGATGAATCAAACAAAGAAGGCATTCTTCAGCTCAAAGAGAATCAAATTCTAGCTGGTGTGGTATCCTTAGAGAGACCATTCAACATAGATACTCAAACATGGGATCTAAGACAACTAAAGTTCAATGAATTAGATTTAAAAAGAGAAAATTAAGGAGATGCACATATAACACATTATGTTAATATTGGTCTTAGCTACACCCTATAAGAGAGACAATGAGTGAGGAATTTAATCTTTTGATATAGGGATGTCATTACCTAGATATATGACGATCTAAAATTTTATGACCCTCAGGTCATCACTCACACAATTCCCTTGAAGCTAGATGATAAGCCATTTAGATAGAGGAAAATACTATTCAATCCTATTATGGATCCTCTCATTTAGAGAGAAGTGGAGAAGCTTTTAAATGAAAAAATCATCTTCCTAGTCTAAAATTCTACTTGGGTGGCCAATTCAGACCCACTAAGAAAGAATAATGGTGAGATTAGATTATGTGTGGACTTTAGAAATCTGAACAAGGCTTCTAAAAAAGATAATTATCCCTTTCCTTCTCTAGATGAGGTGATACAATCAATAAGTGGTAATAAAATGATGTCCTTCCTAGATGGATTTGTATGCTACAATTAGGTATTGGTGTAATCTAAGGATTGAATAAAAATGACATTCACTAAAAATTGACCAACCTATGTGTATAAGAGGATGCCATTTGGTTTAATAAATGTAGGATCCACCTTTCAAATTGCCATAGAACATGCATTCAAAGGATTGATAAGAAAATGCATAATCAACTACATGGATGATCTTATAGTATTTTTAAAGAATTAAAAAGACCACATAAGTCACCTAAAGTCCATATTAAAAGATGCATAAGGTTTGGTATCTCATTAAACCTAAAGAAGATCATATTCAGAGTGATTGAAGGTAAGATTTTGGGGCATATCATCACCAAGGATGGGATCATCATTGATTCAAAAAAAATTTAGGTGATTTAAAAAATTCAGCCACCAAATAAAAAGAAGGATATGAAATCATTATTTAGAAAAATTAACTTCATATGGAAGTTCATCTCAAGATTTGTAGAGATTTTCAAGCCCCTAAATGCCATGCTCAAGCAAGATGTCAAAATAGAATGGATAGCTAAATCTTAAAAGTACTTCCAGGACATTAAAGATGCAATATCATAGGCTCCAGTGCTAATCATTCTAGATTTTGATAAATATTTCTACCTATACTCATTTACTTCAGAGCATACGATTATTGTTATCATCACACATAAAAAGGATAAGACCAAGCATCTAATCACGTTTATGAGCATGAAACTAAAAGATGCAAAACTTAGGTACTTTATGATTGGAAAATAAAATTTTTACCTTATTAAAGTAATGAATAAGTTTTGGCATTACATCTTAAGGAATAAAGTCATTACCATTATTCCTAATCCTACTGTCAATCTCACCCTATCATATAATGACCTTACTATCAATCTCACCCTATCATAGAATGATGAGGTAAATGTATGGCCAAGCTGCAAAAATTTGACATAAATATCAAGCCTGCAAAGATCATTTGAAGGTTAGGCATTTTTCATATTATGATTGAACCAGATCCTTGCATCATAGTTGAAGAGGTATGTGAATATAAATTTTCTAAAAGAGATGGTATATTGATATCATACAATATTTACTTTTAGGAACTTGTTCCCTAGAGCTCAATAGAGAGAGAATAAGAGCTTTGACGCTCAAAGTTGCTCATTACATGATCAAGAAGGGAGTCCTCTACAAAATAAATTATAAAGGTATTTATCTCAAGTCTGTATATGTAGAGGAAGCTAAATAAATCTTAGAGAAATTACATTATAAGATAGTTAGTGGCCATTCTTCTAGAAATACCATAGCCCATAAGATCTTAAGAATGGGCTACTACTGCCCAACAATTTTTAAAGGTGTCCATGCTCATGTGAGAATATCATGAATGCCAAGCTTTAGCCAAGAGAGAAGTACATGCATAAATACCTATACAACTAGTTTTTGAAGGAATGTCATTTGCCTAATGGATTTTAGACTTCATTTCTATCATCAACCCAAATTCCTTAGTAAGACATAAGTTTTTACTTACTACTATAGATTATTGCACTAGATGGACCAAAGCCATAGCCACAAAGAATTATAGAAAACAAGATGTGATTCACTATTTGGAGGAACATATAACAACTAGATTTGGCACACCCATTTCTCTAGTTTGTGACAACAAACTAGCTTTCATATCAGTAGAATTTACCAAATGGGCATATGAAAACCAGATCATCATCAAGTTATCTTCTAACCATTTCCTTGAGGGAAATGGACTGGTAAAATCAACAAACAAAAATATAATTGATGAAATTAAGAATTTAGTTGGAGACAAGTCTAGAGACTAGAACAATTTATTGAAGTATGCTCTTTAGGTAGACTAGACTAAACACAAGCAATCCCTTGAAGCTTCACCATACCTAGTGGTGTATGGATGCAAGCCTATGTTCCCAATTATGTTGAAGTTATCAACTTATCGATTTATGTAGGACTACATGGAACCAAGTGATAAAGTAGAATTAAAGTTGTTAGACATAATAGAAATGGAATATTCAAGGACTGTGGCCGTACAAACATTCAAAAAACACTAGGACATGGTCAAGAGATGGTTTGATAAGAGATCAATGGTTAAAACATTCAATATTTTAGATCTGGTGATGTTTTAAGATAAAGCCCATGAGAAGAAAGGACAACATGATAAGTTTACCCCACTATGGATTGGATCATGCCATATTTTAGAGATCATGGGCAATAACATGCTTTATCTAAAGGACTTTCAAGGTAATGAGCTTACATATCTAGTCAACAAATAGTTCCTAAAGCACTACTTCAGGGTTATACCATTAGCTAATGTTACTGAGTAATAAGGGATAGATTAATGTATCTATATGATTATATTAGAGTTATTTATTTATTAGAGTAGTTTCTTACTTTCATATATTAGTTTCCTGCTTTCATAGATTTCATTTCTAACTTTCATAGACTAGTTTTTTTATTTCTAGATTAATCTTTCCTACTTTTAGTATTTTGCTTTCATAGATTATATTTCATGTTTTCTACATTATATTTCAGTGCTTTCTTAGATTAGTTATTCTTTACTTTCTCTGATAATCATAATTATGTTTTCACTAACCATAACCAAGTTAAAATATAAACTAACTAAGCTTATGACTTTTGAAAAAGGGGAAAATTAAAATCTTGACACTTTGGACTAGTTTATAGATTGGGCATATATCTATGTTTTTTGAGTCTTTAGTATGAAGGTAGGTAATCATAGACAATTATGAAAGGTGTAACAATTGAATACTTTTACCAAGCATGTGGAAGTTGCTTTCAGAGTACTTCATACAAATTTAGAATTTTTTTTATTGGATCAAATACACTTCTCACATTGAATACATGTTTGAAATGATTATTCTAGGAATAAATATGGTTGGCAGAGATGTTCTATTAATGATTTGTTTTATAATTATACCACCTCATTGGGGTTCCAACTCTTCTCTTTTCCATTCAAGAACAAAAGAAGAGTGAAAGAAAAATAAAATAAGAAAGAACTAATGGATTCAAAAGAGCAAAATAAAATTTATAGAAAATCAAAAGGCTCATATGATGAAATAAGGTCAAAGTACCACATGTCATGATAAAAATAATAATGGAATGATAAGGGAAGGAGCCCAAGGTATCTCTATCAAGTCTATAGACACCTAAATGGAAGTAGAGCAATCCCTAAGCTTCCCTTATTTTTGAGCTTTAATTGATACTAGAATAAAACCTATAGCCCCATTAAAGCCTTTGAAAAACTCATTACAATAGGGGTTAAATAAACTACACATATTTAGACACATATATCTAATAAACTATAAAGTAAGTATGTTGTGTGAATTAACTTAGGAGTCTCTTTCATATTTCTAATTTAATTAATCTTATATGTCACACTTCATGATTGATTTAGGTTTGCAAAATAGAGTTCTAGGTTATTGAATACTCAAGAGTATTCCACTTGTGAGTCATCATTTGTTGAACCCAATATCCCCCTTCTTTTCAAAGGAAATGGGAACCCACTTTTTTTAGATTAATATCTTAATTTTGAGCTCCATCTTTTTTATGTTTATGCAAATTGTGGGAAAATATCATGATTTGGGACTCTTATACTTTGGCAAGATGGCATTGATATTGTATTTCATAAACTAAATCTTTTATTCTATCAAGTTTGTTACTTCGAGCTAATTATTGTAGACTTTTGTTTTCATGGACTAAACTTCTTCAAGAGTCTTTGTCTAGATTTATGTTTTTTTGGATTTTCTATTTAGAACTTTTGTTTCACATGAATTGGTCTTCAATTTTAATGTGTTGAACATTTTATTCGACAAAATTTTCTCCTTGCAACATTTTCTCCACAATAATTATACCAAAATAATTTTATCGAATTAGACTTATTCTTTGGACAATATTGATGAAATGGAACTATCCTTTGTCCCCTTTGAACCTACCCTTTGGTCTTTGTGCAAATTACCCTTTAGCCTTTTTGAGATTTCCCTTCAACCTTTATGAAGTATACCGTTAGAGACTTTTATCATGGATAAATTACCTACAAAGTAGACCCTTTAAATTGTTTCTAAAGTGCCCTTCGACATTTTGAAATTTCCCTTTGGGATTTTTGAAATGCCCTTTTTATCTTTCCAACCTACCCTTTGAGCTTTGTGTAATATGTCCTTTGACCTTTTCATTGTGGCCATTTTTCCTGATAGAATTCCTTCAAGACTTTTGTAAGTACCCTTTGGCCCCTCCACACCTATCCTTTAGGACTTTTGTCCTGCACCTTTGACTTTTTGAACCTTTCCTTCATACATTTTATCCAAGACACTTTCTCCAAGCCAAACATTCCTTCAAAAACAAATTGAGAGAATTGGGTCTTTAAAAGAATTTTTTAGGATATTTTGTCTGAAATAATTCCCGTAATGGAACTCCTTCAAGACTTTTTAAATGACCTTTTTCCTCCAACTTACCCTTTACAAGTTTTATCAATGACATATATTCCTTTGAACTTTCTAAACATACCCTTTAGCTTTTTTAAAGTGCCCTTTAGAAATTTTATGGTTACCCTTTGAGACTTTTATAAGGTTTATTTACCATCAAAATGTACCCTAAAAAGTAGATGCTTCAGGTATTTTCATCTCAAATTAGACCCTTTAGCCCTTTTTAGCATGCCCTTTATGACTTTTATCTCAAGCATTTATTACCCTATGAGCCTATCCTTAGAGACTTTTTTCCCAAGCCAATTCCTTTAGACATTTTGTCTAAAACATCTTTCCCTTCAACCAATTCCTTGGAAATTTTCTCTAAAACATATTTCCCTTTAGCCAATTCCTTTGGAAATTTTGTCTGAAACATCTTTCCCTTCAGCCAATTCCTTCAAACATTTTGTTCTAGAGAATTGGCCCTTTAGGAGGGTTGCTGCAAACATTTTATCTGAAATAATTCTTGACTAAATTTTATGAAACAATTCCCCTACACAAAAATCCCATGACAATTCTCCTATAACAATTACCCTAAAACAAATACTACACTTCCAAGTGGCACATTTGCTTAGAGAGCATTTCATTATGTTTTAAAATTAATTTAATTTTTTATCGCATGCCCAAATTATATTTAATCAATACTAAGACCTTAGGCTAGAATATTTATGCAAGGACCTTTATATTATGCTAAGTCATTTTATGTTTATGTTTGTAGGAATATGGAGTCTTGAAGAAATGACACATGTCCAATTTATGAGGTTGAATTTGATAGTCAAGTGGACATCATTTGACAATCATGTGAATAATAAATTTAACTTCAGAAATGCTAAACTCATGAGATTAAATTTTATAGTCATGTGGATGTCATTGACATTCACAAGGATGTCATTTGATGGTCATGCAAAATTCAAATTTAACCTCATAATGTACCCATTTGGATTCAAATCAAGATCCTACAACACATATATACTTAGGTCTATTTGATAAAATGATGCAAGAATGAGTTGAAGTGTCAAAGCTACATAAGAGTGATAAGTGTCACTATCATGGGGCCCTAGTGCATAGATCCAAAGACCCATAGGAAGAACTAGGGAGCCTAGTACATAGAACTTAGAAGCCCTGAGTAGTTGTCAAGTGGCACACATAAAAAGTAGATAAAAATAAGATGGGATAAGTGTCAAGCTCATGGGAGGTAATGACTCAAAGCATTAAAATCTAATGAACTATATTAAACCAATACATAAAGATCAAGGGTATGATTCCTAGGTGGACTTTTCAAGGATTTTAGACTCAATTAGGTGCTGATGTGTGTCACATTTAAAAAATTATTAATACATAAAATATGTATAACTTTGGATTGTGTTATATTTATCGACAAACATTGGGACTCATAGTTAAGACTAGGAATATGAAAATGCATGTCTTAATCTAAATGATGAATATAAAATTTAAGATCCAGATTCTATAAAAAGCATAGGCAAGATGTAATGCAAAATTTAGATTAGTCATGACTAACAGTAGTACCACTGGTTCTAAAAAAACGGTAAAGTGATTTCACTAATTCATGCATGTGTCTGAGTACATTTGAAGATGACTAATTTGAGATATCAACAAGTTGTTCTCATGACATATAAAAGGATTCATGTGTAGTTTTGGTAAATGATGAGTATTCTCACCATACCCATGAAACAAAATATAAAATTGATATCAGAAGATAAAAAATATTTAGTTGATGCTACTAAATATAAACAATTCATTGGATATCTTATTTATGTGACCACAACAACATTATATATATCCTTTGTTTTTGGTGTTATTTCAAGATTCGTGAAACAACCTAAATATAGTTGTTATGCAGTAAAAAAAATAGTCCTTCAATATCTCTAAGGAATAAATAATTCTAGACTCAAATACTTTAGGGCAAGAGACTTAAAAATGGTTAGATATTTATATTTTGACCATGTTGGTGATCATAAATATTTTAAGTCCATTATAGGTTTTTTTCTATGAATTTAGTAACAATAGTTGTCATTTTAAAATATAAGAAGCAATTAGTGTTGATAATTTTTTTAGCAAAAGTAGAGTATATGGTCTTGTTATAGGCAACTAGAGAGATCTTGTGACTCAGAAGGGTTATTTCAAATTTATAAGAATAATAGGTTTAATAAATAAATCTCATGGTTGATAACACTTATGTAATCTAAATGGCAAAGAATCTATTCTTTTACAACCAAACCATTCATATCATTGGTAAATTACATTTGTTTGGCACTATGTGAAAGATGGTAGTTTCAAGTTACAATGTTGCTCTCCATCAAGACAACCAACAAACATCTTGACAAACATTCTTGGATGAGAAAATGTTGACAATTTCAGAGTAATTCCTGGTTTGACAAATATGTAGATTAAGAATGGGATGTCAAAATATTTTACATATTTATTATTAATCCTAGGTTTCTTAGGTAGCTTTTATCTTTTTGAATATTTGTTTTTCCATTCCCATAGGAATATGAGGAGTCTTTTTGGGAATGTGAAATGAATATCCATCTTGGATTATATATTTGTAACATTTTCTCATATAAGTTTAGTGTGAACATAATTTTGGCTTGTATCAATAATTTTTAAATCATAGAATTGATCTTAGACTTGGCATGCATCTAGTGTCTTGATTTGGAAAGGTGTAGTGTTGGGTTTTATAGATTGGTTGAAAGACTAATTGAAAAAAAAACTTCTTGATATTGAATAAGACCCATTCAATCATTTTATTAATACCTTATAAGTCCATGATAGAATCAATGTCCTTTATGATTGTTAGGCATAACATGGTATTTAAGGATAGGTGGATCTATGAGACTAGTTGTGTGATAAACTCTAGAGAGAAATTTATCATAAGGGACATTTAATTTGGTTGATAAATTTGAAGATAAATTTTATGCATCAACCAAATTTAGTATCAACATAATAATTTAAATCTTGGGTAGACCATCTTAATATTTTGGGGGAGCTATTTTACCTGTTAAATGTTAAAATAACATACTTGGAAAACTTTATGCCAACTCAAACCTTCTAGTTCAATATAATGAAAGAGATCTTCTGTTAATCTTATCTACCTCCCTAGTCTGATCATCTTATTTTTTGTATCTTAGTTTTAATAATAAATAAAGGGTGCATTTCAAGGCCGATTCTTCCATTAAAAAAACTGACATGTTTATGAGGGTAATATTATTGAATGGTAAAAAAATCCAAGATAAGTAAGGTTATGCCACTAAGAATATACAACAAGGTATATGGGTGATCCTAGAAAAACAACTTGTTAAAATAGCTCTAGTTAAATAGGTTAGACATATTTTTAATGAATAAATCTAAGGGAAATACTTCATTAGATCAATGATGGTTACTAAGGAACCAAATTCATTTCCAATACCCTCAAAATAAAACATAGGATAATACATTGAATATGATTTCAAAGGACATTTATAAGTTCACCTTTCCAACCAAATAGATCAAGGATTATTTATTGTCCATTTGAAAATACTCTTCAAGAATGAGAAAGTGGAAAGGTTTGAAGAGGAATAATTTTAAGGTATTCTAAATTATTCCTTGACAATGAAGGGGTTGGAAAAAATTCCCAATGAGAAATTGAAATTCCCGTAGTTATGATGAACTCCCTCTAGATTAATTTAAAGTGATATTAGATAAAATTATTTTTTTCATTATATGCATGGGGCTAGAGGAAAAACACCATTTGGGAAGGTGAATCAACCATTTGTTATTATATTGACTCAAAAATTTAAGAACCTTCATAAAATGCAAAATTGGACTGTTAAAACCTTAAGAAATGTTTCATACAATATTATAGTTAAGGTTAAGTAAATTTTCAAACAAGATTACAGTTAAGGTGTAACTCTAGAAAATTAATAAAGTTATTACAAGTATGTCACATCAATAATGTTTAATAGTACTTGAGAAATATATACTCAATAATTTGATCACACCTTTGGAGACCAACAAACATTCTAATCATAATTGACTTTTATATGGCATACAACTATATAGCATGCCCTTTGGTCCTTAATATGATCCAACGAAGATTAAAAGTTCATTTCAATGATCCTAAAAAAATAGTGGTGGTCAATGGGTCCTACACATGCCCTATTTCATCCAAATTAGCATATCCAAAAACTTATTAATATTTTGGTTCCATGTCACAGAGTAATCAAATACTAATAGAGAACCTATTCTAACTCGAATATGTTAATTGTATCTTTATGGACAGTTAAAACCCCCTCTTGGTTTAATACAATAAGTAAATTTCATTGATTGATTAAATTTTAAAAATCATGTAATTCAATCATAGCATAGCATATCCCAATTGAGCATTGAATTCTCAAACATGTATATTGCAATAAAAAAAATACAAGAAAATCAAGATTAGATATAGTTAATCTTCAAGAAATGTTTGATGAATTCAAGATGAACGTAAATAATTATTTATTATAGCACTTGATTTTTACAAGAATCATAGCTAAAAAATTTATATTCTCTCTATTTAAATTTATGGTTTCTAGGAAAAATGAAAGACATCTGCAAACATATTCACAATTTTAGTAGAAAAACATTTGAAAAAGAGTTGTAGATAGTAAAAAATTCTGTAACTACAATAATAATTTTGAATTTATTAACCTAATTAAAAATGCTACCTCATAAATTGAAAATTTATATTTAATTAGAAATGATTATCCTAAGAGATTTGACAAAAATTTAGGTTATTTCAACATCCACATACTTTTCACTTTCCATTTTATTTTTCATATACAAACCTTTAATTGAAAACTTAATCTTTTATACACAATAATTGTAACCATGGATATGTATTCTTTATTGCTTTTTAGTTTTACAACTCTCTAAATTTGCCTTGCACACTTGAAGGAATGTGTCAAATAATGATGTGAAACCTGCTAGAATGTTTTTATAGTTGAGGGAGGGTTTGGTATCAAGAATGGACCAAATGAAAGAAAATGATTGAGAGGAACCCACAAAGGGTATGGTCATCTCCCTACTAATTTTGGCTCTATCTAAACCAAGGTGATATGATCTATGGGGTAACTTTCTCACATGGAAAGATTATGCAATTCAATCTCTATGGTGATTATTAGCACATAGAGACACAAATCTAAATACAACACAGCCAAACTCATCCACTCTATCTAGGAAGGGTTATCAAATAGAATTAACAAATGTTCTAGGCCAAATACAAGCTACTAAAGATAGATATGAATGTGATTGCAACATTTGCTCTAAAAGGATCTTAAATAACATAGGGGCTAAAACAAAGATTGTAATACTGGGATTTAAAGCATAAAATGCAGACACATGCTAAATATATAATGTTTATGTATTTGTAGGCAAATAACACTTAATATATATATGAAGAACATGTTATATGTAAGGTAGGATAGGGTATGAAAATTTTATAGTTATAAAAATGGGAGGGTGTTGTGATGGAGGTCTTCAATCAATAAGGATTCTTTCCATCATTCATTACATCATTTATGATAAAGATGTAGAAAACTTACATGAAAACTAATGAAACTACCAAGAGTGATTTGCTTTTTATTTTTGAATCTATAAACCTAGGATTCCCTAACAAGTTATTCAACAACATGCTTCTAAATATAATGAAAAAAAGGATTTATAACCTAGCTCTAAGCCTAAGATGACAACCAATAATGAGTAGGGAATGAGATATCCTATCAACAACATTTGTAAAACATATTACTACACTTCATAAATAGAAATTAGAAAAAAACCATATGCATTTTCATTAAATTTTAAAGAAAATATTACATACATCAACATTTAAAAATGTTGTCATGGGGACAAGCATGATGGATTTGCTCCATGTCGGATAGGGGAGACATATAGAGATGATATCAGAGCTTACTAATGGTTGTACATCTATAACCACCATATCAAGAGAGATAAAATGTATACAATAGTGATCCCTAAATGTGGAATAGCCTATACTAATGAATAAATGGACTAACACAATGACCAACTCAATGGCTAACCAACCTCTAAACTAAAAGACAAGCCTTCTATTTATACATTCTTAACCTTTTCTTATTTTGGAACCATGGGTTACAATTTGGAAAATTACAGAACAAGCCTTCAAGTCCACCAAGATATTTCCAGCTAGAATATCCCCTTTGCCATGCCTAATATCTTCATCCACTTGTAAGAAATTAATCATATCGTAACTACCTCTATAAGGAATTATGAATACTCAGAGCATATCATTTGATATTTTGGTTGAAAATGCCTTTCACTTGAGCTGAAAGGAGGATATTCATTTGAGGAGCCAAACAATTTTTTTCTTGATGTGGAACTACCTAAAGATCCACTTGATCACTTACTTGGATAGATAGAAACTTCTTGGACAATTTCCCTTTTTTATGCACACCATGGAAAAACCTACTCTTGCAATGATGGATTAGGATTGATCCAATAGTGACATAAAATAAAGAATGATCCATGATCATGATTAGAAATATTCACTCTATAGTGGCTCATGGATCTTCTTTTGTGCTTCAAATCATTGCCACATCCATGGAAGAGACATAAAGTTTTACCTTAACCTAGATACTTGTCATTTCCTCATGTAATCCTAGCCCTTTTAAAATTTTGTCTTGGCTTGTACCATTGGATCTACTCACTCAAGCAAGTGCATACCATTGATCTTGACCTAAAGGAAATGTCATTGGCTAATCAATACCCTATCTAATTTAGTTATGATGTATTTCATCACTATGTTCACTTTAGACTCAATTTGAAACTTTGACTTAATGTGCCCCATTGATTGAAAAGTGTATGCTTAA
Organism: Torreya grandis; assembly: GCA_037957365.1. Classification (NCBI taxonomy): domain Eukaryota; kingdom Viridiplantae; phylum Streptophyta; class Pinopsida; order Cupressales; family Taxaceae; genus Torreya; species Torreya grandis. Next base: position 334,936 of record JARHVA010008713.1, on the reverse strand, counting down.
CTACATACTATCTATTGATGAGAACTTGCTTGAGCCTTATCATCTACTATAAGATTGAAAGTTTGACTTTTAACTTGCACCATCTAATATTGAGTGCCTAATCAAACATGCTCTATCAGATCATGATCCAAGGAGTGGGGTGTCATTAAATATTGCCTATTCTTAACCTCGAGGATGCACCACTTGGTAGTCTTATAGGATTATTATGTACCTTTGACTATCTAGCTTTGATCATACACTATCAGATCATCCTAATCTACATCAATTCAAATCATCAAATTTACCTCCATTTGAAAACAAATATTTATTTCATGGATTCTAAAGTTGATGCTCACATGACTATATTTGAACATTTGAATCCCAATGGCTAGTCCATATAGATTAAATTTGGTGTTCACTCACCCATCAAAAGATAGCCATGACATCATCACACCTAAATTTTTTTTAAAATTATTTAGAGACTTTGTTTTATGGAAATTTTATTCAGGGATTTATCTTTAGCATTCATGTTTGCTTCAACACTTCTGTCTTTAGCTTCTCTTTATCCTCAACACTTCTAATTTGGGCTTCTCTTCAACACAAGTGTCCCATAAAAATTATTTCAAGAATTTTATTTGGACAATTATTTTAGATAAAATATCTGAGACAACTTCCCTAAGGGATTTGACTTCACACTTATCCCATAAGAACTGAGCCTTCAGCCTTTAGATTTTTGCCTTTGTTGGGTGTTGTTATCCCCTTCATTTAATCAACTTTCTATTGATGTCATATTTAACCAGGGTTGTGTCTGAAGTTGTGTGCAACAAGAGGAATCACAATGATTTATTAATGGGGTTATTTGTATATATTTATTTTGGGGGGTTTTAAATGTCTTAAGGATTCCTTGGTTAAAACTTTATTGGAATCAAACTATGCAAATCTACTAGAAATAAACACACATTGCAAAAATGAAATTGATTATTGGAAATAAACACATGTTACAGAAATGAAATTAATTACTATAAATAAGCACATGTTGTATAAATGGAATTGATTGTTGGAAATAAGCACATGTTGCAGAAATGAAAATTTAATCTAAAATGCCTGTAGGAACAAATTTACAACAAATCTTAACTTTAAAGAGTCGAAAGCATTTATAAATTTAAAAAAGTTACCTATTTACTTTTGTGAATAGAAATATAAATATCGATAAAAATGAAGATCCTGGTTCTTTGGAGGAGTGGGCCCTTGCGTTGTCTAGAATAGGATTTGAACAATTCAATTTGCTTTCAAAACAGGAATGGCTATTTCATTGATAAAATGTTTTGTATTAAAAATGTACTAAGATATCCTTTATCTCTCTATTCTTCTATGATTTTCCCTATCTTCTGTTATCTTCTCTATCCATATATATTTATACTAAATTCCCAAGTCTGTATATATAGATGCTTTGATGGTTGTAACTATTTCATAGATACGATGGAACTAAATCATGCCTAGAATAGATGTTGAATCAAGATGTGGCTGGATGTCCAACTATGTGATAATTTTCTTGATTCTGTCAGTTTAGAAAATAAAGAATCTGTTCCTAAGTTAATGGGATCATTGATCTTTAACAGATCACTGACTGTTTGGAATAGATCCTTATCAGTTCCATATCTAGCCGCAAAAGTTCTAGAGCTTATCTGAAAGAGAATTGGAGCTAAATATAGAGTTTTAGAGCTAATTCCAAAAATGTGACAACTTTAAATAGTATGGTGGAGTTTTGGATCTAACTGTGATGGTTTTGGAATAGATTCTGCAAGTTTTAAAATTAACTGTGATGATTCTGGAATAGATTCTGTAGGTTTTAAAACTAGTCAGAATTGAGTCCAATTCTTCCAAAAACATGCAATCCACTTCATATTTATTCTTTAGCTTGATGATGACCTATTTTATTACAAAACTAGAATTTTCCACACACTTGTTAGGAATTAAGGTCTTTTAAAACATTAGAATCACAATCAACAAAAGATGGATAATCACATCCTAACTCATCTTAGATCAAAATAAAAGTTACAAAATGAAATCAAACTTAATAGAAAGAGAGAGTAAGATGAAGTCATTTATTATACATCTATTGAGCATATCTTGGCCTCATCAGCCTTCATCAGGATAATTATTTTAGACTTGTCTGAAACAAGTTTTTTGAAGGAATTGGACCCTTACACTTTCACCAAAAGAATTTAGACTTAACTCTTTTGTATTTTTTGGAATAATTGTTTTAGATAATTTGTTTAAAACAATTTCCCTAGAGAAATTGAACTTTACCCTATTTTTAAAGAAATGTAATTCTTTCAAATTTTTTGTAGAGATAAAAAGTCTGAAGCAAACAGGACCTCTGCTCCATAACATCTTTTCCAAAATTATCCTTTGGTCATTTGAACATATTGTTCAAAAGTTTTGTTAAGGGTACTTACCCTACAAAATTTCCCTTTGGCCTTTTGGAATGGCCCTTCAAATATCTACAAAGTGCCTTTTAGACTTTCTAAAAGTTTCCTCTAAATCCTCTAAAAGTACCCTTCAAGAGTTTTACAAGTGTCCTTTGCTTTCCAGACTCACCCTTCAGACTTATTGAAAGTTCCCTTTGGGAGTTTTTCGAGGGTAAAATCCCTAAAGGAAATGATCCTTCAAAAATTTTACAATGGAAAAATGAACCTTCTACAAGTGTCCTTCAGAAATTTTGAAAGGAAAAAATAATTGAAGGAAATGACCCTCCAAAAATTTTGCAAAGGCAAAATAACCCTTCAAAACTTTTGTAAACACTTTGGGTGAAGTAAATAAGTCCTTACAATTATTTTAGGGTTTTTGTGAATAAAAAAATACCTGAAGGGTAAGTGTCCTTTAAAAAATTTACCACAGACAAAAAGTTTGAAACAAACAAGACTTTGCGTTCTTTATGAAATAAAGGATTTATTGTGAAACACTTAGCTTGAAATAAATAAGACATTGAATTCCTTCAAACCTTTTTTGGTGGATGAAATATTTGATGGAAATAAGTCTTCATACTTATCATCTGAGACAAAATCCCTAAAGACCTATTTCTATCAGACATTGTGTTCATTTACAAAGCTCAAAAAGGTCATAGGGAAAGATGCATTCACCAATCAAAGACTAGATTAAGACTTAGCCAAATTTTGCATGAATTTGACCTTTCAAAGAACACTTGAAAATGGAAGTTAGACTAAGGACATAGTCATTTATACTTGATAATGGCCCAATTTATTTAGTATAATTTTGGGAACTAACACTACCTATCATTTGAGGATGTATACCCCTTATGGATGTGAAAAGAACCATAGAACACAAGACTAGGTGCCAATATATTGGGATACATATTCAATACTTAGAAATTTTTAGTGGACATCCACGAAGGCTCAACAAAACATGGAAAACTTTAAAAAAATAGATCACGAGGATCTACAAATGAAGCCACAATAAAAGGAATGGAAAATAACATGACAAACAAGGCCCAAATCATAGGGGTAACAAAACTAAAAAAATAAAAAAAAAAAAAAACACTATAAAATATGGTATATTATTCAAACTTTACTTGATTAAATGCTTAAAATTATTTCCATTAACTGGTGGCTCCAAAATTCTACCATCCCTTAATCTCTTGAACTTTTATAGTAGTTTGGTGACCAAGATGAAGTAAAACAATCTCTGCACATTCTTGAAGGTAATACCACTAGGTTGTAATAGGATGACACATTAAAGCAAATCCTCTTTGCATGATCTCACATCTGGATAAGATCAAGCCAAAATATTTTGGCACTCCTTTAGCAGTTGTAAACAAACATGCTTCTCAGCTGTAATTATATGAGTACCAAACAAGAGTGCATTAGCATTATCAATGTCATTTGTGCATGCAAAGTGCTACTTGAAAGGGGTTTGGAAATTTTCATCTTTATGGGCATAAAATATAACCTCATCTTCATTAAAGGACATCTTCCAAACAACACCCTTTTTTTCAACCCTAACATCAAGAACTATTGGTTTGTCAAAAATATCCATATTCCCAATAAAGTTACCCAATTCTACATCCCTATTTATTAATTCTTTCAATGCATACTTTGGATCTTCAATTACATCATGATTGGGTAACTCATATTCTTGTGTTACATTATCATCACAAACAAGCTCATATGTTGGGACATATAACCTATTGATTACACTCCAAAACTACTCTATAGTAGTAGCATTCATCATTCAATGGAGGTAGAGAACTCACATTGGGAGTCCTAATAATTGAACATCATAATCTCATTGTCACCATTAGACACAAACTTAGGATCATCTGCATCTTCATTATTGGGTTCAATTGTATCACATGGGGGATGTGGAAGGAATCATCTATCCAACCAATCAATGTCTAAATCATAATTCAAAACATTTACCTTGGTATGTAATGGTTCAAGAAGTTCCTTTAAAAACCCTATATACTAACTTCTAATATCACATGTAGGCCTATGAGGTATCCTATTCTCATATCTAGCCAACTTGCAGGACATCTCTTTGATAATGGAAGCCAAAGTCTTAACAATATCTTCAATTTTGGCTACTTTGGACTGTGTCTTTTTTGGTTTATCCAATACATCAACCTTCTTGTTTAAGGTCATACCCATAGCCTTTCTGTTACTTTCAATCTAGATGTCCATATTGAATTCCAAACATAGGTTAATGGGAGCCTTGTCCCTCAAGTAATATGTAGACCTCTTATCAAATACATCATAGTATTTGATTAACCATACTATCTCGCTAGGCCTAATGTACTTGAGTAGCTGCATCCTAGCCTTGTTGAACCTTGATTTCAAGTCTTTCACATACTCATTAGGGTTATTTTTTATATTTTCAAACTTAGCTAAAAGAAAGCTGAGATAAATTCTATCACCATACTAAATTCTAAAAATATTCAACATATCTTCCTATGAATCAATGCATCTATGAGGAATGGAATTAAACCATTAATTAGTGTCCTCCTATAGTGTGTGCACAAAAAAATTTATACACACATCCTTATACTCAACCTCATAATATTTAATAATATCTTATAGGGCCTTTAGATTTTTATCACCACTCAATGCATTGTTCCTTTGGAATTTTGGAAGACATTTCCTAACTTCATTTGGAACCTCATTAGGATAGCCTTCCATCTCATCAAAATTAATAGGTATAAATCTAGGAATTTCAAATGTAGGATGATCATTTTCATTTTGATCCTGATGCCTCATGTCATTTTGATCTTGATGCCTCATGATTGATTTAATGGTATGTTCATGAACAAATGGCAAAGGGATGTGAGGGCGTGAATGATGTGGACTTCGTGGATAAAATTGGGGAGGGGATTCATCAGGTTGAGAAGGATATGGATATTAAATGGGGTTGTAATGTTCTAAATCACTATAAAATCAATGATCAAAAAAATTATGATAATATTTAGCAATGGGAATTTCATCAAATAGAAGCTCATGATTACCAAAATTTTGACAATCCACACAATATTTATCAACTACACTTAGTTCTTCAAAAAGCCTCCAAATTTGTCTCCTTATTCTTTGACGAACACTTAATGGTAAGATTATTTTATTATATTATTCATATTTGAAAGATGACCTCAATCCTTTCAGCTTTGCAAGCAAGAGAACTCTTAAATCTAAAGATATTGAAGATGGGCACTAATCTTTCTTTGAAACTAGATGATCTTTTGGGATCACCACTAGAATCAAAGTTCTATAATATAACCATTTACAAACTTGTAGCGATACATACTAAAACCATATATTTTTGAAGTTAGTGATGATGTATGAAACCAAAGACAATGAATCAAAACGTGATAAAGTTCCAATTCTTTGCAATAGATTCAATAGATGTTAGTTATCAAATCTAAAATCATGGCACATCTCCAATGGAGTGATATGGCTTTGATAACCAAGATAGTCCCAATATAATAAAATATTAGGGGAAAACTTGATAATACAAATTACTTACAACTTTAGCTCTAGCTCTCTATAAGAGTCCCCTATAACACAAGTGCCATGGGTGTCTTTTATTTCCTTGATAACAATGTTATAAGAGTGTTGTTTCCCATTTATACACCTCTCTAATCTAGCCTTTCACACATTAATTAATGTGGAAAATAATGATGAGAAACCTACTACAATGTCATTAGAGCCGAGGGAGGGTTTAACATCAATAATAGACCAAACTAGAGAAAATGATGGAGAGGCACCTACAAAGGGTATGGTCAACTCCCTGTTACTTTTGGCTCTACTTAAACCAAGGTGATATGACCTATGGAGTAGCTTTCTCACATGGGGATATTTTTCAATTCAACCTCCATAGGGATCATTGGCATAGAGAGACACAATTCTAACTAGAACATAACCAAACTTGCTCACTCCACCTTGGAAGGGTTATCACACGAAATGAGCAAATGTTCTAGGCTAGATACAATATAATAAATATAGATATGAATGTGATTGAAACCTTTGCTCTAAAAGGATATTCAACAACATAAGGGCTGAAATAAAGATTACAATGTTGGGCTTTAAAGAAAAAAAAGTAGACACATGTTAAATATACAATGTTTATGCATTTGTAGGCAAATAACACTTAAGATATCCAAAGGGCATGTTATATGTAGGGTAGATTAGGGTAGGAAAAGTTGATGTTTATAAAAAGGTGAGGGTGGTGCGATGGAGGCCTTCAATCAATAGAGATTTTTTCCATCATTCATGATGTCATTTATGATAAAGATGCAAAAAAATTACATGCAAGATAATGAAACTATCAGGAGCAATTTTCTTTTTCCCATTAAATCCATAAACCTAGGGTGCCCTAAAAAGTTATTGAGCAACATGTTTCCAAACATAATGTAAAAATGGATTTATAACCTAGCTCTAATCCCAAGATTACAACCAATAATGAGCAAGGAATGAGATGTACTATCAACAACATTTGAAAAACATATTAATGCACTTCATCAATAGAAATTATTAGAGAACCACATGCATTTTCATTAAATTTACAAGAAAAGAATACATACATTAGCATTTCAAAATGTTTCCATGTGGATAGGCATGGTGTATTTTCTCCATGTTGCATAGGGGAGACAAAAAGAGATTCTCTTAGAGCTTGCTAATGGTTGTACATCTACAACCACCTTAGCAAGAGAGATAAAATGCACATGGAAGCGATACCTAAATATGGAAGATCTTATACTAATGAAAACACAAACCAACAAAATGTCCAACCAACCTATAGAATAAAATACAAGCCTTCTATTTATACATTCTTTAAAATTTTTATTCTAGAACTATGGGTCACAATTTTCAAAATTTTATAATAAGACTTCAAGTCCACCAAGATATTTATAGCTAGAATACCCCCTTTACCATGCCTAAGATCTTCACCCACTTGCAAGAAAAGAACCATTATTGCAACTACCTCTATAATGAATGATGAGGACTTAGAGCATATCATTTGATCTTTTGGTTGAAAATGCCTTTCACACAAGCTGGAAGGAGGATATTTGTTTGAGGAACCAAATAAATTTTATCTTGATGTGGAACTACTTAAAGACCCCCCTTGATCATTTGCTTGGATAGCTAAAAACTTCTTAAATATTTATTCATTTCTTATGCATGCCATGAAACATCCTAATCTTACAATGGTGGATAATGATCTAATGGTGACATAAAATACAGAATGATCCATAATCATGATTAGAAATATTCACTCTAGATTAGCTCATGGATCATCTTCTGTGTTTTGACTCATTGTCACATCCATGGAAGAGCTATCAAGTTTAACCTTAACCTTGACACTTGTCATTTACTCATGCAATCTAATTCCTTTAAACATTTTATTTTGGATCATACTATTGGATCTAATCACTTGAGAAAGTGCATTCCATTTATTTTGACCCAAAGGATCAAACACCATTGGTTGATCAATACCCTCTCTAACGAGTTTATGATTTGTGTCATCACTACATTTAATTTGGGATCAATTTGAAACTTGACTTAATGCACCTCATTGATTAGAAATTGTATGCTTAACCATGTACTATTAATCTATGGGAACATGTTTGAGCCTTATCATGCACTATAATCTTGACCTTTTGACTTTTAACTCACACCATCCAATCTTGAGTGCTTGAGTAAATGTGTTCTATCACATCATAATCCAAAGAGTGGGGCATCATTGGATATTGCCTATTCATGGCCCTAAATATGCACCACTTTAAATTCATGTATGCTTCTTATGTACCTTCTACTATCCAACTTTGATCACGTGTTGTTGGATCATCTTGATCTACATCAACGCGGACCATCAAATATGCCTCCATTTAAAAACAAGCAACTATTTCATAGAGTCTAAAGTTGATGCTTACACAACTATCTTTAAGCATTTGAATCCTAATGAATATTCCCTAAAGCTTAAAGCTAATGTCCATGTGCCTATCAAAATATGTCCATAAGATAATCATACCTGAAATTCAAAAATGTTTCTTTCAGGACTTTTTTTTGTGGTAATTTGATCCAAGTCTTTGTCTTTGGCATTCCTATTTTCTTTGACACTTCTATCTTTAGCTTCTCTTTATCTTCAACATTTCTACTTTAGGCTTCTCTTCATCATAATTATCCCATAATAATTATTTTAGGCATTCTATCAAGACAATTATTTTGGACAAACTATTTGAGACAATTTCCTTGAAGGATTTGACTTCACACTTATCCTCTAAGAATTAAGCTTTCAGAATTTGGATTTTTGCCTTCATCAAAACAATTGTTTCAAAAAAATTATCCAAATAATTTTTTCAAAGGGATTGGAACCTTGCACTTTCACTAGAAAAATTGAGACTTAACTCTTTTGTCTTTATCGAGACAATTATTTCATATAATTTGTCCAAAATAGTTTCCCTATAGAAATTGAGCTTCACCCTTTTACCAAAGAAATGCAATTATTTTAGAATTTTTTCATGGGAAAAATGTCTAAAGGAAATAAGACCTCCACTCTATAATAAATTTGTCGAAAGTACCCTTCTAATTTAACATTTTTGGAAATATTGGAGTCTTATTCCTAATTTAGTTAAGGGTCTAAGTTGACTAAATCAGTAAATAATATTGTAATAATTTAACTACAAATTTGTATAATGTAATTGTATTTTTAACATATTATATATATATATATATATATATATATATATATATCAATAAATATGGACAAAATAACACTTAGCTAAAAATAGGATGAAATGGCTGAGATAAGGTCTAGAATTTATTAAGCAAGACTAGGATAGTGTTGCAAAGAACGATCTCGATTTCATTTTGTGAAAGGATAGGAGTGTCGAAATAGGACACCCTAGCATCTAGCACTGACAAGATCGAAGTTCCCCAAAGCTCTCACACAACTTGTTATATTTAAGATCACACATGATTACCATTGTATAAGCAACTTAAACATGCAGAAATAACCAGAAGAATAAATAACTATCAATGAGAAAACACACATAATATGAGAGGCAACACACAATTGTATTCAACTCATTACAAAGGAAATTACAATAAAGATATCACACTCTTCTTCCACCTCTGTGAGGCTTCCTCCTCAAGGGCTCCCAGTAATCTTCCCACCTAAGTAATCTTCTCTCAATAGGTCACAACACACAACTAGCACAAGCTATTGTTCACCTCATTGTACGTCTAGTACAATCGAGTAAAAATTGGTACTCCAAGTAGATCTCACCATGATCCTACCCCTAATGTATTGTTGTCACCTTGATCTTGCTCCCCCACCGATCTTCTTCTGACCCTCACATACACACATCCCTGCAGACCAACCTGATCTTACTTATCACATGTAGATCTTCACCATGATCCTGCAACACCCTACATATCAAACCTGATCTTACATACCTGAGGAATCCTACTTGATTCTACCATGGGAAGAACTCTCCAAGTTCTACGTAGTTCTTCAAGTTCTCCACTTAACAATACAGCCCATGAGTCTATTATATAGATCTCATGCATACAATAATTAGACTTGCGGCTCAAGACTTTAAACTAGTCTTCATCATGCAAACTTCCCATTCACTTAACTGAATATTCATCAAAAGTAGTTCTAGAACCACCACAGGCTACTGACGTCAGTCCCTTTCTGCCTGGAGGTGACCAAAACCAGCCAATCCCTATCGATGTCAGTTACTGTACACTGATCCATGACCGATGTCAGTTGTGGCCTGTCAACACCGGTGACTGTATACTCAGCATCCTCCTTCTATTTGCATCAAGGTGAAGCTTTTAGCTCCACACCCTAATAATCTCCCACTTGGAGATAAATAGCTGCACCTGTACCTAAACCAGTACATTGTCTAATCTACATCATGGCTTGTATTCCTCTTCAAGTTCCCACTTGAAGACTACCCACCACACTCCTTATGGTGTTAATCATGTGCCTGACTTTCTTCATTCTCAGCTTACCTTCTTTTGCCATTGCTATACTCCCACTCAAATAGAAACCCCTGTGAGTAACCTGTAATCAACAAACCACTAACCAGATCTGGCTATCTGTTAGTCAAACTCGCTCTGAGAACATCCAACCTCGCTCTAATACCATTTGACAGGACCGAAGTTCCCCAAAGCTCTGACACAACTTGTCAAATTTAAGAGCACACATGATTACCATTGTATAAGCAACTTAAACATGCAGAAATAACCAAAAGAATAAATAACTATCAATGAGAAAACACACATAATATGAGAGGCAACACACAATTGTATTCAACTCATTACAAAGGAAATTACAATAAAGAGATCACACTCTTCTTCCACCTCTATGAGGATTCCTCCTCAAGGGCTCCCAGTAATCTTCCCACTTGATTAATCTTCTCTCAATAGGTCACAACACACAGCTAGCACAAGCTATTGTTCACCTCATTGTACGTCTAGTATAATCAAGTACAAACCGGTACTCCAAGTAGATCTCACCATGATCCTGCCTCTGATGTATTGTTGTCACCTTGATCTTACTCCCCCAATGATCCTCTTCTGACCCTCGCATACATACATCCCTATAGACCAACTTGATCTTACTTATCACATGTAGATCTTCACCATGATCCTGTAACACCCAGCATATCAGACCTGATCTTACATACCTGAGGAATCCTACTTGATTCCAACATGGGAAGAACTCTCCAAGTTCTACATAGTTCTTTAAGTTCTCCACTTAAAAATACAGCCCATGAGTCTATTATATAGATCTCATGCATACAATAATTAGACTTTCGGCTCAAGACTTTGAACTAGTCTTCATCATGCAAACTACCCGTTCACTTAACTGACTGTTCGTCAACAGCAGTTCTAGAATTGCAACAGGATACCGACGTCGGTCCCTATCTACCTAGAGGTGACCGACGCTGGCTGATCCTTGTCGATGTCGGTTGCTATACACTGATCCATTATTAACATTAGTTGTGGCCTACCAACACCAGTGACTGCATACTCAGCATCCTCCTTCTGTTTGCATCAAGGTGAAGCTTTTAGCTCCACACCCTAAGAATCACTATAGTCCCTTTTTATTTCTATTATCTAAACTACTTATAAATACCTAAGTCTTTTGGGTTTTGTTCATTATGCCTATGTGATCTTGCATATGAAATCATGATTGATGAAGGTCTATAAAAATCCTTATATCTCTAATTTAATCTTAAAACCCTAAACTTCATTATGCTTTGATAAACTTTGAAAAATAATGGGGGGTTAATTTGTGTAAGATGCATTGAACATGTATCCACACCCCTTGTGTGGTCACACTACCTACATACCAATACTTCGAAGAGGGATAAAGTCATATGTTATCCTCCCATTAAATGTGCTTTATGCAATAGTGTTATGTAGATGTAAAAATACTAAACTAGGTGTGCTTGAAGTGGTTAGGGATTGGTGTGAGGATTTAGATATGACTGTAATTATATTGGATGGATGCATGCAACTAATATGAAAATTTTCCTTACTGGTCTTGCTTGTATTCTTGTTTTCTTTGTAATATTTTTACAACCTCTTCTAAATGAACTTTGAATGGGATATTATATAGATCTATTGGTCATGGGTTGAATGTATTCACACTAGGCCAACAAGATGAAGGATATGAACTAGAATAGAATGACTATTGGATCTAAAAATATAATTAGATAGGAGCACTTAAATTAGACACCCTAGGGTTTAGTTTTATAGTCCAAGTTAGGTGATATTATCCTACATGTGTGAGACCTGGGGGATGGAATTAGCATGGGAAATATAGCTTGATTGAGTTGGAATCAAGTTTTGAAAGCCTATGGATGACTAGAAATAAGCCAAAAGGAGTCTAGAAGAGTCATGATAGCATACAAAAGAGGGACCTATGGGTTGGGTGTCACAAGCCACACTGAAGATACCAATTTTGACATTTTATATGGCTACATTTTCTCCCCTTTATTTTAGTGATGTAGAAAAGTGAAATACTATGATAAAGGAAAATTAGAAAGCATACTAAAACTTGCCTACAAGGGTGAAGCTCATGAAGGTGCATGATGTTAGGTGTGCATAGAGAGAGCATGTTATGAAGTATAAACTTGTAATAAAAAATAAAGAGTAGATAAATTCTTACTAGATACGCTATATCTAAAATAAGAATTTACAAATCTAGGTAAGAGAGAGAAAGAGAAAGGAACGAATACACCTCACCAAGTACGTGAAACAATACAAAACCTATTGTGATTATGAGTGATGCTAATTTATGTTGTACCACGAGTAATATCATGAATGGATCTGAGTGCTTAATTCCCTAAGAGTGGATCAAGAATGTAAAGTTTGGACCTTTGGCTCCATCATCTCCCACTAAGTGAAGTTATGTGATCATGCATGTATTAATCAATGTTTGGACTCTATGCCTAATTCCTCTGAGTAGGTGGCTCAAGAATACAAAGGATGGCTAGTCCTTTAGCTCCATGATTTCCCCATGAAGTGAAACTATGAACAAATACTAGTGTGAAATGTGTGTTGTATGAGATGTCTCCTAAAACCCATGAATGATCTATAATCTAAAAATGTAACATGGATAGTCAAATTTGTGCTAAAATCTATCCACTTGAAAAGGTGAAGATTAGGTTTGTATGAAAGCCAGTCCAAAACTAGGCAATAAGCTTATGTGGGAGCCACTCAAAAATAATGCCAACCACCTATAGATGAAATAAGGCATGTAACTACTAAAAATTCTTGGGTAATGCTATAAACTATAAAGAAGAGAAAGCAAATGTGCCATGGACTTTACCCCCAGTCATTGGTGTTTGAAACATGGATTCTAATCTAGAAGTTATACTAATTGTCATATCTGAAACTAAAAGTGATAGCCATCATGTTATGCATGATACCCCTATATTTGGATTTTTTGAGAAAGACTATATTGAAATTGTTTATTTTGAACTAAACTATTGCTAACAAAATTTTAATCAATCTTACCTTTTTATCTATTTCTAGAAAATATGGTTTTTTGTTGTTTGGAAAGAAGCATAAAAATAGTAGACCCTAATATCTTGCATTGTAATCTAAACTTGGTGCTCTTGTCCTATGTTGATTCTGAAGACTGTTATATAATCATCATTATCTATCTAGTTTGTTCTACTTGGTTTGAACTCTAGCTTTTTTTAGGTATTTTGAAAGCTGATTTTTGATTGGTTAGAGGCTTTGATCTCTGTGACAAAAACCCCTATTTATTGTCCCCTCTTCTAAGGGTAATAATGAAGATCCTACAATGATTATCCTTAGAATAAAGAGACCTACAAGTTTTTTATGCTATAAAAATAAATGATATAGCAATGATAATCAATAAGATATCTTAAGATATAGCATGGTGTGTAATGGAGATTGTTAGATCAATAGGGGTATGCCTAGATAGATTTAACAATTTAATGACATGTGTAATATAGTGAGCTAAAAATGAAAGTCTAGTTAGTTTTAAGTTAGTAGTTATTAGTAGGGATGGATCATGATGTGCATCATGGCATCCAAGAAAGTAATATAATGCATGATGTGGATCATGGAATTGCAATCAAGTGAAAAGCAAATAAGCAATAAGCACACAAGGCAAGAATCAAGAAGCATACAAGGGTGGCCAAGGGGCTAAGAAAATAAGGGACATGGGCACATGTCACTCAAATTAGAAATAAAGCATACAAGGTGTATTTAAATTCCACATACAAATAAAATTTAAACAAGCAAGGTTGGCATGAGAGCCATAATCACATAGAAGGGTACAAGAAAAGGATATTGGAAAATGTCCTAAGGCACACACAAGAGACAAAATAGGAATTGAGAAATGTAATCACATATAGCTACTAAAATTAAGGAAGGATAGCATGTAAATATTAGAAATACAATTTAATCTAACTAATCAAATTAAGAAGTGAGAGTATGTAAGACTTGTAGTACAAGACTAAGTATATCCTAAGAAATACATAAGTTTTATATATACTAATGAGTGTTGATAGAGTAATCTATGTAAGATGGTAAGTAATGTACATCAACATTATAACTAGAGTGTGGTGTAGGAATGACATAAATTAGATGGTGTAGGCATGTAAAATACTCCCCTAGTGGGTAGATATATAGATATGTGTCTCAAATGTATGAATTAGGATGCCCTCTCAATGGGTAGAGTGAAGTAATCAAGGATCTAGATGTCACTGCACATACTCAAAGAAGATCAAATGAAGCATGGTAATGTAGATAAATCAGCAAAGAATAGAATAAAACAATAAATGTAAGTATAGCATGGTAGTAGAGATGTAAAGCATGGATAATGCAAAAAAGTGAAATGTTTTTGTGTTTTCGAATTATTTGAATGTTTTTGGAGTTTAAAATTTTGTATTGTTTTTAGATTGTGAATTATTTGAATGTTTTTGGTATATTTGAATGTTTTTGGATTGTGAATTATTTGAATGTTTTATGGTATATTTGAATGTTTTTGGATTTTGATATATTTAAATGTTTTTGGTATATATATATATATATATATATATATATATATATATATATATATATATATATATATATATATATATTGATAATATGTTATATTGTTTTTGATATTTATGAAATAAGCTATGTAAAATCAATCATAAATGGAAAAGAAACTATATACAAGAAAGACTAAGAAGAAACGATACTAACCAATGAGTCTCATGAGTGACTCTATATCATGGTACCCTATATCAAAAATGGGACTCATGCATGATTATGAAGCATGAGGAAATATCTATGGATATGACTCTAAATATTCAAGTTCATTATCGGTATTTTGGAAATAATATTAACCTGTATTTTTCCACTCATCATTATCATATTGATTTTGAACCAGTGGAATGCTAGTGTTGACTTTTATTGTATTTGGATCTTTTCCTTTGATAAATTGTGTCTGTGAATGATTTTCCTTAGGATGTTCAATAAATCCAAAACCTTGGTGACAAACATTATCAACTGATAAAATAAGAGTAGTGATGCCCTAAGCATACTTGCCCAACCCTTGATGTTGATAATCAAACTATTGTAGATATTTTTGACCAAACCCATACTGCTTTGAAAATTGAGCCTCATTTTTTAGAGCTATATTTGCATCTTTTTTTCTTTACTTATGATTTTGGTATTATTTCTTGCTCTGATTTTGATTTTTGATCATTTTGTTGTTCTAAGTTATGCTTTGGTAACCACTTTTGTATTGTTTCTAAATTTGACCCTTTATGAATGTGTTCTTGTGTCACTATGGATTGCTTGACTAATTTACCTTGTATAGGATCCTCATTTTCAATTATCTATTGTATTTTTTTTTTAATTCCAAACATGAATATGTGTGACGCCCATGCATTATATGATATGCACAATAATAACTAGATCTTCTCACTGGATGTAAAGGAGGTAGTTTGATCAACTTAGATTTAATCATTTCCCTTACTACCTCACTTGAACTCTTATTTTATCTTTGGATTATTTTTGAATCACTAGTTGGAGAGTTACTTTGTTATGATTTCTTGTTTTGATATGTAACAGTGCTTGTAACCAATTGACTAGGTGAAGGTGCATATACATGACTGGGATTAGGGTGCCTTTGAGGCTTTTGTATTATAATTTGATTTTCTAAGTTTGTGATATTTTCATGTAATATCTGATTCCACATTTGTAAATTTCAAATTAACTTTCTCATGTTAGTGATTTGATCCCTTAAAGTCTTACAAGTGCAAACCCTAGTTGTTTCCGATTGAACATGTAAGCACATATGTTGAAGAGGGTTTGAAGAAGCTAAAGGCTGAATGTATGAATTAGGAAAAATAGTATAGGCTACCTCACCTTTTGGAGGGGTGATACCATGGACCTAATTAGAGGTGAATCAGCTATCACCCTCTTGTGGGAGAGGAGGAGAAGGAAATTATTTCATGTGCATAAGATATGACATTGAAACCTGACAAGTGGTTATTAGATTATGTAATGGATCCTTTAAGTATGTAAGGATTTTATTATTAATTGAATTACACATAATAGAGAGATAAAATGTTAAATACTTATATGCATCACGTATAAACCATGTATATGGGATGAAATGCATGTAAATGGTGTTATAAGTTGTACAACAATATGTTTATAAACAAAATTTAATATGAGAGATAACAAAAAAGGGATAGATAGCATGGAATTGTGTACTAATGTATAAAAAAATTTGACTTGTGATATGAAATTTGTATTATGTTTATAAAGGTAGACTTGAAAATTATTCCACATGAGAGAGAGAGTGTGTGTGTATGTAATGAAGCCTTGTATTAAAAAAAAGTAAACATTGTTTTGAAGGAAAGTGGCCTTAACATATTTAGTAGTAACTTTCTTAATATCATCTCATATTATGAAAATTAATCATGAAAGGGAAATAATGAAGCTTTTCATTAAGATATGGTAAACTTAATCATTCATATACATGATAAGATCAAGTATGAATTCCTTATTATTGGAAATAATTTTTTTTAAATGAGTAAGATCCATTTGTAATTTTTGTGTAAAAATTTGTAAGATGATACCTCAAAAACAAAGGGACATAGTAAATTCAACTAGGGTTTGAAATAGATTAATTTTCAGAATTATTATGGTAATTTTGAAAAATTAAATGTGAAATTCTAATTTAAATATTTAAGAAAAATTAGAAAAATACTGGAAAAATATTGGGTCCTAGTATTGGAAACTATGGTTTGAAGGAAAAAAAATTTAAAATTACTATAGTAAATTTAAAAATTAAATTTGAATTTATGATTTAAAATATGTAATAAAAATAAAAAATTATTATAAACAATCATTAAGTAATTTATCTTAGTTTTTCTAGGGTTTTTATGCACAAACAAAGTAAGTTGGGTTAACCAAATGATTTAACAATTTTGAGAATAGTGGAGTCTTATTCCTAATTTAGTTAAGGGTCTCAATTGACTAAATCAGTAAATAATATTGAAATAAATTAACTAATAATTTGTATAATTTAACTATATTTTTAACCTTTTTATAAATAATAATAAATATGGATAAAATAAGACTTAGCTAAAAATAGGATGAAACGGCTGAGACATGGTCTAGAATTTGCTATGCAACACTAGGACAATATCACAAAGTAGGATATATATTTAATTTTGTGAAAGGATAATATTACTAAAATATGACACCCTAAGGTCTAGTTTTATAGTCATTTTCTACCACTATTGTCCAAACTACTCGTAGAGACCTGAGTTTCTTAGGTTTTTTCTTTGTCCCTATGTGAGCCTGCTTGTGAAATCTTGACTACTAAAGGTCTACAAAACTCCTTGTAGAGATGATTTAATATTTAAACCCTATATATCATTATTGTTTGATAAAATTTGATAAATAAATGGGGTTAGTGTGTGTAACATGTATTGACCATGTATCCACACCCCTTGTATGGGCATGCTACCTACATACCAATACTTGGAAGAGGGATCAAACCATATTTAGTTCTCCCATTGAATGTTATTTGTGAAATAATGTTATGCAGATGAAAAAATACTAAATTAGGTGTGTTTAATGTGGATAGGGATTGGTTTGAGGATTTGGATATGCTTTTAACTATCTTGGATGGTCGTATGTAGAGAATAGCAAAGATTTGCCTTAGTGGTCTTTCTTGTATTCTTGTTTGCTTTGTAATATTTTACCAAATTATTTTAAATTAACATTGAATGGGATTTTATAGATATCTATTGGTAATGGTTCAAATTTATTCATGTCAGGCTAACAAGATGAAGGATAGGAACCAGAAGATAATGACTGTTGGAGCTAAAAATACAATTGGACAAGAGCACCAAAATCAAAAACCCTAGGGTTTGATGTTATATTCCAAATTGGGAATTATTTTCCTATAAGTGAAATACTTAGGTGGGTGGAATTAGCATGGGAAATGTAGCCTAACTAAGCTGAAATCAAGTTTTAGAAGTCTACAAATGATTGAGAATAAGCAAAAATGTGTCTAAAAGGGTAATGAGAGCATGCAAGAGAGACCTATGGGTTGTGTGTCAAAATCAACACTCAAGATACCATTTTTGACATTTTATATGACTACGCTTTTGGCTATTTTAACATACTCTTAAAAAATTTCATCAAGGGCACTTGCCTTACATAATTGTCCTTTGATATTTTAGAATGGCCCTTCAAATCTCTTGAAATTTACTTTTAGACTTTTTTAAAGTGTCCTTTGGATCCTTTTAAAGTACCCTTCAGGAGTTTTACAAGTGTCCTTTTCCTTCCAGACTTACCCTTTAGACTTATTTAAATTTCCCTTTAGGAATTTTGAAAGGGTAAAATGCTTGAAGGAAATGATCCATTGGAAATTTTGAAAATGCAAAATGACCCTTCTACAAGTGTCCTTCAAAAATTTTACAATGGAAAAATGCCCAAAGGAAATGACCCTTTAGAAATTTTACAAAGGTAAAATGACCCTTCAGACTTTTTGTAAACACTTTGGTCGAAGTAAATAAGTCCTTGTGATTATTTCAATATTTTTGTACAAATAAAATGCATGAAGGGTAAGTGACCTTCAAACTTTTTTTCAAGGAAAAAAATTCCAAAACAAATAAGACTTTGCATTCTTTACAAAACAAAGGATTTATTGTGAAATATTTATCCCAAAATAAATGAGTCATTGAATTCCTTCCAACCTTTTATGATGAATAAAATGTTTGATGGAAATAAGTCTTCAAAAAATTTATCTGAGATAAAAGGATCGAAGATCTATTTCCATCAAAAATTATGTTCATGAAAAAAGATCCAAAAGGCATAATGTAAAGGCGCATTCACAAGTGAAGACCATATTAAGACTTACCTAGTTTTTACATGAACTTGACCTTCCAAAGGAACACTTGGAACTAAAAGTTAGGATAAGGACATAGCCATTTACACTTGATAAGGGCCCAATTACTTCAGTGCAATTTTGGGCACTAACATTCTCCATCATTATGAAGGATACCAACAATAATTCATAGGGAAAATAAATTTCCCACCATGATTGGGATCCCTCCCAACCATAGATCCTAACATGGTAGATGAGTGGCCATTTTGAGAGTCACAATGAAAGTATGTTATCCTCTCTCTCCATGATTGGGATGACTCAACCATCATAGGGTAAAAAGGTCTCCTAGCCATTTACAGGTAAAACATTTTCAGTCGTCATGGTTTTGAGTAATCCCAACCATAGAGAGGGTGTTGATACACCTATATCAAACTAGATCTAACTATTTTTCTTAATAATGGTGGGTGTTTAACCATAATTTTTTAGAGAAACCTTGTATTATGTTTTAAGAAATCAATGCTACATTGTATCTTACCTATAGACAAATGAAGTGAGGATATTTTTTAATAATTTTTTTGATCTCATGTTGTACAATACATATGATTTAAATGTTATTCAATTTATTTTTCAATATTTTTAAATCATAGATGAGAAATCTAGGTGACCTCCTAATGGCTTTGGATAAATTACTCTTTGACCTAAATTAATATTAGACTTTTTTGTTATGATGTCCTCACCATGTTTTAGAGGACTCCCAACCAAGGAGATGGAAATAAAATTCCCCCACCATGGTTGATATTCCTCCAAATCATATGTCCCAATAGGTTAGATTAGTGTCCATCTTGAGAGTGCTAATGAAATTAGGTTATCCCCCAATAATGGAGAGGACATCTCCATTGTTGGAAGGGATACCAACCATAAAAAGGGAAATTTTTTTACCCCACCATTGTTGACATCCCTTCAAATAATACATCCCAACATGTTAGATGAGGTGACATATTGAGAAATCAAATTAAATTAGGTTTTATTCCCTTATCATAATTGGGAGGGTCAAATATAGTAGTTTAAAAAATTGTTCCCAACCATTGAGAGGGAAAAAATTGTACTCTCCATGGTTGGTATCACTCCTGACCATGGAGAGGGTGATTTTATACCTATATTTAAATAGATCCAACTATTGTATTAAAAAATGGTGGATATTTAACCACAATTTTTGGGCAAACCCATAAAATATGTGTGAATAAATCAATGTTTTTATGTGTCATATTTGTGTACAAATGAAGTGAGGATATTTCTAAAGAAGTTCTTTGATCTCATATTGGGGGATTAATATGTTTTCCATGTTATTCAATTTGGTTTTCAATGTTTTTAAATCATACATGAGCTTAGATAAATTAACCTTTGACATAAATTGATCGTAGAATTTTTAATTAGAATTTCCTCTCCATGGTTGGGAGGGATACAGATCATAAAGATGGAATTAATTCCCCCACCACAATTAAAATCCCTCATGACCATACTTCCCAACATTTCAAATTAGGGTCCTTCTTGAGATTGAAAATGAAAGTATGTTATAATCCCTCTACATTATTGGGAGACCTTAGAACCATGGAAGGGAAAAAAAGGATCCCAAAAAATTAAAAAATAATTAGATTTACCTTGGGAATCTTTATGGTTTGGATCACTCCCAATTATGGAGAGTACATATCCATTATTGGGAGTAATACCAACCTTGGAGAGGGAAGAAATTTCTCTTTTCATGGTTTATATCCCTCCCAACCATACATCCAACCATGACACCTAAGTGGACATCATTATAGTTTCAATTAAAATATATTCTCTTCCCTCTCCATGATTTATAAGGCTCTCAACAATCAAGGGGGAAATTTTAATTCCAACCATGGAGAATATTTTTCATATTTGAGAGGGCTCCCAAACATGGAGAGGAATTTTTGTTTCCATCTCCATGGTTATGATCCCTCCAAATCATGGCTATTAAAATTAAATTGTGGGTTGGGGATGAGGGGGGATGGGGTCTCCCAACAATAAAAAGTGAAACATTTATGCCTCTTCATGGTTGGGATGCCTCTTAACTATGTAGTTTTTATATTTATGTTAGGATGGATCTCAACCATGGTTGAGATCCATCCTAATCATCAATATAAAAACTACATAGTTAAGAGGCATCCCAACCATGGGTAGGACATCTCAATAGTTGGGAGGACTCCTAACTATATCAAGAACAAATATTTTCCCTCACTATGGTTATGATCACTCCTAATCATAGATAATATTTTCATGGTTAAGAGAGATCCATACCATGGAGATCAAAAACATTTACTTTCCATATTTGGGATTCCCCCAACTATGGAATGTATTTTCCATGTTTGAGAGGGTTTCTAACCCTAGAGAGGGTAAAAAAAATCACCTCTCCTTATTAGGAGTCCTCTCAATAATGGTGAGGAAAATTATATGGTTAGGATATATCCAAACCATGATGGGGTAAAAATATTTTCCTTTCCCATGGTTTGTAGCCCTAAAAATAATAAGGAAAATGTTTCCCATACCATGGTTTGGATCCCTCCCAAACATGAAGTGGATTATCCATGGGAAAAAAATTTCCTCACACCATTGTTAGGAGCCATCCAAACCATGGAGAGTCCTCTTCATGGTTTTGAGCCTTCCAAACCATGGTAGGGTAAATTTTTTCCCTCTTTGTGGTTGGGATCCTACCTCCATGAAGAAGGAAAAAAATTACACTTATTATTTCCCTCTCCATGATTTTAATCCCTCCAACATATGGAAAGGATAGCTCTGTGGTTGGAATGGATCCAAACTATGATGGGGGTTAAAATTTTCCCCCTATATATTTGGAATCCCTCCAAACCATATAGGGTATAAATTAATGGTTGGGAGGCCCAGCCAAAATAGGGGAATTTTTTATCTCTATGGTTGGGAGCCCTCCCAACCATGGATTTGTCCTCTCCATGCTTGAGATCCCTTAAAAACATATAAATGGAATCTTAGGGGTTTTTAGGGATATTAAACATAAATAGGACAATGGTTTTCCATTGCATTGGTTTGGATCCCTCTCAACTATGTATGGGGTTCTCCATGGTTGGAAGCCCTCCCAACAATGGAGATGGAAAAATCATGGAGAGGAAAAATCTATTGTTGGGAGGGATCCCAACCATGGAGAGGGAAAAAATTTGGCCCCATTATGGTTAGGATCCCTCCAAACCATGGATGGGATTATCTATGGTTGGAACCCCTCCCAACAATAGAGAGGGAAAATAATTCCCCCAACTCCCATTGTTGTGAGGGTTAGATCCTAATAGAAACAACATAATGGTTATTTTATATATACATACAAATGGTATGGTATAAATAATATTATATAACCTATCTAAATAAATGGGTGGGTCAAAGGTTTGTTTAGTCATGGTTAGTTAAATTAGACAATTTGTATACTACTCTGATCAACTAGGGTGATTATACCCCTTGTGTCTCATGATGTGTTAGTTCAATGCCATGTGTTTTTCTCAATCATGATCAAGTCCCACTTTATTAATTTAAATGGTATGAGAGAATATTTTTAATTGACATGTATTTTATATCCTAAAATAATAACATTTAAATTGACAAAAATCTAATTCATACATTTTTTGAAACACTTAACATTTTTGTTGTAGGATCCAAACTACAACAGGTTTGTACAAAAATAAAACTGTAATGACATTTTGATTATGAAGTTTAGATCTTCCTCAATATATATGAAAAATATTAATTGTGGTAGATTTTGTCTATAAAATATCTAAAAATAGGATTTTGACATCTATTTAATCAACATTTCCTTACATATATTATACACAAACTTGTAATTACAAGATCTAAAATATATATATCACAATCGAAGATTACATAGATAGGGTATGTTCCAACTTATTTTATTAGTTCAAAATGTTTGAGTTTTTAATTTATATTTGAGTGATTATAATATCCCTAAGGATAATATGGACTCCTTTAGCTTTGTTTTCATACTAATTAATATTGGTGCTTACTTTTCTAATTATATTAAAAATTGGTTGCTTAAAACAATGATGGGCTTCATAAATTATGATAATGACTACATAAAATAGAACATGATGCTTTTTGTATAGTTGTGTGTGTGTTTTAAACATGATATTTTTCAAATCAGAAACTGTTATCCATCATATGGATAGATAATAGATCACAGTTGGCAATCTAAAACATGTCAAGTTAAAAACACACATAATTATATAAAAAGTGTCATATTCTATTTTATGTAGTTGATGTCATAATTTTATAATTCCATAATTTTTTTATTTCCCTCGATGATGGATCGTAATTGGTGATCTAAAACATGTTGTGTTAAAAATGCACATAGTTATATATATAAAAAAACACCATATTCAATTTTTTAAATTGTGAAAGTATAAAATAGGTTTTTTAATGAAAAATAATCAGCATAATAAATATCAATTAGAAGAGGGACATAATAGGAAATGGAAACAAGTTATTATCAATGTTATCTTTATAAAATGATTTATTTAATACATTTGATGACAACTTATGTATAACCTAATCTTGCAGAGGATATATGAAAACATGATGAATTTTTTTGTAAAACATTAATTTGAAAAAATGCCTAAAATATGTTTTTAAAAGACATAAAACAACCAAACTAAATTGGATGTTAAAAAAATGACAATCCTTATAAACTTGATGACAATAATTGCATAAATTTGGATATTCAATTATAAAGTTAGCATAATAAAAATGTATAAAATGGGGATGTAATATTAAATATTATGTTACCATCCTCCACAAATTCCATAAATGTTTTTGAAACCAATTATTGAATCATTGTGGAATGATAAGAGGAATACAAGATTATTAATAATGTTTAAGTTTAGATGAATGTTATTTAGGCTAGATTAACCCCTAATTAAGCTATGCATGTTTTAAATATTGTGATTGCTCCCAAAACATTATACAATCTATTACAATAAGTGACACATAGTTTTACCAAGGTATTATTTCAAAAATGCAAATCAAACTTCTAATACCTTGGTCAAATTATGTCTAGAATATCGGTCTTATTTCAATCATAATAGTTATTATTTTAAACCAAATGCAACAAATTTTATCTAAAATGTTAGACATTTATTATATTTTCCATAATCTCAATTACATTCAAGTATTTGTGGCATGCTCAAGGCAAAAATAATTCATTCTCCTTGAACTAACCAATAAGTTTAAATTTATTTTCTTGGTATGATAAAGGCATTGAAGGTTTGTTGTATCTTATTTTCAACCCCTAAGGTATAACTAAATTAAGAAAATAAATAAAAAGGATTCAAGTTAATGAAATAAAAATATAATTGAATTGAATCTCTATGCATATTAAATTGTCTCTTTTTTACATAATTAGATTATTAAAAACAATTAAAATTTAAAAACAATAATTTTTCTTATAAATAATTTACTTCAATGATGTATTGTATGCAAAAAAATTAGTAGGAAGAGCATTTCTTAATAATTTTCAAAAATTATATTTTTTAACATTCTTTGATCTCCCCAATTTTTTCTCTAACATATTAGAGGGATATGGATGCTTGGGAAGGTTAGGCATTCTTTGATCACATTTATTTGAAGCATTTTTTCAAAATTTTCATGATTTATGTTCTTCCAAGTTTTGCAATGTTTAGTAGCACAATTGTAGCTACAACATATTACAAAAATAGGATTTTGTTTATGATCATATAGATATTCTTGCCTTGTTCCAAAGATCCCATATTTTAAAATTGGGAAGGGTTGCATTTGGTTCACATTAATCAAGTAAAAATGAAAAGAATGCTTAGAATGTATGTAAAAAGAAATACCATATTGTCTAGTTTAAATTTTAACTTTTGATTCTAGAATTTCTCTTTTTATAACCTTACTAAGAATATTTGGCTATATTTGAGACAATTTTTTGAGGGGTAACATTTACCATGTTGTCATATGAATATTTTTTAGCTTGTAAACAATTATAACCATAGTGGAAACTCGACACATGATATTGAACCTATAGATCTTATGATATAGATCTTATGAAACCCACTGTAAGTATAAAACTAATTGGCCATAAAAATGAGAAATTATTTGTGTTCCCTTGATCATGCCATGAATAATTTAATATGATTGAGAATGTGTAAAAAAATAATTACATTACATCTCAAATAAAAATGGTTTCATTTGATTTAAATTAAGAAAGGAAAATAAAATAGCTTGTTGCATTTTTAGACTGAGTAGATTACTAGGTGAGTATATAGTTCTCATGTAAGCCACTAAAATTTTAAAACCTACTGACCAATTGAGTGAGAATGAATTGTTTTTCCTATGACCATGCCACAAATACTTGAATATGAATGAGAATGTGAAAAATATAATAGATGTATTAGATTTCTAAAAAAAAAGTTTTGTTTGGTTGAAAATAAGAAAGAAAATTTGAACAAATTTTTCAAATTAAAATCCACCTTAAATTGGTGTGGAATCCAACCTATGACACAATAGGAGGCCCAGGTCTCTAAGAAGGTTCAATAGGAAAGAAACCAAGGTAACAACACGCCCAACCAAAAATCGATCCACATAACAAAAAGAAAAAAGAACCTATAGGAAATGAGTAGTAAAAAAATAGAATGAATGAAATAGAAAACTACTATCCAAAACATCATGAAATAAAAGGAAGCATAGAGAAGGCCCTAAAGGGGGCTCCTCCTAAATTTCCCTTCAGTCCTAGTTCTAGGACCTTATTTACTTGTAGATTATAGTCCTTCAATAATAGAAGGGGAAAAGGTTCTTTCGGGGGTCAAGTGAGAAGAAATGGTAGCTCTAGACTATTGCCCAAAAAAACCCAAAATCTAAATATCCTCTAAGTCATCCAACAGTTTACTATGTGGGGTGATATTTTAAAAAATTGAATAATTTTTTTAATTTTTAGGTTGAGTAGATTACCAAGTGAATATATAGTTTTGATGCAGGAAAAATAGGTTTAAAACCCTTATTAATGAGTTGAAGGAGAATGAATTCGTGTTCCTCAAACCATACCATAAATACATAAAGATTATTAAGAATGTGTAAAATATAATATGTCTTACATTTAAAATAAAATTTGTTACATCTATTTCAAAATAAGAAATAAAAACTGAATAGATTGTTACATTTTCAGGATGAGTAAATTACCCATTAAATATATAGTTCTCAAGTAAGCCACTATAGGTTTAAAACCTATTGACCAGTTGAACGAAATTCACTTCTTGTTCCCCTAACCATGCCAAAAATACATTAATATGAATGAAAATGTGTAAAACATAAAATTTATTATAATTAAGAGAAAAAAATGTTGTATTTGGTTCAAAATAAGAAAGGAAATTTGAACAAATTATTACATTTTTAGGCTAAGTATATTGTAAAGTGAGTATATAGTTCTCATGTATGCCACTATAGGTTTAAAACATATTGATAAGTTTAAGGAGAATGACTTATTATTTTGCTAACCATGCCATAAAGACTTGAATAATATTGAGTATGTGTAAAATATGATGTCTTGCATTTCAAAGAGCATTTGTTGCATTAGCTTCAAACTAAGAAAATAAAACTAAACAGATAATTTCAGTTTTAGGCTGAGTCCATTAATAGGGTAATATATAGTTCTCATATATGCCACTATAGGTTTAGAGCCTATTGACCAGTTTAAGGATAATGATTTATTATTCCCTTGACCATACCACAAAGATTTGAATATGATTGAACACGTGTAAAATATAATACATTTCTTAAATTTCACATTTTTTTCTTTTTTTGCATTTGGTACAAAATAATAAATGAAAAAATGAATAAATTTTTCCATTTCCAAGTTGAATGCACTACCACAGGGTTAATACTAGAACCAAAACCCATTAGAAATAGAAGAAAACTAATAACATTATTACAAAATCAAGTAGAGTATATTAGTAGGGAAATAATAAAAAATATTGTTTATCAATTCTAAACCCATTAGATGGGAGTCAATATTATAACAAAATAAGAAAGGAAAACTAAATAAATTGTTGCATTTTATACAAAATAAAAATTACAATACAATAGAGTTTCATGTTTCATTATCATTAACATGTGAATATATAGTTCTGATACATGCCATTGTAGCTTTAAAACATATTGGCTACATGAAAGATAATGAATTCTTATTCCCCTGAGCATTTTATATTGATATTGTAGAAAATTTGATAGAGGTTATAATCTAATTAGCCTAAAAAATATTATAACCATACTCAAAACTCACCACATGATAGAACTATTATGGTATAAATAAGACCAAGTCACACATAGTTTGAATGAGGTATGCTCAATGTGGAGATAAATAATAATGTAGTATAACCAAGGATACTTGATATTATTGAGAGTGTGTAAAATATAATAGGTGTCTTACATTTTAATTAAACTTTGTTGCATTAGATGAAAAAAAATAAACACATTGTTTAATTCATTATATCCACTACTAGATGTTTGAACAAGAAATATAGTAACCATTAAAATTTTAAAAAATGGTGAATCAAACAAAGGTATCAATACAAATGAGGCTATAGAAATGGGTGATACCATAGAAGGTGGTATTCTTTGGGGTGATGTGAAGGACCTCTCATAAAATCATGATTCATGAAATGGCAATTAGTCATTGATTTTAAGCAAGTAATATCAACCATTACTTGGAAAAAAATCACCTAATAAATTGTCATTAATCACCAAATCAAATTATGAAAAGCACATTCTGGAAAAATATGATTTTACTATTATTTATATGTTTTTTTTGCATTAGTTCCAAATTTTTATATTAGTTCAAAGAGTTTGAATTTTGAATTTATGTTTGGGTGCATACAATACCCCTAAGGAGAATATGGAATCCTTGGGTTTTGTTTACATGTTAATTAATATTGTTTCTTGGCTTTATGGTGATGGATCACACATGGAATCCTTGGGGTTTGTTTACATGTTAATTAATATTGGTGCTTGGTTTTATGGTGATGGATCACACAAAATTATGAAAATAACTACATAAAATATAATAGTATGTTCTTGGTATAACTATGTATGTGTGTTTTTAACTCAACATGTTTCAAATAACTAACCATGATCCATAAATGGAAGAAAAAGTCTTTCTCCTAATGATGGATCATGGTTGGTGATCAGAAACATGTCAAGTTTTGAATACACATATTTATACCAAAAGCATCATATTTAATTTTAGTGGATGGTGAAATCATAAAATAGGGGTTTTAACTAAAAATAATCTAGATAATAAATATTGATTGGAGTGGGGATGCAATAAGTTGAAAAAAATTCTTAGCAAAGCTATTTTTATGAAATGATTACTTTTATATAGTTGATGACAAAAAATTTAAAAGCTAAGCATGATGATGACATAAGACAACATAATTAAATTTATTCTTTAAATATGTTGGATTATAAAAAATTAATAGAAACAAATGCATAAAATATATTTGTTGAGGACATAAAAAAGAAAAACAAAATTGGATGTTTAAAAAAATGATGGCCCCCATAAGATTGATGAAAATAATTGCATAAAATAGGATTTTTAATTACAAAAATTATCATAATATAGATGTCAAAAAAGGGGATGCAATATTAACTATTATGTTACCGCCCTTTGTAAGCATTGTAAAATGTTTTGAAAAAAAAATTGAATCATTGTGAAAAGATAATCATGAATGAATAGGGTTATATGAATTTTATTCTATGGTTTAATTCATTTAATTCATGTTATTCCATCGTTTTTTAATCCACTCTATTCATGGGGAAAAAGAATTCATTCTTATTCAAATGGCCAATAGATTTGAAACCTATATCAGTATGCATCAGAATAATATATTCACCTTGTAATCTACTCAACTTGTAAATTCAATAATGTTTTTTGTTTTCATTTATTCTTTTACCCAAATGCAAAAAAAATTATCTCAAATGTATGGCTAATGAAAAATTATGGGGAAAAAAAAATCAAAATGATAAAAATGACCTTCTTCGTTCCAAATTTAAATCTAATTATAGTGATACTAACATTAAACCTCATAAGTCACCATGCATTGCTTAAAAATATGGAAGATTTGAAACAGGGCATGGACATACACCTTATCATAAGTGAAAACCTATTTTTATAAGACATTGTAATTATAACTATGCTAGTAGACATGTATGAAAAAATTGGAAGCACATTTTTCATGAATAGTTTGGCATGCATGGGTATAGTAATATGCAGAAAGAATTTTAAGGGATCTAGTGACCAAGGAATGTTGGAATATCTAGTGTATTAATTGACACACATTTTTATTTAGGTATTAGTTTTGGAATGCACAAAAAACTCCTAATACCTTTGTCAAATTATGTCCATAAGATCACATCATGTGTTGAGTTTTCACTATGGATATAATTAATTTTAGGATAAAAAATATTCATATGACAACATGGTAAATGCTACCTCTCAAAATATTTTTCTCATAGAAAAAAACTCTTAGAAAAATATATATAAATAGAAATGCCAAAATAAAAATTTAAACCTTAGGCTAGACAACATGGTAATTATTTTTATGTACATTTTAACCATTGTAATCAATTTTCATTTCTTATTTTGATTAAAATGTATTACATAATATCTAATCATGATTCCTAAATAGAGTCCATAATATAAGAGAGAGGTTATTTCCACAGTCTATGAAGTAAAGATGAAAATTTTATATATTAAAAAGTGTAAAATAATTTAAGATCGACATTTCAGATCACACATCAAAAATGTTGATAGAACAAACAATTACATAGTTTAATCCATAAAATATTCATATTTATATTCCATGATGTATTTCACCATTTAGGAAACATAATTCCATGAGAAAATAATATCTAAACCCCATATCAATAATTTAGGGAAGTCTAAAATTAAAAATAAATAGGGCTAACCTAAATTTAAATCCACTATTAAAAAAAGATAAAAAAGGTTTTAAATTAACATTATATAATTATATTATTAAAATAATTATTTAAATAAAAATAACAACATACATTAAATTAAATAAATAGGGCTAACCTAAAATTAAATCCAATATTAAATAAGGTATTTCACTATTCTAGAGAAAAAAAGAAAATAGGTTTTTATTAACCAAATAAGCAAAATTTACCACATAATATTCATAGAGTGAACAAAATAAGCTAAATAACCACAAAATATACTAATAAATCAATGAAAAATGTCATGATATTCAGTGGTTGAGCTTACATTATTCATAGAACAAGTAAATAGTGTAAATGTTACAATGCATGGACAAAAATCAAGATGAATCAATATATTGAAGTTGGTTCATTGTTAAAGTCTCACACATACCAATATGTTCAATGTTATGATTTTGATAAAAATGTCATAATAATAATAAATAATTTATCTATCAATAGATAACTTTCCCCTAACATCATAACCATTTTTTTATGATGGCAAGGAATGAATATGTCTTGGATATGCCCTAGATATGTTGGGAGCCCTATGAATGTCGTGGGATGTATCTATGTGTATCTAAAGGATCCCAGTGCATCCTATGCATATCAAGGATAATATTTTATCCTATCTAAGACCATATACAATAGTATCTAGTCAAGTATGTTATTTCATTACTATAGATAAAATTTTGATAAATTTATTTTCATTACTCTAGAGAAATAAATAAATAAAATAAGTAATTTCATTACCAAAACAAAAATTATGAGAAATTTTTAAGAATAAATCACAAGAAAATATAGATAGAGTAATGAAATTTGTAAATTTTGGAAGTGGGGAAGCCAAAGAGAAAAAATTAAAAAAAATAGTAATGATGGCAATAGGTATGTTGACCTCTTACCTCTTACCTCTAAAAATCAAATAGTTTGTTTTTATTTATTTATGAATTTGTTTTAGGATGATAAACACATGCTTTTATGTTTTGAGTCTACCGTTACACATGTTAATTACAACATTAGATAAAAACATGATTTATAGGAATAATTCCTAGGAAGCCTAGTAAAAAACCCTATGAGCACTAGTAAAAAACCCTAGGACAAGTAAAATCTATTGAATTTGGTTCAAAATAACAAAGGAAAACTAAATTGAATTCTTATAATACAGGGCAAGATCTTGAAAATAAAAAATAATATTTTTTTAGAATGTAGAAGAGGATATTGAAAAGTGATAGGTTTTACAAAATGTATTTTTAGTTATGAAACTAATAATTTTTTAAGGTGATAGGGTAATTAAGTGCTATTGATTTATGATTTATTTTATGCACTAGTTTTAATTTTAACTTTTATTACTTTATTGTGTCTAACACAAATTTGTTGAGGGGTAGCATTTACCTTGTTTTCATATGCATATTTATTAGCATAAAAAATTTATAATGATATGAGAGAGTTGGTGCTTTCATAATCTAGAAGATTATATTGAAGGATTTTGGAAATACATGTATAAGTTTTTTGCTTGACATTTCAAATCAACATCTATAATTCATCTAATGATGGATCATGGATATTGATCTAAATATTTTCACCAACGTATTATGAGTTTGAAAATATAATTTATAGGAACAATCCTTAGAGTGTTAGTAAAATACCCTAGAAATGGCAAACCCTATGAGTTCTAATAAAAGTACCCTAAGCTAATGTTTTAAGTTGAGGCTATATATATACCATTCATATTCATTTATTATCTATAAATGATTAATATTGGTTTTATATATTAGCTTTTAATGGAATTATATATTTGGAATGGTGAAAAATATTATGGACTCTATTTAGGCATTATGAGTAGATTTTCTCAAATGATATCCAAAAACAAAATTTAAACTTAAAACTAGACACTATGGTAATTATTATTACATACATTTTAAGCATTTTGATCATTGTTCCTTTCTTATTTTAAACCAAATCCAATTAATTTTATATAGAATGTAAGACATCTATTATCTTTTAAACATTCTCAATCGTATTCAATTTTTGTGACATGGTCAGGGGAATAGGAACAAGTCCTCCCTCAACTAGATAATAGTTTTAAACCTATAGTGGCCTAAGTTATCCTTCAACTGGTGAATAAGTTTTAAACCCATAGTGGTCTACATCAGAACCATAGGTCTAATATCATGTGCTAAGTTTCCATTATGGTTATAATTGTTTCTAAGCAAATAAATCTTCATATGGAAACATGGTAAATGCAACCCATAATAATATTTACTCCAATAAAACCACATTCAATAACATAGAGACATGAAATAGGGATATAAAAGGAAAAATTAATATTCTTTTAAATATAAATCCCTCAATATTTGTAGTTATTTCCAAATAATATCACAACTTTTCCTAATCTCTCCATAGAATAATCAAATTCTTACAAAGAAACACATAAAACCCATATATTATTGATATCATAATTGATCTTAAGGTATTGTTCAAAAATTAAATTACAGGCAAGATTAATACTAAATAATATCTCATTATCAATGCATCTCATAGAAACCTAAAAAATAATTATCATTTCACAAAAAACATTTCCACCCATTCTTTTTTTTAACTATGAAAAGGGTAAACAATATTAACTAAAAATAAATATGGTGTTCATCTAAAGGTTATACCCTTTTCAACATACTCTTAAAAACAAATAAATATATCATTGTTATGATTTTGTCTCCAAAACATATCACTAGATGAAAATGAACTGAGAATAAACAAAAAAACAACTAGAAACTCAAAGGTTGAAGCACATTAAATGAATAGTAAAGTATTTTATTAGTTTTCTTCACATTTAATGCAATGGTGATGATTGGTAAATCAAAATATGTTTTAATTTAAGTTTAGAGACATTAATAATAATCAAACATGGAAATGTGAACCTTTTATTTAGGCATAAAAAAGTGTGACCAGGAATAGATTTAGGTATAACAAATATTATTTATGTAGAAAATTAAATATAGAAATATGTGAACACTATGTAGAATAAGTGTTTAAATAGTAAATTGAGATAGATGCAATATCGCATTAAGTTTTCATAATTTAGGCACATCAATTTCTAAACCAAAATTGGTTCTTGCAGTCAATTCATGTTAGTTTATGGTAATTAGTTTTAAGTTATCGTACTTATGATAAATCAAGTCCCAAGTCATATTAGGTTATCACATTTATGAAAACACGTTTAGGGGGATCACCATGTGCTAATTTTTATCCCCTCATATTGACTATATTATTTTGTTTCATGAGGCAATAATAATGTGTGGCATTATATTATGTTTATCCCTCATCAAATAGAAAAACATTTTTTATCCTAAACTTAATTACATTTACACAAAGTATCCAAACCTAATTCTAAATTACTTCATTAATTACAATCATTACTTAAAAACTCTATTAATTTATGACCATAATAATATAACTATTTCATTTATTTTTGTTCCCACCATTGGTTATCATAAGCTTTGTTAAAATTCAATCATTAGGTGGCATAACCTTATAGTAGGTGGTCTCTCCTTTAACTTTTGGATCCTTTCATGTGTTCATGTCTAAGATTATTTTGTGTGCATGAACATTCAGTTCTACATAAAAAAAAATTTTTGTTAATTACATGTTGGCTATGGTTTCATCTTCGTAACATTGGCATAAGTGAGCTATATTATACACATGCATCTTAGATTCAAAATAATTGTGGCTTTATAATTTGATAGACTCACTTTCCTTTATCATAAAATAAGACAATTTTTAAAATGATGAATATGAATGTTTGCCTGAATGATCTTGCATCAACTTTTACCAAAAAATATGGGTAAACTAATGATCTCTCCTTAATGATTTATCCAATTATATCATAGGTTTCACTACACAAAATTTTGGGTTATGTCCTCACAATAAACAACTTCATGCAAGTTGATCAAAAGTGAAAACTAACTCCTCCATCAAATTTAAAGCATTACAAAATATATAGAATTATTGTAAGCTCATCCCCATTAAACATTAATTATCAAAACCTTAGTTTGGTTTAGTTGAAGACACTATTTATATAAACATATAATATTATTATATTTATTTCTCACACTTAATTATACTATTAATTTGAATATATGTCAAATATATTCATGCAGTCATAATATAGTGCTATTGCAAGTCACAAGGGTATCATTCCACATGACAAACTAAAAATGCAATGAAATGACCATAACATATTAATTTTCCTGAAAATATAATTTCACACTGATATAACCATGAAACATGAACCATGCCTTAAAATCTATCTATAAGTCTCATTATTTTTAAAATATTTAAATATTTTCAATTGTAAAAAATTCTAGATACATCACCTCTCTCCAAGCTCGTTTCCTATC
The DNA here is from genome assembly GCA_037957365.1 of Torreya grandis. Lineage (NCBI taxonomy): Eukaryota > Viridiplantae > Streptophyta > Pinopsida > Cupressales > Taxaceae > Torreya > Torreya grandis. Next base: position 300,095 of record JARHVA010008713.1, on the reverse strand, counting down.
TAACCAACATACTCACCTTTGTGAACAAATTTTCAAGAGACATTAATTTGTTATTCATTTTTATATTTATATAATATATATAATAATATTTCAAATTATAATATAGTGATTCAGAATAGGAGCATGGTAGTGGTAGTAACAATGAATAATAATAGGGCAATGGGTTGCAGAGATGTGAGAAGAAAGTGAATAACATTGGATAAATGCCAAGAAGATGAAATTAAGAGATTGAGTCAATAAAAATTTTCATCTCAAGGGTTAATCACATTATAAAAATATGGATCTACCTCTTTTATGAAAAACCATATCTTTATATAGTTCCCTAATGTGCCAAATATTTTCCACTCCTATAAAAAATATTATAGAGGTTGTATCCTTATATTTTTCCCTCTTTATGCCCCAAGGTTAATCCCACATTCTCTCAAAGATGATTTATATAGGTTTAATACTATTATTGGTCATTCTATGGAGTATTTGCCCCATTTATAAACTGATATTTTACCATCAACATTTAATAGCAACATTTATATGATTAAGGCATATATTGTATCATTAGGTGATGTATTTTTAATAGTATACAATGAATTTCCAAATATACAATTAAATATGATTTTCTATATTATTTATAACTTAAAAAATGCAATAGCTTCCTGATCTACAAGATTTTTTGGAATCATCCTTCAATGGAGAGATTCTTGGCCTAGATTAAATATTCTTGGCCTAAGTTGGATGAACATAAGATATAGATATTGGGTGATGCTTTTTTATTAGTGAAACTTATGTCTAGGGATGACAGGGAGATTTTTTGGAGCAATGAACTATATTTTTGATCAATTGTGACATTTATATTTTTACCTAGTCCCATTTCTTAAATCCAACATTTGTGTTGGTTTCTTTTGTTCTATTTTGGATCCATTTATATAATATTCATTGGTGATGTGAGATACTTTTTGATTCAAAAAATGATATCTAATAATTGTAGATTCATCAAATTCAATGAAGATCCAAAATTGAAACATAAAATGTTCATTTGAGTTTATTCTACAATTGATTTATCAATCCTATTCTACATTCTATCAAATTGTTATATTGAATGGGATCTTGGATCCATTTATTTAAATTTTAAGGATTACCCTTCCATTGTTTTGGATGTAATAAAATTTTAAATTGGTGGTGGATGTTCCTCTATTTTCCTTTGTAGATTGAGGCCACATCAGTTTGACAAGTGGAACAAAATAGTCAACAATTGTGCTTCACCACTTGGGGAGAGTAATTATAAAAACTTAGTTTGTGTGTTTTGAATTAGGGTGTAATCAAGGATAGATTTATAAGTAAACATGAAGTATAAATCTATGAAATATTAAAAAATAAATTATGCAATAGAGAAACCTATTATAGAAGCAAAATCAAACATGAACCACAAGAAGATAGTCTTCAATAATCAAAATACTTAATTATTAGCATCAAAAATATTAGCCAAAATAGATTTAAGAGAGGTAAATATATAGGTGAAAGATAGAGATGATAATACATCCTCATAAATTTGGGATTATTTTCCCCAATGACATAAAATAACACCTAGACAAGCTAAGTAACATGTGTAGGGAAAAAACCATTAAATGGAAAACAACCTACACTAACGCTCCCCTGAAGTGTAGATTAGTTTAGTGGAAGAAGTGGGTCCCAAAAAAAAGACCTAATGAGGTAACCAAATACATATAGAATCCCCCTGAATAATAGAGATAATCTCCCCAAAATTAGAGAGAGAGAAGGAAAGACTAGAAACCCCCCTAAAATATAAACAATGTTGATGATAAGATCTTCTTTTTTAAGATTGATGAATGTCCATCTATGTCAAAAAAAAATCTTCCATTTTCAAAAGGAATAACAAAATAAATTCTCTAAAAATATATTCATGCCATGATGGAATATGAAGGTAGTAGTATGAATATGTCTAAATATGGTCTAAATATGAAGTGTGACATAGGTCTAGTGAGATCATGCACAATAACTAAAATTAATTTCATTGATGTAGACTAGTCAAAAGAAGGATATGGAACATTAATTAAAATAATATCCATATGAAGTAGATAACATGGCTCAACCACCATCAAAATTTAAGTATAGACTACAGATGAAGCATGCAAATCTACAAAATGAGTATCTATGAGAACATATGAGTTATTGATGCTCTAAATAGGTGTATTGTAAATAATGATACTATACTCCTCTAAAGTACAAATCTCAAATGGATCTAGAATATAAAAAAACTATATAAGAACTGATGTGGATTGTACAAAAAGGCATCTCATGTATTTCTCTCAATTTGGGCATATTTCTATTTAAATAGGAAGTAAAAAACTAGTAATAAGGGTGTGGTAGAAGAATATATTTGTTTGTGCACGCATGATCTACATGATTGTGAAGAGTTCCTCTTTATCTTTGGAAGAATGAATTGTAAATAATAAATCACTCATACAAGGGGTTTTTCGATGGATAGTAAGGTAGATTTTCTAGGCTGAGCTAGATCCAAGAAGCATGAGCTTACTAGGAGGTTGTTAATCCACTCTTTAAATAGTTAAGTTGAATAAATAAATATAAATTACTTGCACTAGATGATTAAAAAAATCGAAAGATATTATAAAGATAAATAAATGCTTGATAAATAAAATAGACTATTTTAAGCAAATAACAGGTCAATATGAATGCTAAAGAGGTTAGGTTGGGTTCAAAAAATAGGTGAGGTCTCTATGAACAAGTAGTGACATAGAAAGTAGAATTTGGATGAGGGTAGATAGGTATAAATAAGTTGTTATTTCTTACCACAGTGATCATTGATAGTTGGGGTGATTGTCAGTGGTTAAATTGATCATCGGTAGTTGGGTGATCGTCGGTGGTTAAAGGTGATTGTCAATAGTTAGTGTGACCATCTATGGTTGTTGTGGGTTTTGAAAGTATTAAAAAGAGGGTCTGATTTACATTGTATAAAGGGGTTAGTAAGTGTTTTGGGATCTATTTAAGGCCTAAGGGTTAGGAGGTAAGATATAAAAAGGTATGATTTAAGAAGGGAAGTAAGAAATTGAACAAACAAAACCTAAAATATAAAATGTACCTAATTTGTTGCTTGATGGTAGATGACTGATCCTGAAGTAATTTTGGTAGAGGTTTGAGTCTCTATTGTAGTTGTTGAAATGATAAAATGAAGACATATTGGTTGATATCTTGGTTACCTATGTGCTAGAATGCTTGATTATAAATCCATATTCAACTCCAACTCCCTTCTTTTTATAGGCAAAGAGAGATGGAGGTAGAAGGTTTCATAGGAGATTTAGGTTGTTGATTTTTATGCATCATGATATGTTATAAATGGGTAAGGTAAACATATTAAATTATGTTGTGTTAGCTATACATATCTGGTGTTATGTTTATTCAAATGGGGAAGGGACCTGACCATCGGTCATCAAGGTGATCATTGATGGTCACTCTGATCATTAATGGAAAAGTGCCAAAGGTTAAGTAAGGTAAAAGGGTGGGTTTGGTTAGTTTTTAAAACTAACCATGGTTATGCTTGATTAGGTTTCCAAGGGGTCCTTAGGTAGTTTAGGGGTGTTTCAACATTCAAAACTATAATGTGTAGAATTCTAGTGTCTATATTTTGCCCTTTTTGTTATGAAATTTGTTTGATAAAGATGTAAAAAAAATATATTATGGGTCAAAGGTTTGGTTCCCCCAAGTATGGGAGAAGGTGTTCCCCCTCAAACTAGGGGTCGATGAGGTGAAACTGAATTGGGTACAAGTTTGATAACTGGTTTATGGTCATTGGGCATTTGAGGTACAAAAATACACACAAAATATGACTAAGTATGATAGTTGAGATTATGTAAAATATAAATTTCCTTGGTTGGTAAAAATAAGTTTGGTTTTAGAAGGACTAGTGATGAGGTAACCAAGCTACAATGTTAGACATAGTTGATTTAGTTATTCCTATCAAGTCTCCTAAATAGGGTTGATGTTTTTGAAGGTATCCAAGGTAGGAATTGCTCTCAAGAAAAAACAAAAATGGTTTTATTTGCACTAGGTGGTGTAAATTCAAAAGTTTAACATGGCAAGGTTGGTCAGTGTGGTCAAAAGGACCAAGGCATGGTTATCATAAAATATGTGATAGTTTGTGCCAAAATGGCCAATGTCAAGGTAGACATAGTTGGGTGCTTGGTTGGTTGGAGAAGGTGTTATTCAAATGTTGGCTTTTGTTTGGTGGAAAAGGGTAATCTTCAAAAAGGTGGAACTAAGGTATTGGTTCCTAAAAATTTTGAAAAGTGGGTTTCCTAACCATCAGTAGTCAGTGGTCCCAAACTCAATCATCAGTGGTCACCCTGACTCTTGACAATCAGAGGGAAACCCTAAAACCACAAAGGATAAAAATTAAAATATATAATATTATTTTAACTTTTGGATTTTGAATCTCTTGACTCTTGTGCCCTTAGTGACTTTGGCATTTTTTGAAAGAATGCTAATGAGGTGGTGTTTATCATTGATTGGAATATTGGGGTTGTGTTGAGCTAACATGGGATTGAGATGTAGGGAAGATGAGAATGTGGCCAAGTGATGGGACCCAAGATTCCTCTTGATGATGGTCAAATAATGAGGTAGGGATTGCATTGGATGTTAGATTAGTTTATTTTTGTTGAATATGGGGTTAGTTTGGGGAAGGGTTTGGGTTTTGACCTAGTTTAGGTTGGATTTTGTTTTAGTTGAATTAATAGGTGAAAATCAAAATTAGAAGTGTAGGTGGGTTGGGGGTAGGGTAGAGAAAAATTCTAGGGTAATTAATTATTAGAAAGGGATGGTTTGGTGGGTTTTGGGTAGGTAGTTTTAAGGGTTTTGCCATCGATGTTCACACATAGTGACCATCGATGATCATATCCAACCATCGGTAATCGTAGACAACTATCGATGGTAGAAGATTGCAAGATAAATGACCAACTAACCATCAGTGGTTGTAGTGACCATTAGTGGTCTTAGTGATCATTGATGGTCAACTAAAGGGTCAAGGGTGTGTTGGTAAAAGTTTAAAGGTAATAAGTTAAGATTTTTTTGATAAAATGGTTAGGGCTAGTGTGTTTTTAGCATTTAAAATGTTTAAAGGTAGTGTGGGTTTAGGTTAGGCTTAAAGATATTATAATGTAGTTAAGATAGTAAAAAGTATGTGTTTAGTAGGTAGATTAAATGAGGTAAAAACAAAGTGAAAGCCATGGTCAAAGTATTTAACAAAAAACTAAGTGTGTTTGTTAATTTTAACTTTGCAGGCATGAGATCAGATCTAGATGTAAGATTGAATCCCTTGGATCTTTGTGGAGATCTATCAAAGGATGATAGATGATGATTAGTAAAACATGGAGGAGGTCATCCTCAATGTAATGATGTAATTATAGCACATGTTATGAGATATAGTGATGGTCATGGCCCTCATCAAGAGATGGGATCCATCCACAAACACTTTTTTCATATTCATGGGTGAGATGACCATCCTAATAAAGGATGTACATATGATTACATGGATACCCATTCAGAGGGAACTGATATATCATATTGAAAGTGAGGAGAGATATGATCATATGGAGTTCCCATATGGTGATGATCAAGCCTTCACCAGGTGGTATTCTATAAGCTTTAGTTATAGGCTATTATATTAGAGGGCTATAGATGACAAGCAAATGATGATGATGGAAATATCTTGATTTGCACTACCATATTTGAGTAGTGGGAGGTTTCCCTATCTATTTCTAGGAGTTTTGGTGGAGATGTTGTTTGGTTAGATAATTTTTAGGTGGGAACTTATTTTTTTAGTACATATATATAGGAAGTTATGGGGATTTAGAGCACATAGAAGATATGGCATTAGCATGGGGTTTGTGCTACATTATTGGGCATTTGAGCATATCTAGGTTCTAATACCAATGGGGTTGCCTTGTGAGGGATACACCTAGATGGACTTTAGGGTGAGTTTTATGTAGTGGAGGAATGATTATGCACTTATAGCAGCTAGAGGAGGTGATCGAGATATCAATTGGTTCCTAGAGGCACTAGAGGCCTTGGTGGTTAGGGATGTGGTTTAGAGGATATATGTTAGCTTCTCAAGGTGGGCCCACTATACTCAACATCTTTTATCAATGTACATCTATAAGTGGATTTTAGGGAGGAGAAAGGAGGAGACTAATTAATGTAGTTTGGCTTGGTATAAGGGATCCTGGGTATATTCCCAAGGTATTAGTGAAAGGATGTTGTTTTTTTCTTCTAGTGCCATATCCAGTGGAGGTGGTTATTGATCATGAGGAGTTTCCTATTAGAGCAAAGATTAATGATGCTAGTTTTTTATGGCTATGTGGCATGGTATCAAGTTGTCTATGCAACCATAAATTTTGGATGGGATGATGGGGGTAGGCATCCCATGGATGTGGATCTAGCTGGTGGGGGTCCACAAATATAGGTATAGAGAGGTGGCCTTAATGGATAGGTAGGAGTGGTGTTGGCCACTACATAGGAACAAATCATAACTTTATAAGGGTAGGTGGCCACATTGCAAGGCCAAGTTATGACATTATAGGGTTAGGTTGCCACTATGACAAGTGAGAGGGACCAGGCTAGGACTTTACTAGGATTGGTGACCTAGGAGATGGATACTTTGAGATAGAGAGAAGGAGTAGCTAAAGCACTAGAAATACCACCAGATAGTATCCCTATGACACATTACTTAGCCATAGTTAAGGATTTTCACTATTATGAGGCCATAGTTCTGACATAGTGTCCACAAGAGCCTTGATGGGGTGATTACAAAGCTAACTTCATATGTGGTGTAGGTGGTACAGGTGTAACAACTCCATATTAGTGGGCAACTTAGATGGGTAGAAAAGTAGGCCCCTTAGGGGGTAGGCACCAAGTGGTAGTGTTTCCCCAAGAGCATAGGGTATGATATGATATGGATAGATATAGATGATTTTGATAGCAGCCTACAAGATGATGTAGCGAGATTTATATTTTTTGAAAGAAATAGAGATGTACATAATTACATGTACTTTTTGATTTTTATGAGACATCATGTATATGATGTGATGATGATATATATAGATTTGATTTTATGGCTCATGGTTCATGGTTTAAATGTTTATAGTTTATTATGATTATGCATATGAGATGTAGACTCATTATCTTAGGCATGTGATTATTATGGATGATGTTTATGATGAATGGTTATACATGATTATGATGATGAAATTATCTATTTTACATATGGTTATGATGTTTATGGTTTATAGTTATGGATGTTTTGATTATGGTTTTATACATGGTTATGATGTTTATGATTATAGACGTTTTAATTATGGTTATTGTTCCATAAATGGGTAGGATGTTTTGATGATGGTTATGGGATCTTGTAGATGTGATGTTTTTTTGTTTTATGAGTATGTATTTGATGTTGTTGATGATGTTTTGATTATGGTTATTTTGATGATATAACATAAAGTAAGTTAGATAACAAAACTAGATGTGAAAAAAGAGATAAAAATCATGAGGCATACATCTAGGTGAATACATGAATCAATTATGAGAGGATAAGGAGGAGGCATGATGCTTATTCATTGGCAAAAGATAAAACAAACCCAAAGTTATATTGACATAAGGAATATAGGAATTTTGAATGCTTCACATTAACATATGTTGGTTGATAAAATAGTATCTTGATCACATCGTATCAAGTAAGCTTTGAATCCCTTGATTTATAGATGGTACAAAGGGGAGATAAGTGATATGTGATGTGAAGGGTAGTGTAATCTCTTAAGGGTTGGTTTGTCACTTTTATGGGTGACCTAATAACCTTAATAGATAAGTCCATATTTTAATACAATGTGTAGACTGATCGATGCAAGAATTCTACTAATGATATTTATGAAAGCTAATTATAGATTTCTTGGGATATCTTATTTTGATGTTAATAGGGTCTTTGGTTGCTTAGTTTTGATGGGTTTGTGAAGCTGATTGATATAGGATGCTTCAAATCATTTATTTAAAAAATTTAACTTAGCCATCTTTCAAGTGAGTGGTCTAAGTTTTAGATTTGTTCATTTTCGTAGTTGTCCTTCAAGGGAGGAGTATATCTTTCTAAGCAATGTAGATTTTAGGTAGCTATCCTTCAAGGGAACAGTCTACATGCTAGAGACATTTAACCTAGGTGACATTTAGGTATCCCAGATTGTTTTGAGGCTAGGTTTGACATGGACAAGTCTATATAGGCTTGGAGTCTTACCTTTATAGGGGCAAAACCTAGAAAATAAGAAGGTTAATGATAGGTGAAAGGGGTGGTTTTGAGAGATAATGACCATGGGATTATGTCTGATTAGGGATGTAAAGTATCCATGAGAACCATGCCATGGGTAGATCTATGGTAGCCATATTCAAGATTAGGGTATGATTGTGATGGTTAATCACATGGTTCTATATTGTAATTGATTGTCCTTAAGGGGATGGGATGAAGGTGTGAGGAAGGTGAAAATATCATAAATCAAGGGATGAGCTTAAGTTAGATAAAAGGTGGGTTTGATCATTTTAACAAAAGAAAGGACACATATGCAAAAAATTGAGAGGCTCAGGTTTTAGTTTACCTTCAAGAGAGGACAAATGATAAGCTCCTAATCCATACTTATGGGTTATGATGTAAGCTCTTAAGCCAATTTAAAGAAAAACTTCCTTATTTTTTTTCCATATTGGTCACATGTTGATTTTCCTTTAGGATGAGGTATCTAATGTTGAATTCTCATTCTTTCATGTTCTTATCATAGTTTCACTTGATTCATTCTTGGTAGACATGAAGGTGGTTAAGCATTGTTAGGAGGTGTTCATCAAGTAGCTCAAGTCATGCTAGATGTTCTTGATGATAGTCTCTCTCATAAATGATGTCTTATAAGGATATTTGAAGAGAGGGAATATAGACTTTGAGAAGCAAGACCACCCCTACTCTGAAAACCACAGAGAAAGGGGTAGCACCCATAGAGGTTCTAATGCTAGTATGATATGCCCATAAAGCAAAGGGGATATTTAAATGCCAATCTTGACTAAAAGCACTAACCATTTTGGTTAACATTTTGTTGAGGATTTTGTTAGAGGCTTAAGCCTATCCATTTTCTTGTGGATGATAAGGTGAGGAAAATCTTAACTTGATGCCAAATGCATCATAAAGACCTTGGAATTTTTTTTTTGAAATATTTTCCATTATCAGAGATGATCTTATGGGGAAATTTGAAATGATAGATGAGATGATGATTAATGAAGTCAATTATATTTTCCACTTTGTTCAAGATGAATGGAATGGCCTCCACCCACTTAGTGAAAACTTGGTGGTTGTGATGATGGAGTGGTGCCATATGAAGAATGAGGATTGATTTCCCCAATGAGATATAGTCACATTTATGACAAGGGTAAAAATTCCTTAGATATTTGAAGGCCATGGGCCAGTGCATGATTTGAATTTTCATGTTGTTGACATTTAACACAATTATTTACATAATCTCATTAGTCTTGGTTAAGGGTGGACCAATAAAAGTTGAGGTAAAGGATAAATTTAGCAATATCTAGACCACTAAAGTGTCCCCTAGAGATTCCATCATGAATTTATTTGATAGCATGGGAAGCTTCATGACTATGAAGGAAATAGAGGAGGTTGTTATAACCATATTTATAAAGGATTCTCCCTAGTATTGTATAATAAGAGGTACTATAAGAAAAGGTTCTCCGGGTATTCCTAGATAGGTTGGGAGGAATGATGCTAAGGTTGAGATAGTCAAAGGTTTACTTGTACCAAATGTCTAATGGAGATTCCTCCATATTACATATGGTAGGAAAGTTACATTGGATATAAGAGGGTGTAATAAAGTGATGAATGGTGACAAATATCTTAGAATTTGTAGGCTAAGATGGGATCTGGGATGCAAGGGAAGCTATTATATCTATAAACTTATTAGTAGACATTAGAATATATTGGATAAGGTAATGATCAAATCATGCCAAGAGTACATCTACTAGTTGTTTTTACCATTGTAAGACATCATTCTTACATTGGTAGGATCCACTGACCTAGTTGACCATAAGTTGGGAATCACCAAAGACACTAATCATCTTTATTCCCAAGGCTAGATAAGTTTAGAGACCTATTACTAGGGCTTCATATTCATCCATATTGTTGGTGCACTCTAAATCAAGTTTTAAAGAAAGAGGAATAGGTTTTCCATCAAGAGGAATGAGAATAACTCTATCACCCCCACCACACTAGCATTTCAATCCATCAAAAAATATGGTCATTTGGTAGGTGATGTCCTCTTGAGAAAGAATCACAATGGAATCATCAAGAAATGCAAGAAGTGGTTCGTTGTCTAGAAAAGAAACTTAGGCCAATTGATTAGAAATGACTTACCCTTTCATTGAATTTTCTTGGAGTAACTCAAGGTCAAACTTAGCTAAGAGCATAAGCCACTTAACCATATACTACTTTTGGTATGGTTTAGAGTGCATGTACCTGAGTGGATCGATGTGGGTGATGACAAAGGCTATACGATTAAGGAGGTAATGATGAAGTTTGGTAGCCATGAAGACTAAGGCCAGGAAAATCCTCTCAATATGGGTGTATTGAGTGTCATACTCTATAAGTGTTTGACTTATATAATAGATACCTTACTCTTGGTTTTGTTTATCACGGTGAGTGAGCATTGCCCCTAAGGAATGGTCAATGGCAGAGATATAAAGGTAAAAGGGTTGGTCCTCTTTAGGAGGGGTAAGAATGGGTGGAGAAAGAAGTACTATTTTAGTGAATCAAATTCTTGTTAACAATCCTTAGTCCACTTAAAATATGTATCTTTCTTGAGAAGATGGTCAAAATTTTGACATCTATCTGATAACTGAGAGATGAAGTGATGGATGGATTGGAGTTTCCCCTGTAGGCTAAAAAGTTGCTTAATATGGGTTAAAGGTGGCATGTCAAGGATTGGTCTAACTTTGTCAGGGTCTACTTTGATTCCTTGAAGAGAGATGATAAAGCTAAGAAGCTTTTTAGATAGAACCCCAAAAATGCATTTCTTGGGGTTAAGTCAAACATGGAAATGGATTATGTGTTCAAAGATAATTTTGATAACTTTTAGATGATCCTTGTGATATTTGGATTTCCCAAGGAGATCATCTACATAGTCTTATATGGTTTTTTGGATGCGATCATGAAATATGTAGGTCATCACATGTTGGTAGGATACGCTAGCAATCGTCAAACCAAATGGCATGACCCTATAGAAGAATGTTCCCCATGGGGTGATGAAAGAAGTTTTATGTTGATCCTCAAGGGTGATCAATATTTTATCATATCCCAAGAAACCATCCATGAGAGAACATCTTGTGGTCAACTATAAGATCAACAAGTAGGTCGATGCTAGGTAATGGAAAGCCATCCTTTGGATAAGTAAGTTTGAGGTCATGAAAGTCAATATAGAGGCAAATTCCCCTTATGGGCTTGGTGATAGGGATAATATTGGAAACCCATTAGGGATAGCTAATGGATTGACTGAAATTGACAAATAAGAGGCATTAAAGCTCTTCTTTGACTAGAAGGGTGGTGTAAGAGCGTATCTTATAGTTTTTTTGCCAATAGGCTTAGTATTAAGATGGATGATGATGTTGTGGACAGCTATAGAAGGATCTATTTTGGGCATATCCTAATAAGACCAAGCAAATTTTATGCATCAATCATGAAAGAAGGAAGGGTAATCTTGTTACTCCATAGAATCTAAAGATTGGCTAATATTTACCATGTGGGGGTTATCCTGAGTACCCAAGTTGACATCAATGGTAGATTCATTCAACATGATTTAGTTTTCAAGAGGAATGGTTTTGTGGATAGAAGATTCCCCCACATCATGATAGGTGATAATAGAATCACCATCCTAACATTTGATGGTAGGAGAATAATTTTCTACCATTTCAAGGTAAATTAGAGAAAAAGGTTTTTGTTTGGACACCTTTTTGATAGGTTGAGGGGGCAAACTAATGGTATTGACTAAAAAAATTTAGGAGGGATGATTTTGAAATCCTCAAATTTTAAAGGAGAAGGGGTTGGTGAGGATGGAATATCCTCATCAATGGTGGCGATGGATTTGGGTGGATAAGTGGGTTCTAATGGTGGTAAGAACCTAAGGCCACATAACTTATGAGGTTTTTCGGTTTTGATTAAAGGTAACTAGTGAGGTCCATTTTCCTAATGGCCATGTCCAAATCCCTCCCCAGTACACCAATGGAGTTAAAATTTAGCAAATTCTAGTTTGTTTAAATAGAAAAAATCATAAGTAAATGGTCAAATAAAAGAGATTTTGGAGGAAGTGAGAAGTGGTTGATCAAGTCCCCCATAGATGAAATTGGTTTGGTGGTTGGGAATCTTGAAAGGAATGATGGTTCTGATATTGGGATTGTAATCAATATCATGGTCAAGGTTTAGACAATTTTGAGGAGTAGGGAAGGCATCCAAGAGCAAAATATGATACTATCACAATGGGAGATGTTATAATGTGGGTTCTAAGGGGTCCTCTATGGGAATTTGAGAAGAAGGGATATATGAGCTAGTTGAAGCTTCATCGATGGTAGGGGTAGGGTTGTTGTTGGTTGATGCTGAGGTGGATGAGTGAGGAAGAAGGATGTAATTAGATTGATATGTCATATTTCAAGATGAAAAAGGACTAGGGTTATCTTGTATAGTGATGACTTTACCCTCATGTTTGAACTTGACACATCAATGCAAGGTGGGTGGGACACAACTCATGGCTCAAATCCAAGGATGTCCAAGTAATACATTGTATTGGAACTCACTTTCTATGATGTAGAAGAGATATATAAGTGTTTAAGGTCCCAATAAGATGTGGAGGATGACTATTCCCAAGGTTGTGTCCATAGTATCATTAAAGGAATAGAAGACCGCTAAGGTTTTTGACATGATATTCTTTGTTAACTGGAGTTGATCATAAGCATGAGAGGAGATAATATTAATACCAACTCCTCCATCAATCATCACCCTTTTGATGTAGGTTTGATTGATGTATGCATTTATGAATAGAGGTGGATCTAGATCTTTAAGATTAATATAAGGTATTTTTGAATCCTTAAGTGTAACAAGGGAAGAAAGTTGAAGGGCTCTGACAAAAGCTACAAGAGGTTAAGGGTCTTTGGGTTGGACCTCTATAGATTTTAGGGAATATATTAGTTCTTATTAGTGGTGGGGTGAGGTATTGATTAGTTAATATAGGATCACCTTCATTGGTGTCTAGTGAAGCTATTTCAAAACTACTCACTAGATAGATTTAAAAGGGTTGGAGGGAGAGGCACCTAGAATGGATATTTTGGGTTTTATTGAAAGTAAAGATGAAGGTGTTTGAGTTTAGTTGGGAGGTTGGGTAGTGGAAGGATATGTCCATGGGATGGAAACTTTTGCCTTTCTCTTATCCTTTTATTGGGCCTGATATTGGGTGACCATATGGATAGTGTGGATGAGGTGAAATGTTGGGCTAGAAGGCTGCTTCAGTTCCTCCTCACTCTTGGATGAGAGTAAAGGAGTAAGAAAGTGTGGGATAGGTTCATTTTGTGGTTGGGTTGATAATGAGATTAACATAGGTTCATACAATAATAGATCATCCTCATACCATAAGGTATGGACAAGTTCTTAGAGAGCTTTACAACTCTCCACATTGTGTCCAGATGTCCTATGATATGAGTAGATTAAACTATCATTGAACCAAGATGGCTTAGGACTTGATGGGTTAAAGGGTTTGATAGGTGGTATGTTTAAGGAAGAGGTTTGTAACAACCTTTGTAAAATGGTTAAATAATATTTAAGCAAAGGTGTTATGGGTGATGGGATTTTGGTTGTTGGGGTTAGACCTTCTTAGAAATAGCTTCATCATGGAAATCATGGGTGGTATAATGGTTTTAGTATAAGGGTTTGATTGGTTTTTTTTTTGTGTTGGATGGTTTTGAGGTGGAGGATTTAAATTAGAAAGATTTGAAGGTGGATGATTGAGAAGATGAAGGTTTGGAGATAGGTGGGAAGGTGGAGGTAGATAATTTGGTTTAAAATGGTGGGGAGGTTGATGTTTTGGGAGGGGTAGGTAAAGATATATTGAAAGTTTAAAGTTTAGTTTGGGTAGTTTCTAGAGGGTTTACCTTCTTGGTAGAATGATGATATCCTAGGATGGAGGAAGGATGAGGTCCCAAGACAAAAGGTAAGAGGGAAGGAGGTGGTATGGTTTTAGTTTGAAGTAGGAGTTTGGGTGGATACACCTTCTTGGTTCATTTGGTTAAGGTTTCATTTGGTGGACTAGATGGGTTTAAATCCAACTTCAAAGATGGGTGCATAAGGCTAGGAGTAGGATGTATCCCTAGGTTATTGATAGGTTTAGTTAAAGAGGTGTAAGGTGATTTGATACTTTTGGATGGAGGTGATTTGGATGGTTCTTCCATAGTTTTGGAGGAAGAGATATTTGATGAGGGGATTTAGGTGATGATATTTTTGATGGTGGATGAGATCAAGGTTAAAGATTCATGCTTGTTTTTATATTGGAGCCTAAGAAGGTGCAAAAATGTGGCTCGATCCATATTGGGTTGAGAAGCTAGTTTGAGTATTTGTACCAATCTAGAGAAGGGTTTGTAAATTGGTTAGATCCCTTAGGTAGCGAATTCAAAAATTAGGCCCATAGGTTGGGGTAAGGGAGTGGTTTTTTCACCCTTGTCCTTGATGAAATATTTCAAGATTTGGGAAGATGTTTCCTCCATGGAAGGAGTAGATAAGGTGATCGCTCTTTGTGGAATGGTTTCTAAAGAGAGAGTGGGTAATTCCATGATGGGGGAGGAAGGTATGGTTGAAATTATTGCCTCATTGGGTATTTATATCAAATGAGAGTTAGATTGGTTCATTACTTCATCAAGTAAAGGGAAGGAGGTGGTTTCTTCCTTTTTTGGGTATACAAAGGAATGGAGGGTGATTCCACCACTTCAATAAGTGGAGTGGAGGAAGAGGTGGTTTAGGTAGTAGTTTCTTCACTGATAGGTTCACTAATAATAACATTATCCATATGGACCTCATAAGTGTGAGATGATTATATTTTATTGTCATCATGGTTGGTAGAAGGGACATGATTGGGAAAAGGTTTTTGAAAGATGTCAAATGACTAATTTGTAGGTACATTGGGATTATCTAATAAAATTTCCCCTTGATCAATCAAATTCTGTACAATGGTTTTGAAGGTGTTACACCTACTAATTTCATGTCCAATGACATGATAGACATCACATAGATCATTCTCATTGTACCAACCAAGCACAAGGTGAGAAGTGTCAAATTTTATAGGAGGTTTGATGGGGGAAGCTATATAATGTTGGTTTTAATCATCTTGTCCAAAATTTAAGCATATGACTCCCCTAGTGGAGTGTATTATTTTAGGGTATCCTAGTTTTGATTTTGGGTGTGTTGATTGGAGGAGTTAGAGGAGATGGTTTGGTTGGGTTGGTTAACAACTAGAGGTGGAGTGGTTTTAAGGACAATCAAGTTTGTGTTTGCCTTTGGTTTGGTGTTAGGGTAGTTAGATTGGTCTATGGTTTTGTATGGGGAAGGGTCATTAAATTAGAAGCTAGAGTTTTTGTTTCTTAGTTTCAACATCCCCTCATTGATGGATATAATTTATAGTTCGTGTGCCATGGTGAAATACTCATCAAACATTCTAAAGGTTTGAACCTATAGAGTAGGGGTGATGTGTTTGACATAATCCCAAGAGAAAATTTTAATCAACTTAGGTTGGGGCAAAGATAAAGAGAGCTGGTTGATAAGACTTCTCCATCAAGCTATGAAATCAGCAATTGATTTGTCATCAAATTGCCTAACAAAGTAGAGGTTGGTGATGGTGACCTTCTTATATATATTGATTAAAAATTGGTATAAAAAGGTTTGGGAATGTTGGTAATGCTTAGTGAGATAACTATACCAATCTAATCTTGGTTTAGATAAAGACATAGGAAAAGTGCTAAGGATAAAATCATTGACATAGGCAATCAAGTAACAATAATGCCAAAATGCTCTCAAGTGTTATTGGGGGTCCTCCCTTCTCTAAAATTTAGAAAATTTGGGAGTTGCCATTAAGGAGGGTAAATTTAGATAGGGATGGATGGGTGAATAGGTTCATTACATATTTATTCATAAGATAAGAGGTTATGATCCCCAGAGATATATGACTTTGGGTTGGTCATTTTGTCCATCAACATTTTGACAAAATTTATTTGGGGTTGGGGAGCTCCATAATTGTATGGTAAGTTTTATGAAGGTTGGGTGGATTCAATATATGGATGACTAATAGAAGGTTGAGAAGATGCCACATGTTGGTATGTCGTCACTAAGGGTTTGGATGATGCCACATAAGGGTTAATGGGAACAAGAGGTTGGGTAGAAGGTGGAGCTATGTATCCTTATGGATTAGGAATATAACATGGGTAGGGTGTCATAGGTATTTGTTGAGGGGTTGATGTGGGTTAATTTGGAGGTATAATTAGACTGGTATATTGGGTAATTGATATGGATTAGGTTGGAGGTATGTTATGGTTAGTTGGTTGGGGGTGAGTATTAACTCTGGTATTGATAGGTGGAAGGGTAGAAGGTATAGAAAGCACCAAATTTTGAGGAGTGGACATTGGAGGGTTGGTATTGATAAGGGGAATAGTGGAAATAGGGGTAGAAGATATCCCCATTATGGGTGGAGTATGGGTAACAAGAGGTGGGGATGCCCCTATGTGGGAGGTGTTGTTGGTTGGTATAGGGGTGTTTTGTTATGGGTTGGGTTATTTGATTGAGTTTAGATGGAGGTGAGAGGTGGATCATTAGCAGAGGAGGATGTTTGGGTGATCATAGGTTTTGTAGAGGTAGTGGAAACCATAATATGGGGAAGAATCCCATAAGGTGGATGTGTAGGAGGAATCAAAGTAAGGGTATAGTGAGATAGGGTGTTGAGGTAATGTTGGAGGGCAATGGGGTTGTTATCAAAGAAGGTGGATAAATTTGCATCATCCTAAGAAAATACCTAAGGCATCATAGGGGGTATAAGTATGGGGATAACCCTCAACATCTGAGGTATACTCCATGGAGGAAGAAGAAGAGGAAGGTGGCTCTTGGTTGGTTTGATTTCTCAACTATTGGCTAGTAAAAACCATATGAGAAATAGAGAGGAATAAATGAAATATCACAACTCAAAAATAAAGAAAACAAAATAAAAATATCTTAAGGTAATCAAAGAATACACCAAATTGTTTTTAAAATCCTAGGATATCTTTTATCTTGCTTTAGACTTATGCCTTAGTTTGAAAATGTGAAGAAGAACTTGGTTTGCAGAGCAGGTACTAGAAATGAATTCTATGCTTAGTTCAAGTGTTTAAGGATATCAAAAGGATCTATATTATAAATAAATATAGGTCTTGGTATTAGTTCCTACCCCCTCACTTCACACACTATAGTGATAAGGGTGTCAAGTGTTTTGTCAGCATATACCAATTTCTACATTTTTGACTCAATCAGAGAGTTGATTTTTGGTTCTCTCCTTGATAATGACATTCAAGTAAGATATCCAAAGGGTTAAGGTGATCTGGTAGGAGATGAAACCCTAGTTGGGCCTTATGTTAATTATTTTTATGTTTAATTGATTTAAGTGGTTTTGTATAGTGTGTGATAAATAAGTGAATTTGCGATTGATTACTTCATTTTTAATTTCATTAAATGAGTTAAACGTGAAAGAAACAATTATATGCAAGGTTTATTTTATACCCAAAATAAATGTTTATGTATTTATGAGTATAAAATAAGGAATAAAATGGCACCTAGATACTACTAGGTCCCATCGAGAATGCTAGAATGTTTCTCTCGATTTCATCTTATTTATATTTAAAGAAGAAAGAAACTAGTATTAAGGGTGTGGTAGAAGAACTTGTTTTTTTGTACATGTGTGATCCAGTTGATTTTGAAGAGATCCTCTTTATCTTGGTAAGAATGACCTATAGATAATAAATCACTCATGCAAAGGGTTTTTAGATGGATAGCAAGGTGGATTTCCTAACATGAGCTAGATCCAAGAAGCATGAGCTTATTAGGAGGCTATCAATCCACTCTTAAAATAGTTAAGTTAAAATAAATAAAGATAAAGTACTTGCATCAGATGATATAAAATATTGAAAGAAAATACAAGGAGAAATAAATACTTGATAAATAAAATAGACTAATTTAAGTAAATAGTGGGTCAATGCGAATGCTAAAGAGGTCAAGTTGGGTTCAAAAAATAGGTGAGGTCTCTATGAATACGCAGGGAAATAGAAAGTGAAATTTGGCTAAGGGTAGGTAGGTAGAAATAATTTTCTATTATCTCTTACCATAATGACCATTGATGATCAAGGTGGCCATTGGTAGTTAATCTGACCATCAACAGTTGGGTGATCATTATTGGTTGAAGGTGATTGTTGATGGTCAAGGTGACTGCCAATAGTTGCTATAGGTTTTGAAAGTGTTTAAAAAAGGGTCTAATTCAGATTATAGAAATGGTTCAGTAAGTGGTTTGGGATTTGGTTAAGGTTTTGGGGTTAGGAGATAATATGCAAAAAGGTCTAATTTGGGTAGGGAAGTCATAAACCAAACAAACAAAATTTGAAATATAGAATGTGCCTAGTTTGTTGATTGATGGAAAATGGTTGATCCTCGAACAATTTTGGTAGAGTAGAGGTACTTTACCTCAAGAGAAATGTTGGTAAAGGTTCAAGTCTTTAGTTTAGTTATTGAATTACTAGAAGGAACACATATTTGTTGATATCCTGATTACTTATGTGCTAAAATGCTTGATTATGGATCCCTATTCACCTCTTACTCCCCTCCTTTTATAGGCAAAGAGAGATGCAAGTAGAAGGTTTAATAGGAGGTTTAGGTTGTTTATTTTGATGCATCATGATGTATTATAATTAGGTAATGTTAACATATTAAATTTTGTTACGTGAGCTTATACACAGATGGTGTTGTGTTTGTTTAGATGGAGAATGGACCTGACTATCAGCAGTCATGGTGACCATCGATAGTCACTCTGATCATCAATAGTCGAGTATCAAAGATTAAGTGGGGTAAAAAGGTATGTTTGGTCAGTTTGTAAAACTAACCATGGTTAGGATTGGTTTAAGCTTCAAAGGGTCAAATTGGTCCTAAAGGGGTCCTAAGGTGGTCTAGGGGTGTTTCAACATTTAGAACTATAGTGTGTAGAATTTTGGTATCTACATCATGTATGGAAAAAATTCATCCATTTGTGGTGGCTCAACAAAGAGAAGATAAATTTATGACATGAATGAATTGTCATAAGAAATAAGTGTAGGAGGAGAGAATAAAACCTTAGAAAATGAGTCTCTGATAGGAGACAGAGAGATTATAATCTTGGAAGAGATAACATGAGGAGGAGAGATTAAAATCTCCATAGAAGGATCTCTCAAATTTTTTAAGAGTACTCCAAAAAAATTTGAGGACACTCTATTTGCCCAAAATGGTGGTGTATATCCATGGAAACATTTAAAAATAAGTAGCCATACTACATATCACATGAATTGAGCCAATCATTGAGTTGATTTGGATTGGTGGGTGCAAGCACCTATCTATATAAAAATGGATTAAGGTCTTGTTGAGTGAAAAAGTGTTCCCTACATAAATTCCATGAACCATAGTTTATCCTTCCAAGAAGAAGGAATGGAGATGAATCTTTCCACATAGTGGTCTCTTTAACATATCTCTTAGAGAATAGATGTTAGATTTAGCCAAAAATACATCTAAAAAAGGTAATAATCTAAGAAATTAGTGACACAATTTGTAATTCATGCTTAGAAGATGAATATTAGACTCAAGTTAAAAATTTATCCATAAATAAGATCAATCAATGCAATAGTGACACTTTAGTTGTAGATGTAGAGTGTGCAAGATATAAATAATGAAATACAACACCCTCAAAACTACAAAGGTTAAATTTTAAAAAGTGCTAAAATATCACCAATGTGTAGAGCTCAAAAAACTCACACTTAAAAAAATTGTACTTGAAAAGGAGTTGTAGGCTGAAAATTATGCGAGTTTGAAGTTCTTGATCTCAAAATAAATATCCATTTTGCACAATTTTTTTTGGTGTGCAAAAGATTGGGGTCAGAAATAATATTATTTGTACTCACATAGGTGCAATATTAGTTTGTTAATAAATTATTTTAATTAATTTGATAAACAAATCACATAGAGATTATGTGAGGCTATATAGCAAGGATTATAGGTTTGTTAGTTGTTAGAATAACAAACTTTTTATTAGGGACAATGGTTATAAGATAACTGATATATGATTATATTTTTTTCATTGAATAAAACATATTATTCTGGTTGACCACAATCTATGATTTTTGCTCTTTCATTCATTTTATCATTTAGTACTAGAGTACATTCTTGGACCACTCTATGTTCACTCTCTATTTTTCCTTCATCCAATGAATTGTATGCCATAGTGTCATAGTGTAAATCACATTCCATCACTATTGATATGTCTATTCACTTTGATTGCATGTTTCCAATTTCTTGCACATGTGCAAGTGCTTGACATTCATCATCCATCTGCTTATTCTTATCCCTTTACACATTGTTCATTATCTATATAGTTCAATCATTATCATTATATCCACCATTTTCATTAAAAGATGTAATAAATATAGGCCATATAGTGTGTTATGGTTGGAAGCTCTAAAGAGCATTGCATAAATTTCATAGGTCCATTTTTTGTAGTTCTTTGAGCATTTAGATTCTACATAAAGTGTATTTATTTAGAATTTTTTGGTTTTAAGATCCCGTTATCTACATTTTAGGGTAGTATCACTCTAGGGTGAGGTATCTAAACCTCTTGACTTGCATTCAAAATTATTTTAAAGTTAACACTTGAAGATCAATACAGGTACCATATTGAATTGATTTATAATCATGGTGCATGTCTTGGCCCTCTTGAGAGATCCCCATGGTATAGAGATCATACTCTTCTTATTAAAAATCTAGAATCATTTCAATAAGTAGACTCTTATCTAATGCTTGATAACCTATAAAATATGATTCATCCATTTTTAATGCTAGCAAAATACTCTCTTTTTAAACTCGTCTTCAATCCTCTTATGTTGTCCACAGTTACATTATTTTATCCATCCTCTTCTACCATCTTTGTAGCTTCTGCTAGATCTCTTCACATCCACAACTTGTTCTAGTTACATCCTCGATAAGCTCAAAATAATGGTGAACCTCAGACAGTGTTGGATCCACGGTTTCTCTAAATCCAATAGCAACCCACATTTTTTATAAACCTATGATTTTCTCAAAATAATTGGTGGTTTTAAGTTTTAAGTTTTTATTTTGGATTTATGTTAAGTCCATGGTTTATCTTTTATTTGTGGTTTTCTTAGCTATTTTTTATACTATATTAAATTTTTATATTTTTTAAGTTGTTTTATTTAATTTTTATTATAAAGTCTCATGTTTTATAGTGTTATTATTTTATTTATGAGTCATAATCAATATAACATTTTGACTATAGGTCTATAGTGAGTGTTTTATATTACAATAAATTCTATTTTATAACAATTCTATCCAAAATTAAATTGTCCTTGTTATCATCAATAAAATTTAGTGTCATTTTTAGAGTCACCACTATTATAAGAATGCATTATCAGTTGAAACTAATGTCCATTGAGTCAATTTTGTGAGAGGGATAAAATGGAAAGGACAAATCCAATCGACAAATTTGATGGAAAGGATTTCCACACATGGAAAATCTAGATACAATTATTTCTAATTGGAAAATATCTTTGGGATATTGTCGATGGCATCATGGTAATACCAAAAAATGTTGATAAGCTTCAAAAATGGAAGGTCAAGGATAAGAAAGCCTTGGCCATTATTGGTCTCAACTTATCAAACCATATTTTCATCATATAAACTTCAGAAAATATTCTAAATAAATATTGGAATCATTAAGCATGTTATTTAGATCTCAAGTCGATAGTACTAAAATAACTATGAAGCAAAAATTGTATAGGTTTAAAATAGAAGAAGGCAAAGATATAATATCTCAAATCAGTAAGTTTCATTCTCTCATAAACTAGTTAGATGGAATAAAAGAAGAAATAAATTAAAATGATGCAAAATCTATAATGTTAAATAGCATGCCAAGTAGTATGTCTAATATGGTGTTTACTCTAAGTAAGATAAATCTAAGCTTTTAAAAAATTATATCGACATTATTTGATGAGGGAAGCAAGAATAAAAATAATTTTTTGTAAGAAGAAGTGTTGATTATAAAAAAGAATCTATGAACTTATTACAAAAATTCTAAACGAGTCATCAAATTGAAAAATGGAAAAAGTAAATACAAATGTTTTCAATTGTAAAAAACCAAGGCATATTATTATGAATTGCAAGCAAAGAGCACAAGACCTTTTCAATGGAAAGATGTAAGAAAAAACCATGGAAAATGAATAAATTGACTAAGAATAATCCACTTCTTATTCAAATAATTAATCATTTTCCCATCCAAGTGACAAATATTATGTGTACTAAATATTTATGTATGTCAATATGGTTTGTATTTTCCCATGTGAGTACTAAGAGGAATGTTAGAATTAATATTATTTGTACTCATATTGGTGAGATTTTAATTTGTTAATAAATTTATATAAGTAATTTGGTAAACAAATTATATAGAGATTGTGTGATGCTATCTACGTAGGATTATAGATTTGTTAGTTGCTAAAACAAGTAACCTATTATTAAGGAAAGTGGTTATAAGAGAATTGATATATTATTATATTATTATCATCGAATAAAAAATGTTATTGTGATAGACTCCATCCTAAGCTTTTTTCTCTTCCATTTATTTTATCATTTGGCCCAACTTTTCATGGAAATTTTAAGCCCCCATGGTTTGGTTGTGACCAAG
Organism: Torreya grandis; assembly: GCA_037957365.1. Taxonomy (NCBI): domain Eukaryota; kingdom Viridiplantae; phylum Streptophyta; class Pinopsida; order Cupressales; family Taxaceae; genus Torreya; species Torreya grandis. Next base: position 277,017 of record JARHVA010008713.1, on the reverse strand, counting down.
GGCTAAAATCCTATATGAGCAAGGGCTAAGCCTCAGGATGAGTGCCCCCATTGATGATGTCACCTTCAAGGAGTTTTATGATCTCACCATAATGAACCTCAATTCCAAATGAATAGCACTAAAAAACCATTGATTAAATTTGATGGCCTCATGAATGCCATGTCAAAGTTAGGAGGGTAAAATGAACCTTAATGGAAATAGTTAGCCTTCAAGTTGTTGTCAAAACTATGGATGTCAAAAATAGAAATTGCTTGAGTAGTTGTCATAAATTTATAAGTCTCTAATATTCATTAGAATTTCAGAGGTCTCTGGTAGTCATCAAAACTTTAGATGTCTCTATAGTCATGATAACTTTATAGGTCTCTGACATGTGTTGGGATTCCATAAAGTTCTAGCGGTTGGGTCATCAAAGTCCTAACATCAAAAGCATTCAACCCATTAGTAGTTGTAATGTTAGAGTTAGGCTATTGGGAAAAAACCATCATAAATTAGGGTACCTCTAATAGTCATTAAAATTTTGGGTGACTTTAATAGGTGCTAGGATGATGGGGGTATTCAATAGTGCTACGATGGCTAGAATTTTTAGTAATGCTAAAATCATTGGTAGTTCTAGTAGTTCTAGGATGAGCTAAGATTTTGGTAGGTGTCAAGATGAGTCAGATTTATAATAGGTTCTAGGAAGACTCATAGTTTTGATAGGTGCACATAGAGGTGACAAGTGTGATGGAGCTGCAAGTAGGTACAATAATCCTTGCAAGTTAAAAATCTTTAGATCTATTATAACTCTACAAAATCCATGAATGACCCACCAAGTTTCTAATGAAACCTAAAAAACCTAAGAAATAGTTTTTACTTATGAAACCCTAGAAGTATATATTTGCACAAAATTAAGGAAAACACTTTCAAACCCTCCAAAAAAAATTTGAAATCAACTGTCACAAAGCCAGGTCATGTTTACATTTGATCCTAGGGTTTTGGCACCTTTTGAATCTAATAGTGTAATCCATTTTCCATGAAAATATAATAGATGAAATATGACTAAAAAGAGATGCATTTTCCCTTATTTTTTAAAATTTGGATCAAGAAGAGAAAACTTTGAGAGAGGGTGAATATTCAATGTGTTAGGTCAATGAATGGTAGATCTATGACATGCAAGTCAAAACTCAAGATTATATAATAGAAAATTTGACATTCAATTACCAAAAACCATTCTCAAATACCATGTTATATTAAGATGTAATAAAGTATTGAGGTTTGAGTAAATATGAAGCACAAATATTTGAAATGTGCAAAAATAAATTATGTAAAAGAGATATTTGTTGTAGAATCAAAATCAAACATGAACCAAAAGAAGCAAGTCTTCAATCATCAAAAGATTCAATTATTAGCGTTAGCCAAAATAAATTTAGAAAAATTACGTATACAAGTGGAAGATAGACATGATCACACATCCACATGAATGTGGGATTATCTTTCCCAATGACTTAAAGTAACACCTAAGCAAGATAAATAACATGTATAAGAAAAAAACTATTAAATAGAATAAAAACCTACATTAATAGGTGCATTTTATCATCTGCTTGTCAAAAAGGCCTCTAAACCTCAACAAGTGAAATTTGGGCTAGTTGGCTCACCAAATGATGGATTGATTAATGTAGATATTCTATATTCTACCAGTAGTGGAAAATAGCCTTTGACACTTGTGGATTCGTAAATAAAGCTAAAAACATTCTCAAATAAATGAGGAGGTGAAAAAGAGTCTTAGGGCCTCGAGTAGAACAAGGTTTATTTAAGTGATATTGCATTAAACTTGGTTGAGTAAGAGTGGAAAAACTTGGGGGTAAATTTTCATAACAAAAAAATTCACCATGGGGAAGCCTCTATGAATAAAGAACCATCTTTTTTTGAATTGTGCCCCTCATTAAATTGAAATAAACCTAATGATAAATATCTTGATTTATGTGGGCCTATAGACTAAGGTAGAGATTAATTTTATATGAAGGAAGTGGTAGATATAAGGGTGGGAATAAGAAGTGAAATGTCAAAACAATATGAATTGATCTCAGAGTAGTGTAATCATGCTTATTACTTAGATGGGGATCATGATTTGGAGGTGAAGTGGACTAAATATGATTTACCCTCACAAAACCTTTGGGAATCCACCAAAATAAGGCTCTTTTCTCCAAACCTAACTAAAAAAATCCAAAGAGAATAGGTATAAAATATAGACTTTTAGATTACAACTGGAAGCTTTGGAGTCCATAGATAGTGAATCACAATGGACTCTTGAATCCCTTTTCTCATGATGAAGAAGGAATCACTAGTATCTCACCATAAGGGAGGGCCTTGTTATTTAATTCATCTTTCTTTTAGGTCCTTTATGGATATAGGTTAATACTTTGGCTTTTAGGGTTTGTGTTATCTATAGTGGTGTATCTAAGCCTAAGTATTGTATAGATTTTAGAAATGTGGTTTGTTTGGTTTGGTTTGATCTCTCTGAGCTTTACTCTTTGATCCAAGTCAATTCATGTTATAATCATTATAACTATTTATTTTTAATCCCCATTGAACCCATCTCTCTCTCTCTCTCTCTCTCTCTCTCTCTCTCTCTCTCTCTCTCTCTCTCTCTCTCTCTCTCTCTCTCTCTCTCTTAATATACTATTAGAGTTATAAAATATTATTAATACTATTTATTTGTAAAATATTAGTATTATTTATATATTATAATATTAATATGATAAAATATTAATAAATATATTAAGATAATATAAGATATTATTTTTATTATATAAAAACATTATAATATAATTAATATCTTTGATTTTTTCATAGTCCATGAAATTAAAATTGAGATTTATAGGAATAAAACTATGTACAAATTTTTGGATCAATGCGTTTCAAATCACCATCTATGATTCATCATTAGGAAAACATGTAATTATTGACATATAATAAAATTGTTATAACTTTTATATAATTATTGTAATGACTATAAATTTATTATTAATATATATTCTTTTATATATATATATATATATATTGTAATATAATATATAGTTATAATATATTATAATATTAATATTCATTTTATAAATTTACTAATATGATATATTATATATAAATATAATAATAATATTATAATTATTAATATTATATTATATAGTATCCATGCCATGTTTGAATTTTCCTCCCATAAAATACAAGCAACATTATAATAAATATAAGAATTATAAGCAATCTTTCCTACCTCTACAAATAATTATGTTAGCATTTGAAGGAAAATGTTGAAGAAATAATATTCATAACAAAAAATCATGATGCATAGGGTCGACTATCAAATTTAATCCATGTGTATATTGGTATTTCCCTTGGCCAAGGAAAAAAACACAAGAGACCATTTTATACATCACAAAGTTCAATAATTAATGGGCATGCCAAAGGGGAGGAGGCCAAAGAAATATTATTTCTTGTATAAGCTTTATTAATATGGAAGGTATGGGTTGTTCCTTTAAGTTAAAATGTTGTTTTATAGGTTTAAATATTTATTTTATAATTTAATTGTGATTATTTTACTCTTCAAAAGTTTTTAACCTTGTATTAATTATAAAATAACAATAAATAGGTTTTGATCAATTTGAATGCACAACTACCAACTACAAGGCATGTCTGGAGTGACCCTACCATTAGATACTCTCACTTTGTATAATTTTATCTAAGAAATCTTATTCAAAATTTTGGCCACCCTTAAGATATTGTCTCTTATTACCATTTTTTTTGTTGATGTCACATGAAAATTTGTACTAATGTTGTTTTGATCATTGTAGGATATTTAAATATTTAGTTTTAAATTTTAATGTGTATTCACTTTTGTGTTTCATTTTAGACCCTATTTAATTAAAATATATCTAGGGAATCATTATTCTCTTTTATATCTGTCACTTCATTTGTTTCATTCATATGAGCCACCCTCAACATGAGCATTGTATGTTGGGAGTAACAACTTGTGCCACTGAATTCAACCTAAAATTGAATGCACATTCATATTTTATTGTCTATTGCAATACATTTATCCATCTTTGGTTATCCCTAGCTCATGTTTAACACTGTAATTAATTTAAGATACTCAATTTTTTTAGTTCTACAAACTATTAAATTAAGTTTCACCAACATCACTCCAAAACCTAAATTGAAATGTTTATCCTCTAGGTAATTAAACACTAAAACTTATTTTAAATATCACTATTATGGAGATAATGAGACCCAAACAATATCCACTTACAAAACATGTCATCAATTTGAAATATGTTCCTCTTGACCACTGATTATAATTGTTCTTCATTGATATTTACCAGTATTTATTTTTTATCAAGGAGGAGGAAACATGTGGGATAAGGGTTTTACATTTGATATTTTAATATATATTATTTTTCCTTGATATAAAATACAATATCTTATCATATTGAATAATCTCATTCACACTCAAAAACTTATGCATCTAAGCAGTGACTCCACATGAAAATAGTGTTTTGACATTATTGATAAAATTATCCTATGAAATAAAATATATATGACTCAAACCTTGAAAATTTCTTAAAAATTCATCTCTCTTCATTTAAAAACACCTTACCATGCACATACATCATAAAACTTATCACATATAAATACTAACAATTAAACTAGTGGAAGTAAAGTGAACTACCCAATTTAATAATGAACACAACAAAATGTAATGAAATGCAATGTAAAAGGAATAAATAAAAAATATATTAATCATACATGAGAAACATGTCTGGTAAATTAGTTATATAGCATGTCTCTGCTTGTTATTATAATAGTAGCAGTTGACAGGTATAATGTGTTAGGCATTATCTACGTGGGAAGATCACCCCTATTTATTTATCAAAGCATATAATCTATTTATCTCATCAAGAAATTTAGTTTTCATTTCATATGATTGTATTAATGTTTATGTTTTCAATAATGTATAATTTTTATTTTTATTTTAAATGGAGTTTTACACTTGAAATAATGTGAAATGTACTCACACTATATAGATGATTCCACCACAAACATAAATGTCACCAATACTACCATCATAAGTATTTCAATTTTTTAGTTTTAAAGCCTAAGTAAATTTTATTTTCAGAATTTAAAAGTATTTTTTTGGGTACAAAATTTGGAATTATAAGTCTTCATATATGGTAGTTTAAGTTTCTATAATGGAAGTTATAAATATGGGGTGATATCTGATTTCAGATACATCAAACCACCATAGTGCTTGAAGAGAATATGAAAATATTGGTAGGGATTCAAACACAAGTCCAATAGACTACCCAAAAGTGACAATGCTTGTGGTCATGGTGACTATTTTTCCTTTTCTTCATTCACGTAATAAAGATAAATGAGCATTACTATTAATAATAAAATCATTGCTAATAATGTTACCAAGAATGAAAATGAAAAACTATTGGAAATATATGTTTGCATATGGCATCCTTTATTAGTTGTTTAAAATTTATAGATGCATATTTTATTGACAAATCCTTTCCATTTTTTTATAATTAGTTTTAAATTAATTTAATTTTGTTTAATATGGTTAAATAAGCCAAACTTTTTGTCAAACTAATTTTAAATGCATATAGATTGACACGTGATGAATTATCTATGTTTTTAAAGGATCCATCAGATATTTGGAGTGGTTAAAATAATGCCTATATGATTTCACTTTTTTTACCCCATTAGGTTGATCCTTGAGCATATTGGAATTACATCTTCCAAGTTTTGAAATTTAGAATAATCCAGATGGATCCAAGTGGAAAGAACAACCCATGAATTATTACATGCCATTATACTTATCTTAAAATCATCAAACAAAATTAAAATATTAGTTAAGACTCGATATCCAAATGAATTATTTAGACTTAACACATCATATTTACATGACCACAACTTGTCATAGGAAATACTATGGAAAAAGAAAGAAAACAAGGAATACAGGTATATGATCCACTCATACTAACAATGATGTTATTGACTTGGGTCATTTGAATAAAAAATGAAAATAAATACTTGGCTACTGAACACCATTAAGAATGAAATATAAAATCCCCAACACTCTAATCAAATCATGGATTCGATAACATTTTATTACTCTAATATGACATCTTACTAAAAAGAACATTAATGTTAATTAAATTTAAATAATTATAGAATTTTTCAAAAATAAATATCATGATATCACTAAGACCATGGCCTATTATTTTACCTATAAAATTTTATTTAACCCCTGATGTGGATATTTTATAATATAAATTTCATTAAAATGCATTTGTTAGGACAATAATTGAAATTTTATTGGAAAAACATCACAATTATTATTAATAAAAATATAAGGATAAAATTATAAAACGGTTTTTAGGGTGAATAATTTTTAACATATTCAAAAATTCATTTTTTTTTACATTTGTTGATCTCCCAACCTTTTCCATATTTGGGAGAGAAATGGGGTTTCTTATGGATGACGCATTTTTTCAACTATTTGTGACCATGTATTTATAGTATTTCATTGTATACTAGAACTTTTTCAGCTAAATCATCTTTAAAAATAATCTTCTGCTTATGCTAATTTGGATGCCCATGCCCTATTCCAAAGCTCCCATATTTTCAAGGAAAATAAGGTAGAATTTGAGGTTGAATGTTAGTGTCGCTACAATCAAATTTATCTTTGGAATGAACAAGGTCATATTATAATTTTTTAATAAAATCCTTTATCATTTTCATTAGTCTTACATTTTAGATTAATTTTTCGCATTTTATTCAAAATAAAAATTGAAAATTGAACATAATGTTCAGAATGCAAATAATAATAATTACCATACTATCTAATTTGAAGTTTATCTTTTTCTCATGGTATCTCTATTTTATAGCCTTTTCTAAGAGTCTTTGTCTACATCTAAGATAAATTGGTTGAGAGGTATCATTTACCATGTTTTCATATGAATATTTCTAATCTTGGAAATAATTATAATTAGTGTAAAATCAACAAATGATATTAAACTTATATTGTTGATGTAGACCACTATAGGTATAAAACCTATTGGATAGAAAAAGGAGAACTTCTTGTTCCCATGATCATTCCACGAGGACTTTGTATGATTGATAATGTGGAAAATATAATAGATTTATTACATTTTAAAAAAATGTTGCATTTAGTTCCAAATAAAAAAGGAAAATAAAACAAAATGCTTAGAATGCACACAATAAGAATTACCATATTGCCTAGTTTGAAGTTTAACTTTTGCTCATGGAATTTATATTTTTATATCCTTTTATAAGACTATTTAGCTATGTTTGAGAAACATTTGTTAAGGGGTAGAATTTACCATGTTTTCATATGAAGATTTATTAGCCTATAAATAATTATAACCATAGTGTAAACTCAACACATGATATTTAACCTATAGTTACAATGCGGGCCACTATAGGTATAAAACCTATTGGTTACAAAAATAATAAATTTATATTGTTCCCCTAAGTATGCCATGAAAACTTTAATATGATTAAAAATATGGAAGACAACATAATATATGCCTTATATTTCAATAAAATTTCATTTAGTTAAAAATATGAAAGGAAAATTAAACAAAATGCTCAAAATGAACATAATAAGAATTATCATACTATCTAGTTTTAAGTTTAACTTTTGCTCATGGTATTTATATATTTATATATTTTCATAAGAGTCTTTGTCTATGCCTACCATATATTTTTTGAGAGGTATCATTTATCATTTTTTAAATTAATATTTATTAGCCTAGAAATAATTACAACCATAGTTGAAACTCAACACATGATATTAAACATATAATTATGATGCATGCCACTTTATATTTAAAACTTATTATCTAGTTAAAGGAGAACTTATTTTGATTCTCCTAATCATGCAAAAAATACTTGAATATGATTGAGAGTTTAGAAAATATATTATATGTCTTACATTTCACCAAAAAATTTGTTACATCTGGTTCAAAATAAGAAAGGTAAACTAAATATATTATTTCATTTTTAGGCTGAGTTGATTAAAAGATGAATATATAGTTATTATGCAGGGCACTATAGATTTAAAACCTATTGACCAGTTGAATGAAAATGATTTTTTTCCTAACCATGATAAAACTACTTGAATATGATTGATAATGTGGAAAATATAATAGATGAAATACATTTTTTTTTTTTAAATTGTTGTATTTGGTTCAAAATAAAAAATAAAAACCAAACATAATGCTCATAATTCACATAAGAATAATTACCATACCATCTAGTTTGAAGTTTAACTTTTTCTCATGGAATTTCTCTCTTATAGCCTTTTCTAAGAGTCTTTGGCTACATTTGAGACAAACTTTTTGAGGTGTGTCATTTACCATGTTGTCATATGAAGATTTATTAGACTAAAAATAATTATAACCATATTAGAAATTAAACACATGATATTGAACATATATTAATGATGCTTTCCCATATAAGTTTAAAACCTATAATCTAGTCGGAGAACTTATTATTGTCCCCCTAACCATGACATGAATACTCTAATATGATTAAGAATGTGGAAAATATAATAAATTGTTTACTTTTCACATAAAATTTGCTGAATTTGGCTCAAAATAAGAAAGGAAAACCGGACATATTATTGAATTTTTAGGCTAAGTAGATTACCAGGTAAATATATAGTTTTGACACAAGGCAATATAAGTTTAAAATGTATTAACATGTTGAAGGATAATGAATTATTATTCCCCTTAACATGACAAAAAAAACTTTAATATGATTTAGAATAAGAATACGATAGTAGATGTCTTACATTTCAAATAAAATTTGTTGTATTTAGTTCAAAATAAACAAAACTAAATAGATTGTTTCATTTTTAGGTTGAGGAGATTACCAAGTTAACGTATAGTTCTCATGTTAGACATTGTAATTTTAAAACCTATTGATCAATTGAACAAGAATGAATTTTTGTTCCCCTGACCATGCTAAAAATACATGAATATGATTGAGAATATGGAAAACATAATAGATGTATTACATTTCAGATAAAATTTATTGCATTTGGTTCAAAATAAGAAAGGAAATTTTTTAAAAATGTAGTATTTTTAGACTGAGTATATTAACAGGTGAATACATATTTCTCATGTAGGGAATTATAGGTTTAAAACCTATTGACCAGTTTATGGAGAATAAATTTTTGTTCCCTTGACCATGCCAAAAATACTTGAATATGAGTCAGCATGTGGAAAAAACAATACATGTATTACATTTCATAGATAATTTGTTTCATTTAGTTAAACATAAGAAATAAAACTTAAACACATTGTTGCATTTTCAAGCATAGAATACTACTAGAGAGTTAACACTAGAACCAAAACCAATTAGAACTAGAGGAAAATTGAATAGATTGTTACATTTTTAGGCAAACTAGATTAGTAGGGAGATAAAAAAATTGTGTAAGAATATTAAACCCATTAGAAGGGAGTTAATACCGTAACCGAATAATTTGAATAAATATATCAATGGGAATAATCAGTTGTTCAATTATCATTTCCCTTCCATGATTGATAGAGTAAATTATTTGGAAGACAAACTCCAATTTTAATAAGCATATCTCATGATTATATATGTCTAGGTTATCTTACATGTCAATATACAATTGACACATGTAAAGGGTGTTTTCACTAAATGTCATCTTCCTCTTGTACATTATATTTATGTATATTTTTATCTTATCTTTGCTAATTCAATCCAATATTCATGATATAAAGTGAATTTTTTTCCTCCCCCATATCGATACAAATATGGGTTCAAGGCAGTTGAGGGAATATATATGGGATCCAAATAATGGATATATAATAAATTATATGGGTGAAATAGACCACATACATGACATCTATATTTTATCTATCTTGGGAGGTTGAGGGCCCAATCAACCCTTTCTAATTAACCCTTACCATGATATCCCTTATCTCATTTAATTTTTTAATTTCTATATGTATTATTATATCATGCCATGTGGCTACTGAATCAAATGAGAAACCAATAATTTCCCTCTCCATGGTTGGGAACCCTACCAACCATGATAATGTAAATTTTTACCTCTGCATGGTTAAGATCCCTTCTAACCATGATGATGGAAATTTTTTGCCTCTTCATGGTTAGGAGCCCTCCCAACCATGGAGAGGGAAAGAAATTCCCTCGCCATGGTTGGAGGCCCTCTCAGCCATGGTGAGGGAAAATGTTTCACTCTTCATGATTAGGAGTTATCCAAATCATGGAGAGGGAAACATTTACCCTCACAATGTTTGGGATCCCTCCCAACCATAGAGAGGGAAAATTTTGTCCTCCTCATGATTGGGAGCCCTCACAACCATGGATAGGGAAATATTTTCCCTCACAATGGTTAGGATCCCTCTTGACCATGGAGAGTGAAATATTTTCCCTCACCATGGTTTGGATCCCTCCAAACCATTGTTAGGTAAAAAATTTCCCTCTCCATGGTTGTGATCCCTATTAACCATAAAGAGGAATTTTTTTTCCCTCGTAATGTTTGGGATCCCTCCTAATCATGGAAAGGGTAAATTCCTCTCCATGGTTTAGATTCCTCCCATTCATCAAGAGGATACATAATTTTTTTCCTCTCTATGGTTGGGATGGATCCTAATTATGGTGAGAATTATTTTATTTTCACCATGGTTAGGAGGGCTTCCAACCATGGAGAGGAAAAAAATTTCCCTTGCCATGGTTTGGATCCCTTTGAACTATAGCGAGTGTAAATTTCATCCTCTCCATGGTTGGGAACCAACCCCAAAATGGAGAGGAAAACATTTTCCCTATAGTTCGAAGGCCTACCAACCATTATTAATGTAATGTTTTCCCTCTCCATGGTTTGGATCCCTATCAACCAAGGAGATGACAAATAAAATTTTGTCCTCTTCATGGTTGGGAGGGTTCCTAACCATGGTGATAATGTTTTTTTATTCCCATGGTTAGGAGGGATTTAAACCATGTTTGGGATGGATCCTAACCATGGTGAGAGTGAATTTTTCCCTATCTATGGTTGAAATCCCTCCAAATCATGGAAAGGATAATATTTTACATCTCCATTGTTTATATGGCTCCCAACCATGATGAAGGTATTTTTTTCATCTCCATGGGTAGAATCCCATGTTGAGTGAAAAATTTTCCCTCTCCATGATTAGGATCCCTTGAAACCTTGGGGAGGAAAAACATTTCCCTCTCCATAGTTTGGGATAGGGAAAATTTTACCTACCCTTTGTAAAGAGACCTCTCAACCATGGGGAGGGTAAATTTTTCGTCACCATAGTTAAGATCCATCCCATACATTGAGAGGTAAAATATTATTCTATCCATGGTTTTAATGGATCCTGACATTGGAAAAGACAATAAAAACACATTTCCTCTCCATGTCTTGGAGGGCTCTCAACCATGGTGAGAATTGTTTTTCTCACCATGGTTATATTCCCCCTCTCTAAATAGTTGTGAGGGATCCCAATGATGGTAATAATTTTAATTTATCACCATGGTTGTGATCCATCTCCAACTATGGAGATTAAAAAAAAATCCATTTTACTTACTATGGTTTGGATCCCTCCCAAATATGGTGAGAATTGTTTACTCTCACCATGGTAAGTTAGATGGATTCCAACCATGGAGAAGACAAATTATATTTTTTTATTATCCATTGTTGGTATCCATCCTAACCATGTATAGAGAAACATTTGTCTTCTCCATGGTTAGGATCCCTCCCACTATGGAGATGAAAAAACTTCAATTCTATGGCTGGGATTGGTAAGAAGTTAGTTTTCTCATCATTGTTAGTGTACCTCCCAACCATGGAGATGACAAAGCAAATTTTTTTATTTCCATTATGGGAATCCCTCCCAACCATAGAGATGAAGTTTTTTTCACTCTCAATGGTTGGTAGAGCTCCCAACCATGGTGAGGGTAAAATTCTCCATCTCCAAATTTGGGAGGGATCCAAACCATTATGAGGACATATTTTTTCCTATCAATGGTTGGAATCTCTCCTAACCATGGATAATGAAATGATTTTTTTTATTTTCCATGGTTGGGAGGGATTCCAACTATGGTAAGAATTTTTATTTCTTAACTTGGTTTGGATCCCACCCCACTATGGAGAGTTAAAAAAATTCTTTGGTCACTAAGAGGCCAAAATATTTTTGCATCACTCCCAACCACTAGGAGGGAAACTTTTTATCTCCCCATGGTTGAAAGTGTTCCAAAACATGGGGAGTTAAATTTTTTTGGTGACGCAATATTATAAATTAATATTGATTGTAGCCATTGTGTTAAATATTATTATTTGATTATAATTCTTACAAAATCATAATTGTGACATAAAATTGATTCATGTTCAAAGTGTTTTGTGTATATAAATAGTTATAGTTTTTATTATTTAATATTTAATTATAATTTAATTTGATTTTATGTAAATTGATTAAAGATGTGATTTTCAAGTGGATAAAAGGTAGATATTCTTTTTAAATGTATTAAATTTGGAGGAGCAGTAAAGTTTGGTTCAATAAAAGGAATTGTGTTTGTTGAGGTTACAAATGTCTTAAAGGAGTTTATATCAATTATGAAAATTATGTTGCACATCTATTAAGAGGCTAGTTTGGTTAGAGTATAGTTTGGAAATAATTTGATAATTGACTTTCTCATCGAATCAACATTCAAACTTACAAAAAAAATTTAATGGATGAGTATTTGTAGGTAACTCATACAAATAAATATAAAAATATGAAGGTAGATATAATTTTACATATATTTGCCAATGGTTGTGTCAATTTATATGTATTTTCATCACTCTAGAATAATTGTGTTACAAGTTAATTTAACATTTTTTTAGATAATTACATAGTTTAAAAATACATAATTAATTATTCTATTGTGTAAAAAGAGAAAATATTTTGCCATATGAGTTTGGGAACTAAAGGCAAAATTACTTGGGAAAAACAATAAATTTTTTAGAGATAAATGCCATCATGATATAGAAAACAAATAACAATAATATTATAACAAGGTATTGATAGATATCACTTTGTCATATCATAATATATGTTTTCTAAATTTATTTTTATTTATTTTAATAATAATTTTTTCAATTCATTTTATGATTTCATTGTAGTTACTAATACTTATTTTAATTGATAAAAAATTAAAACAAATAAGGAAATATCTAAAATTAATTTTTTTGAATTGAGAAATGATTTTATGAAAATAGATCTTTCCCAAAAATCAATTCAAAACTTTACAAAGTCTCACATGAAGATATTTTTTAATACATGGGATTATGTATTCTTCACCAATAACTTCAAAACACTATATAGTTATGTATGAATGTGTTTATTGAAAAAAAATAGTCTAATTTATCAATGTTAATAATTCAAATTTCACCTAATAAAGTGTACGTGTGTGTACATATGCATGTGCATATGTGTGTGTGTGTGTGTGTGTGTGTGTGTGTGTGTGTGTGTGTGTGTGTGTGTGTGTGTGTGTGTGTGTGTGTGTGTGTGTGTGTGTGTGTGTGTGTGTGTGTGTGTGTGTGTGTGTGTGTGTGTGTGTGTGTGTGTGTGTGTGTGTGTGTGTGTGTGTGTGTGTGTGTGTGTGTGAATAATCTAACACTAAAATTACATCCCTCATATAATTTAAATTAATTTAGAATAACCAAGATAATTGTGGATTAATTGAGAATTACAATGAAAATTATGGATTCAAATATTTTTATGTCGATGATGCTTGTGATTAATAATTCTTAAAAATAATTTAGTAGGAAAAGATATTGAAATATTACATAAATGTTAAGGAAAATTTTAGCATTCATCATGGGAGAAGTACAAATCAAGGTTCTAAGAATGGCAGTTTAGTAGGTTTAAAACTAGCTGAAATGACTTACAATGAATTTTGTATTTAAGGCAATTTATTGAAGGGTTTTTTTTTCAGTATTATAGTATTGAACTATCTAATAAATCACCCTATCAATGGACACTCATCTCTATAAAATAAAAATATGGAAATACACAAAGTGTTCCGTTAAAGATGTCTCAAGAAAAGGAATATGGGGATGTTTTTGAAGTTATAGATAATGAACAGCTTTAATTTCTTTAGATTACCTTGAATCTAATGGAAAATTATATAGTAAAAAAAGGAAAAATAGTAGTGTTAATAGAAAGAGAGTGGTAGTTTAAATAAATTTTTTATTTGATGAAAGAAGGATGATCGAATAAAGTCAATGAAAAAATGAAACCCAATGTTTTACAACATCTATTAGTCCTTATATAATAAGAAATAAAAAATAATGTATCATGTTTTCATATATTAATACAAGGTACAATCATGTCTAAAGTGTATCCAATCATGAATGCTATCATAAATTGGGAAAGAATGTCAAAATAAAGTTCAAAAACAAGGAGTTATGCTTTCAATCTCAGCTTGAAATAAATTGTCTTAGCAAAAATTATTTTTTTAAATTAAGGAAGTTTTAGAAATATGGAAAAAGGGTATCCCATCATAATTGGAAAATGATTCTAAATCCATGTCCAAATACAATGTCAACATTAAATCTTATATCTAACTTCATTTAATATCATGCATATGTGTCTCCCAACATGACTTACCTTTCAATATATGGTTCACATGTTAATTTGTGACTACATCCTTCCACATTGAACTAGACAAGGGGGATTGAAAATATTAATAAATAACTTCAATTATAAGTGTATAAAAGGGTGATTTTTCAGATGTGAAATTTTAAATAGTAGATTACCATTCAATATATGTAATCTATTAGACCTTAAAAAATAAGAAGGCATCTCGAAGATTGTATCATGATAGATAAAATAAGTTGATAATGATATTTAATCCCACATGGTTGATGTGGGGACTTGAATAGTTTTATATCAAACAAAATATATTGTACACTTCTAATCCTAATTAATTTTAAAGTATCATTCATGATAAGGTTGACAAAAGGATGACATTTATCCCTCGAATGGAAAACAAGTCAAAATCATTTAGTGATGGCTACATCTTTAAAACTAGTAATGCATTCATAATAAAAACATATTTAAAATATCTAATTTGACATGCATTTTTAAAATTTGAATGTATTTGGTGAATTATTATATGCAAGGTGGGATAGGGGCATGAACTTTGCCATGGTCTAATTTTATATCAAATCTTATTCTAATTTTCTTTGGCTTTTTTGGTTTTATTTTAAGTCTTCAAATCAATTACAGGCAAAAAATGAATCCTCCATGGGTAGATCCCCCCAAAAGTATTCTTTCAACAATATGGTTGTTTTATCTTCCTTGGTAGTAATATACATGGAAATAGATGACATGATGAATGTTGCAAGGAGAAAAAGTTGCAAGGTCCAGGGGCAGAGCCAAAAACTCTTACATACAAGCAACAAATGAAAACCCAATAGCTATGCTTGATCCTTATGAGATTATGAGGAATATATAAGGTCTTCATGGCCAAAGTCTAATATAAAAATTCATGGGAGCATTGTTAACAATGGAGGAATGGCATGATTAGACCAGAAAGAACTAGAAAGTAAATGGGGAATATGAGATAAGGTTTTGTGCAAAAGGGTATTTTATAGGAATCTTTGCAAATGCATCTGCTAGGGACAAGGTGTTTTTGGAAGGACCTCACTTCTTAAATAATGCATGATTTATTTATGAATCATTAGCTCATTATTTTCAAGCCAATCAAAGAATTCCCAAATATGACCCTAGTTTGGATATGTATGTATTCTTTGCTATAGGAATTCTAGTCCAAGTATGTCTTTGACTATTGTTAATATTTTAGGTCTTCCTATTGATATTTTAAAGCCCCACCACATTAAAGTCCTATCAATCTATGTGATAATATGTGTAGAATTAGATCTTGCACAATCTTTACTAAAGATTATTACACTTAAGGCTAGAGAGCTTAAATGGACTCAAGATCTAGATTACAAAAGCATCCTTTTTTGATGTAGAAGCTTCCACAAGTATGGACATATAATCTTAGAGTGTTCATCCCTACATAATAATAACAATGATGATAAATTTTTTGATGTTTCTAAAAAAAATTCTATAGGTTTCATGAAGCCAAAAAAAATCACATAGTTAAAAGCAAAACTAGGGTGATTAGGAAATACATCCCCAAGGAGGGGAGAGTAGAAACTGAAGCAAAATACACCTAGAAAGATGATACATAAAGGGTCATAGAGACTCATCCATAAGTGGAAAAGGAAAATATGGAATGAGAGGATATTTTAGTAAATCATGGGTTTAGAGAGGACTTGAAGAATTTGATAAAAGACCCAAAAATGGGGAAGAAGTCCAAAGCAACAAAAAAAGGGACTCTGATGAAGTAAGAAAGAAGTAACACAACAATATAAAGGGGTTGGATAAAATAAAATTGGATGAGCATGGATAAATCAAAGGAGAAAAACATGGAAAATAATGAAGGTAACATGGGAATCTCAAAAACCCCTAATCAAAATAGAAGTGATAATTTTGGAAAAAGGAGGAGATGACAACCAAGAAAATAAAAGAAAAGATAGAAAAAATATCTGGAAGTAATAGGGGTAGGTACCCAAATTCATTTAGACGCCATCTTGGTGAGCACCAAGAGATCCTACCCTCTTATGTATGTCTTAACCTAGAATATTAGGGTCCTTAATACCCTAATGAAAATAAGGATTCTAAAAATATTATCAATAAATACAATTTGGAAGTGATAATCCTTTAGGAAACTAAGCTAGATTATTTAGATCTCTTCAATAAAAAATTTAATAGAGTTTTGGGTATAAATTTAAATGGTAGGAATGCCTCTAGCTTGGCTAGGGGAATGGTCTTCTTCTTGAAACTGGCCAAAGTGGGTTTTTAGATCTTACAATATCATGAGAAAATTATTATTTCCAAAGTGGAGGCTAGGAAGACTAACTTATTTTTATTTTTGGTCAATATATATGGATTTGTGTGTAAAGAGATGAGAGAGATAGCTTGGGAATAGCTTGAAGGAGGTATTAATGCCAATAAGGATAGTCCCTTTAAAATTAGAAGAGATTTCAATGCTAGGTTTGTGCCCTTTAAAAAGAAACGTGGAAAAGGAAAACAAAAGAATAGTGTAACTTTTCACATTTTTTTGGAAAACTAGATTTTTGTGATATTAAAATTAAAAGTGGTTGGTTTTCCTAGAGAAATAGATGACAAGGAAATCAATTGATCCTTGAACATTTGGAAAAAAAATTATTATCAATAAATGTTATGTAAAGTGATTTCATCTTAGAAGTAGAGGTCCTAAGAAAGGCAGGGTCAAATCATTGGCCTACAACCTTATATCTTTCCAAAGATGAATAACCATCACATGTACCTTTTAGATTTGAAAATATGTGGTTGTATCACCCTAGCTTAGAAGAATTAATGAGGGGGAATGGAATAAACTAATATCTATTTATGGTACAAAGATGTATATCTTCTATAATAAATTCAAGGAGCTCAAGGTGGCCCTAAAACACTAAAATAGACACATTTTCAAGAATATTTTTCCATATAAAAGAGACTTAGAAAGAAGGAATGAATAAATCCAAGAGATGAGAATGGAAGGTAATATTTCAAGTGAACTCTAGAAGCAAGAAGAAGATGTCACCAGATATTTGGAAGATATTTATAAGATGTTATAAATATATTGATGACAAAAATCCATAATAATATGGATAAAGGAAGGAGATAGGAATATAAGCTTCTTTAATATCTCTTAAAAAATTAGAAGGTAGAAAAATTATATCAAGAAACTAGAAACCCATGAGGGTGGCATGTTTGAAGAGCCAAAGGAAATCAAATACCATTTGGTTAATTATTGGAAAAATATTTTATGCCATGAAAATGAAGGAAGTAAGAAGAAGAAAGAGTAATTTTAGAATTAGATTTCATGATTAGTTTCCCATTCAAATAATGAAATGTTAATGAAAGACATTTCATTGGAAGAAATCAAGAGACTGATTTTTGAGATGGAAGGAAACCGTTTACTAGGGCTAGATGGTTTTCCTACCTTTTTATTTTAGCACTTCTAGGACTTTATTGGGGAGGACATTAGGGAAGTGGTTTAAGAATCCAAGTATTATCAAAGTATTCTAAAATCCCTTAACACCACCTTCTTTTCCCTCATTCCAAAAAAATTAGATGGTAGGACCCCTAAAGATTTCAGACCAATCTCTGTATGTAATGCAATTTACAATATCATATTCAAAGTTATTGCTTCATGGATTCAAAAAATCCTCCATAAATTAATATCAAATGAACAAGGAGGTTTTATTCAGGGTCAATAGATAATAGAAGGAAATATTAGAGCCCATGAGGTTATTCACTCACTTCATACAACAAAAAGGAAAGGGATGTTGATTAAATTAAATATATCCAAGGCCTTAAATGGGGTTAATTGGACTTTTCTTAATGGTGTCCTTAATAGGTTTGGTTTTAGTGAGATATGGAGGAAATGGATTATAATTGTTATTCATCTTCTATGTTCTCAGTCATAGTGAACGGATCACTAGAAGGTTTATTTTCATCCTCTAGGGGACTTAGGTAAGGGAACCCCTCTCCCCATACCTCTTTATTTTGATGGAAGAATCTTTGGGTAGGAGGCTCAAATATTTGAAGAGGAGTAATAATTTGAAGGGTTTTTAAATGATAGTAGGGAGTGAATCTCATAAGCACCTCCAATTTGTATATGACACCCTACTTTTTGTAAAACCCTTCATGTAAGAGGTCAAGACCACAAGGTGTGTTATTTCTAGTTATAAAAAATCATCAACGTAACTAATCAACAAATTTAAATCTAAAATGTTATTTTCCCAACAAATTTTTAGGCTTTGAAATTTCCCCCTTCCTAGCTAGCTACCTAGGTTTTTCATTTTTATTTAGGAAGAGCGAGAAGAAATTATGGGATGAGGTTATAAAAAATATGAGAATAAATATTAGTAGTTGGAAAGGAAAATATATGACTCTTGATGCAAGAATAATCCTTATAAAAATAATACTCCAAGCCATTGTTATCTATTGGTTCTCCAACTTGAATGCTCCTTCAGAAGTTATAAAACAGATGAAAAGAATTTGCAAGAAATTCCTTTATCAAGGCATAAGATAAATATGAAAAATGGCTCTCTTATCTTGGGAGAAGGTGTGAAAACCCTATATCTAGGGGGATTAGGGATAAGATCTTTAATAAATAATTAGAGCTCTTGTAGCTAAGCTTGTCTAGAGGATGGGCAACCATCTAAAAGTGAGCTGGAATGAGGTGTTGAAAGGTAAATATTTGGACAAAAAGTATTCTCATATAATTTTTATAGCAAAGATCTCCCTCTAGGGTCAACAATCTAGAATATCATGAGAGAAGCCATGGGACTAATACTAAAGGATCTATTTTATCATGCAAAGAATAGAATAACATCAGACTTTTGGGAAGATAGTTGGATTTCCCAAAATCCTTTAAACAGGAACAAGATTTATGAACTATGAAATATGAATGCATAAGAAAAAGGGGGTGTAAAGTTAAAAATTATTGGATTGAATTGTCTGAGAATAGGGTCAAATATTTCAACTGGAAAACTCATAATAATTTGGAAGGTTTACAAATTTAATGACATATGAACATCAATTCCATTATAAAATTGTATCAAATTCCCTGGAGTGAGGAAAGAGATGCCTTGAATTGGAAAAGAAATGGGCTAGTAGAATATACAATCAAAGAAGGATACAAAGAGTAGATTACTCCCCAACCCAACAATATAGGTAATTCAATATGGAACATAAGTTGGAAGTCAAAATCCTAGAAAAATTTGAAATCCTTTTTATGACTATCTATGCATGGCAAGATCCCCAAAAGAGAAAATATAAATGAAAATAGGTTTTCAAGGTCCATCAAGATGTGTACTACATTATCAGAGTGAGGAAAGTGGGGACCATCTCTTGCTTCATTGCCACTTTGCTTCAATCTTTTGAATGACTTATTATGTAATTTTAACTTGGATTAGAGATTAAATCAAAATATTCTAGGACACATTAAAGATTGGCAGACCAATAAAAAGTTGAACATTTTAAGGGATATTTGGGAGATGCACCTGAGTATGCTAGTCTAGAAATTTTGGCTTGAAAAAAATTATAGGATATTTGAGCGCAAGGAAAGGATTAAATATCCTAAGAAGATTTGGTTATAATTACAAACTAGCATTAGCTAGATTATCACAACATTTGGCAAGTGAAAAATAAAGAATCAAAATTAGAGGAGATAAAAATCTTGTAAACCTAAGAAGGCATAAAATAATCATATGACACAGTAAAACTTAGTTGTAAATAGGTCAAGGAAGTGCTTAGAATTAAATTTAAATGGCTTCCACTAGAACAGGGTTGGTTTAAACTAAGCTTTAATAGTTCCTCTAAGGGCAATCTAGGGGAATTAAGAGTAAGAGCAATTATCAAGGACAATAATGGCTAGTTGATAGCCTATGAGGCATTTTACATAGGGACTAATACAAAAAACATAATGGAAGTGGAAGGGTTAGTTGATGTACTCAAATTGTCTATCAAAGAGAATATTAAAAAAATAAATTAGAACATGATTTGATTTTAATCATTTATGGCTTAGGGAAAAATGAGGGTGTGATTTGGAGAATTAGAGGCATAATGGAAGAAGCCAAAAATATATAACCATTTTTTGAGTAATTTCAAAAGAACCATGTCCTAAAAGAAGGGAACATAGACATAGATTAGTTATCAAATCTACGTACTAAGGTGAAGCTAAGGATAAGGAGAAGAAGAGAAAGCAAAGTTCATACTTACTAAGAAATGGAAGGCTTTGTTTCTACCTTAAATTTAGAATGTTCCCACATTTAAGGAAACAAATTATAGGGATTGAGGAGTGGCACTCAATGGAGGCAACTTTCCATTTAGTGTCCTGATTATATCTACTAACAAGTATTATTTCTCATCCTTTCATTTGTGGTAGTCTCAGTTATCCTAGAAAGGTAGGATGTTGGGGAAAGTGCATGAGTTATCTTCTAGTAGGTAATCAAATCCTCCTTTAGATGGTTACCTTTTATTATGGTTAGATAATATTTATCTCTGCTTTTTTTCTCATGAGCTTACTACTCGATTGGGGGGGATGACACCTCTTTTTAATGAGATGGAAGATTGGTTATTTCCTTCAACCATTTTAGATTTATAGCATGATCCTCTTAAGTTATTTTATTGAAGTGATTCATTGCATACTTTCTACCTCCATCCTCACCCTATAACATCTTATATCCCTCATAGAAAAGGAGGTTTATTAATCAATTGAATAAGGTGGAAGGACTAACATTAGAAGGCAAAATTGCTTCATAATAAGAGAGATTGACTAGACAATGGGTGTTGTGGAGAAGGAAACACATAAGGTGAACCATGGGGATATCCAAAAATAAAAAGAGACTAATACTAAACATGAAAGTGGTTAGAGATATATCCCATCCCCCTCTTTATGTAACCTCTCAGAATACAGACATAGACATAGAATATTTTATGCAACCTATTAAGGAGGACAAAAATGGATTATGAGATAAGATGATAAAAGGCCAAACCATGAAATAAATTAAAGAGTAGTTACCAAAGGGAAATATTAGGAGAGGCAAGAGACTATTAAGTGAAAGGATTCATGTGAGGAGGTTGAGCCTTTAAAAGAATAAATGCATATGAATGGCAAGGAGGAATAGAGGATAGATAAAAAGGAGGGCAATATAAACTCTCAAATAAGCACCTCTAACAAAGCCAATTAAGATAGATTTTGAGATAGGTGCAATGGATGATAGAGAATCAACAAGACCTTGGTAGGCATTAATAATTTGCTCCTAAAGGAAAATAGTGAAGTTTGGAACATCAAAAGGATACGTAGGTTATGATTAAGTACTTCTGGGAGTTTTTTATAGTCCACTAAAACATGACTGAAGCTATTAATGATAGCCTGATCCACCTCAATAACATTATGGAAGTCAATGTAAAAGAAGCAAAACTTCACATATAGGTTCTATTTGTGATTAGAATTAAAACTGGTGAGATAAAACCCATCCAAAATTATCTAGAAAAATTTATGGGAGACAACTAATATCAAGATTCATCTCCACCACTAGCATTATGTACAATGTCAAGGAGGAAATGCTACCCCTTTATAGGAAGTAATTGAAGTAATCGAAGAAGAAAAAACCTTACTATTCTTTGCTATGTTGGGTAAGAGGTATCTGGCTTCTATAATAAGACTTAGTGGCTCATCTACTGATTCCATTATTAAGGTGATAGGCCTCTGACATACTACCCATATGGATATGTATCTTATTATTATCATTTAAATAAAAAAAATTAATTATTAAAAAAATCAGTTGGTGATAGGTTTTTTGGAGGTGTCTTTGGTAGTATTAATTACACATGGGCATAGCATAAGGGTGTTTAGATACTATTTATTTCCATATGTTCCAAGTGGGTCAAAATTTACTATAATGTTTTTTAAAAAATATTTAAAATAATTAAATACTACATATGAAAACAAATATGGATACCTATAATACACTCATGGGAGATATAAGTACCCTCACTATGATTTTTTCCTCAATAATTCAATGTATCCTCTATGTAGAGGGTATTATAATGATTTGCCTCTGCCTAGTTAATTCAATAAGTTGCCATGAGTTTTGATACTTCAATTAGATAATCATATAGGGGATTAAAAAATAGGTAAAATGTAATAACTAGTAATTTATATTTAATTCTTGTTATTTTGTTATAATATGACACATTGAATATTACTTATTTTTAATTAAATTTACCCCCATGGTGAGGCACCCCTAATACCATCAGGGGGAAATTTTGGCCTCCCTAAGGATTGGCTAGATTTTGACCATGGGAAGACCATTTTTTAGGCTCCTTGTGGTTCATAGGGATCTTAACTATGTTGGGCTAAGGTTCTTTAAAAATTATAATTTTTATAAAAAAAAATCAAGTGATTGACTTATGATTTTTTTACTTGTTTTTGAATCATGTTATTGACTTTCTATCTTCCATCGATGACTATAATCAAA
This sequence comes from Torreya grandis, assembly GCA_037957365.1. Lineage (NCBI taxonomy): Eukaryota > Viridiplantae > Streptophyta > Pinopsida > Cupressales > Taxaceae > Torreya > Torreya grandis. Next base: position 253,829 of record JARHVA010008713.1, on the reverse strand, counting down.
TTTTTGATCCAATACCTCTCAATTATAACATAAACAGGTGTTTTCAAAGAGATTGAAATGGATTTTTAATGGTATTTCATGCTCATGATGACACATATAACACATTTGAAAATTTGACTATAGCTTTGAAGAGAAGAGATGTGTGGACTCTTCCACAAATTATGGACACTTATAGAACCTGTGAAACTATAATAATTTTTATGTCATATCCTACTGAAGATGTGATAGATTTCAAAGGATTTATAAAACCATACCAACTCAAGGGTAAATAAGAGATATGTGGTTTGGCAAATTTTTGATATTTCTTACTAAAACTAGAGGATAGCTTCCCAATTTTGAGATTGAAGTGTACCATTCATGATTATGAGTGGTCTGAACCCCTAAAACTATGGATGACAATAGAGGCTGGTAAACTTGATGTAACAAATGGATCTCCACATTATATTATTTTTAAGTATTTGAAGCAAATATGGATTGAGAAAAATACACAACATGAGAAGGGAAAATATAAGATTGAAATTATGAATAATGAATATTATTTGAGTGTGATCCAAAAATAACTGGATAAAATACTTGGTGATAATGGCCATAGTTGTAAACTAAAAATTAGTGCACTGAAGTTATCACTTGAAAATTTCATTTCAATGTTCAAAGAATCACATGTAAAGGGACTTGAATTTTAGTTTGGTCTTGCAACATATTATAAGGATGTCCATGATGATTTAAAATAGGATATATTTCTTAACATGGATACTTATTTTGGCCAAAAACTAGAAAGTATTATAATGTCAATAAAATACATAGACTATCTTTGTGGGAGAAGCTACAGACTTTGAAGAGGAGCTGAATCATTGTGAAATTGAATAGTCTATTGGAGAGCTAAGTAAAAATCTAAAATGGTCAATCAATCCTAAATTGTATTTATAAGAAGGACATATGTGTATGATATATCTTGATGACACTTCAGGGATAGATTACATAACATGGATGGCAAAGGATAGAAGTGGATTCCTTGTACATAATTCAATCATGGTTGAATGGTATGTTCCTAAGCAAAGAACGGAAACATAATATATCATAATTAGATATATGTAAATATTGTTTGACAAATATATGGATACCTAATCCCATTGATAATGAAATTCCATTTGTTAAGTGTGATAATATATTATATTCATGGAAGACAAAAATAAAAGATAACAAGGAAGAGACACTAAAAGATTCTTAATAGAAGAGGTATAGGACATGAAGAAGCATGTATAGTGTCATTTATAAGTGTAAAGTGAATCCAACATTCTTAATCAATGATATCACTAATTGTGGGACCAAATGTGTAAAATTTATGTATTTATGTCATTTCCAATAATTATATTTTTGAAGTTAAGTTGAAGGCTTGCACGAGAAATTTTAATTAGATATTAATTTTAGGGGGATTTTACTTGTTTTCAAATCATTATACAAATGACCTCCATGGGTATATTTTTAAAAAATAGATATTATTTTCAAATTATCATCTCAAATAAAAATTGTAATAATAAATAATTAATATATTTTAAAATGGCAAGAAAAAATAAAAGTTTATAGAAATATTTTTTATTAATTTTATTGTAATATAAATTAATAAAAATTAATTATAGAAATCCATTAAATAATTTATGTAATTAATATAATTTAATAAAATTAATTAATTTAAATTGTTTAAATTATTTTAATACTTAATTAAAATTAATCAATTAATTGATTGATTAATGGATGGATGGATTGATTACTTAATTAGTTAAAAAAATATTAATATAATTGTCAAAGAGATGTGGGTGAGTTGAAAAAGTGGATTGGATGTGTCCAGCCCCACCCAAGTTCAAATCTCGTTAGGCATGTGAGGCTGGTTGTGGTCATATGTTGTGTATTTGATCATGTTGGCTATAAATATGGTAATCATGAGGTTGGTTGTGGTTGTATATGGTGTATTCAAGTCTATTAGTCGTTTATCTAGTAATCATTTAGGGATTTAGGCCAGGTTGATGTATTTATCCAAGATTGGTTCATAGCTCAAGTAAAAAAGTAATGACCAATAAGAATATATAATTAATTAACTAGTTAGTTTAATTTATTATTTAAATAATTGTAGTTAATAAATTTTGTATAATTTAATCAATTGAATTAATTTTTTAATTGATTACTCTATGAAATTAGTTAATGCATATAGCAATCAATCAATTAATTATTTATAATAATGAATTAAATAGTTAATTTAATTGATACTATAGAAATAATTATTTAATTAATTTAATTAAATATAATACAATTAAAACAATTGATTTAATTTAATTTAATAATTAATTAAAATAATTTTAATAGTTTTAATTAATTAAATTAAATTAATTATTTAATTGATTACTATATTTAATTATTTAATTTATTGGTATATTAAATTAGTTCATTACTTAATTAACTAATTAGAATTAACTAATCAATTATGACTAAAAAATCTATATAAATATAAATTAACAAAATTCATAATTAATGACTCACATTTATTTATCATTAATAAATAATTTTAATCATTCTTTTTAATTATCTTGTTAAATAATTAATTAATTAATTGTTTATTTTAATTGGTTTACTAATTAATTAATCAATCAATCAACTAAATAATTAATTAGTTAACTAATTAATTAATTAAATGGTTGATCATTCAATCAATTAGTTAGTTAATAAAATAATTAATTAACTAATTTTGATAACTTTTTAATTAATTTAATCAATTGCTATATTTAATTATTTAATTAATTGATATATAGAATGAATGAATGAATTAATTAATTAATTATAACAATAAATTAAATTATTAAATATATTAATCAACTAAATAATGGTTTTAATTGATTTAATTTCATTAAGTAATTAATTAAAATTACTTAAAATAATTTTAATTAAATTATTATATTAAATTAAATCAATTAATTAATTGATTACTAGTTTTAATTAATTATTTAAATTAATTAATCAAAACATGATATAAATAATTAATTAATCATGATATAAATATAAACAAATATAAATTAATATAACTTTTTAATTAATGAGTCCCATTTATTTATCATGAGTTCCTTTTATTTGTCACATGTTCCATATATTTGAAATATTCTTAGATATTAGAGAGTCTCATTTAATTGAAATAATATACAATTGGGAGATGGGTAGCATTTAAAGCCACCAAAAGTCCATTTTTTTTGAAATGGCCCTTAGATTCCTATCAAGATGATTTTAGATGTTTATTAATCATTGGTAATTTGTGAAGGTTATTATTTTTTCTCCCTTTTCTTTGAAACCCTAGATCGACTTTTGACTCTTTCTTAACTTAGAAAAGGGGTTATAAATATCGATTGCATATCATCCACCACACCTCAGTAAGTGGTTGAGCATTACCTATGTTCTAAAACTTGGAAGACGAGTCAAACCATATGGAGTTATCACACCTATGTGTATATGTGCTCAATAGTGTTCCACTAGAGTACAATGTAACTCTTTGGCTTTCAACACTCTACAACATGCAACTTTGAACTTGTGTTAGAACTAAAACTTAGAACTTATGAAAAATTATTTGAGATGGTTTAATTTTTGGATTCTTTTGGATAGTGCATCAAAGATGTGTACATTGATTTCTCAATCTTTGCCCATATGAGAGCTAGATTCTAGACACTTTCTAGATAGGAATGGCCTTAGGCTTGATGTGTATTTATGGATAAATATTCAAGTAGTTTCTTCATATAATCAACATGTAAAAAATTCATAAGCTAATCCAAAGGAGAGATTTAAATATGAAAAG
>JARHVA010008713.1:132500-245000 GCA_037957365.1 Torreya grandis | reverse complement strand
TTATCATTCCCAACACAAATAACACTCATCAACTCTACTTTCATTCATATTTCTAGTATTAATTATTAATAGGATGAGTTATAGGGTAAAATTATTCTTGAAGAGGTCAAGTCTTGTTCAATGTCTTTGAAGCTCAATACAAGGATTTGAAAAAATAAGGTGCCCCATAATATTTGGAGTTTCAAATAAGTAACATTCATGTATTCATCTGTTCCATTTGAATAATTCACCTACAAAATCCCTTGAAATTTTCCACTATATACATGGGTAATATTGATGCACTTTAAATTCAATCCAATTTAAATATATTTATCTTTGTTCTCTATCCTTTTATTTACTTAGTAGAATAAATATGATTTTCTTATTACTAGAATAAAATGTATGTTTTTTTTTCCTTTCTTATATTCTCCTTATACCACATAATTCAATATAGTATTGGTCTTTTAGGCTTTTCATTACAACCATAACTTAGGACCTATTATATATTGCATTTGCTTGAAATCCATTAAAACCAACCCTTTTGACCTTTATTTTATTTTATTTTAGTGTTGTTTTTTTAATATTGGATCTAGGTTAACTTTGTTCATTAGTTACATGCATTTTCATTATTAAATCCTTGATGCCCCTTTTGTTACAATTTATATTCATAATTGATTCTTTCTTAAGAATTGATTAGGCCCCATATCCCATATCTTAGGCATAAAATTTGGAACCTTATACCCTTGATATTGAGTGTGGATTATCATCTATTAGATCTACAACTATCACTAGGCTATTTTGATATTTTAGAGTATACAAAAGCTCTAAAGTTTATATCTTCTTTCTATCCTAGTTTATAGATAGAAAGAGGTTTGTTATATTGATAATCCTAGCTTATGCATACATTCTAGTGAGCTCGACATTAATCTTACTGTTGACGCTGGAAAGTGCACCCAGCGGCAGGAACACGGATTCCTGCCCTCTCCCCACAACATGGAAACCCCTCTCTCGCCTGTGGGACGGCGAAGCAGGAGAAGAGAGTCTCTAGATATGGGCTAGTTCCCTCTGATGTATCTTGTTTGTTTCAGGTAATGCAAAAATATAGATATATAGGTATACACTTGGGGGGGGGGGTGAAAAGAGAGAGAAAAGCTTGAAAACAGACAGCCTACTCTAAAAGAGGTGATACACCAAAAACAGGAGTGACCTTCTAGATCCACTCTCAGAATCAGACAAAAACATACATACACTCAGATCTGGCAGAAAAGACCAGGCCTCTGGGATGACAGGGAGGTTCTTATGGAAAGCACAAGAAACAGGGACTCACCAAGGTGCTGAGAAACACACACTGTAAGTGACCTCACCTGTTCAATACCTCTGAAACAGAACTCTACTCCTGGCAGCAGCAGACAGTGGCACTTCGTAGATCACAGGTTTGCTGGTGTTGAACCTGTGAGAGCATCAAGAGACAATGACTGGACACAGATTAACATTCAATGCATACACTGATAGATCCATCCAAATAGAGGTAAGAACTATCTTTTATTGATTCAGATGGGAAATTTGGAGAGCAATGCTCTTTACAAAAGTCAGGAAGATCCCTAGAAAATGACTAAGTCCTTGTATTTATAGCAGAAGAGCCAAGAGAAGTCTCATTGAAAAGCATGAAAAACACTATTGATGACGTCACAAGTCTGCCAAGACCATGCTGGTTGCCTCATTTTGCGTGCTGGTCTTCTCTTTTGGCGGCTGGGCGGGTTTTTTCTTGTGCACTGCAGGGGAATTTTGCTGCCCTTACAGTGGGCAGCGATTTGCCGCCCTTTGCATGAACTTTATGTAGGAATACCTGCCGACGTTGGCCGATAAGCTGCCGACGGCGGCAATATTGCCGACGTCGGTTAAATTAGGCTGCCGACGTCGGTATAGTTATACTCTGCGCGGCAATTTCCCTTTCCCTACCATGGGGCGGGGTTTTCCATTTCACCGCCATGGGGCGGGGGTTTTCATTTTGCCGCCATGGGCAGGCTTTTTCGTTTCACCGCCATGGGTGGGTTTTTCTGGTTTTTTGTACCTGCCCTTGTTCTGCCGATGTCGGTCTTTTTATGGTGCCGACGATGGCAGTATTGCTGACGTCGACCGATGTCTTTGCTTTTCTTTGTGTTGTGGGCGGCGAATTTGCCGCCCTCTGCATTTTCTTCGTAGACGGGCTCATTTTACCCGCCCTTGTAGTGGGCGGCGATTCTGCGACCCTCTGCATTTTTTTTTCTGCCTCTTTTTTGACTAAGTGTCGAACACTCTGTTTTTTCCCCTTCTTCTCTTGCGGACGTCTGAAGACTCTGTCCTTCGCTGCCTATTCTCTGCAACGGCGCTGTCAAGACCTGAAAGTGGACCTTGCACCCTGAAATGACTGGGCCTGCGAAGCAGGTGTAGGAGGTGACCGAGATTTTCCCTGAGGGGCAAAATTGGGTCAACAAATTGGCGACTCACGGGGGAAGTGTGCCTGCTATGCTTAGAACCCAGTGGCCTTACATATCCATTGGGTGTGGAGTCAGATGGTGACTTTGAAGCGAGTTCACAACAACTTTGAAGATTCCAAAATCAAAAATACAAAAATTACCCCCACTGCCAAGGGAAACACACAAGACTAAAAACAACTAACTGTGCAAACTGCACTTAGGGAAAACAGGGAAACAACTGAAAGCAAACTATTATATACAACTAGCCAGGAATGCTCGTATCCCTCCTGGATCAAAAGGAAAATTTCTCAAGTCCCCTTCCTGGTGAAGGGACTTATCATGACAGGGAAGTAGCTGAAAGAAAATGAGATTTGGTGACTTGCTCTTCTTGCCTGTCACCTGAGTTGGCTGGAAACTGAGGGGATCAAAATCGAACATGCCTCCACTATATACGTACTCTGATTGTTCTGAGAGGCCTGTTGGATGCTGGTCCTTGAAATTGGTGTTCTCCACCAAGAAATCAATGGCTGTCGATTTATCACCGTAAGCCTTCTGATCTGCACAATTCTTCTGTAATGTATCATGGTCTGATTCATCTCTTTCTACTTTGCTGAAAACTCTGTCAGACTCATCCTCTGCTTCTTTATGGTCTTCTTGAAGAAAGTTGACTGTGGTGATGTCTAAAAGGGGCTCACAAAATGATTGCTCATCCCACAAGACTTCACTTTCTTGTCCAGAGCTAAGTTCTTCAAGGCATTCCTCCAAGAAGACGGACCTCTCCTTTTCCTCTTTTTTGATCAGGTTTTCTAGATTTTCAAAAACATTCTCCTGATTTTCCTCTTTTTTGGGCTCTTCAATGTAGTTATCCTCATCAATACAGCAAGAAAGTTCATCAAACTGAGGGGAAGAGAGCTTACCACGCATTTGTTCCTCTTCGAATTGCTGGAACATCTGCATATACGCAAGGCCTGCATCTTCTCTACTGCCGATAAGGTCTTCACAAAGAGTGTCAATGATGATTTCTTCTTCGTTGTTGCTCATGACAACCTCTTGAAGGACTGCAGATTGGATCTTTTGTTCCTCACCTACCTCTTGTAAAATAGGGTCTTCCTCGAGAAGGGAGGAAGTGGAAAAAACATGTGGGAGAGGGGGCAGCCCTTGAGCTAGAATCGAATGATTCTCCTCCCTCCACTTGGTCAACACCTCATCAATATCAGGGGTGGCCTGATAACTCTCTTGGAAATGTGTAGGTGGGGTGTGTTCAGGCATGGAATGTGTTGTTTGGTCTAAACCATCCACCACACATTGGTTGAGGGAATACTCTTTAGAATCCAACTCTGCAATTCTCCTACTCAGATTTTCTTGAAAAATATTTTCTTGGAGGCTGCCAGTATTATCATAGGCAGGCACAACTTCAGCTTCTTCAAGGTTTTGAGAAAAACCTTGCTTTTCTTCTTTTTCTTTGCTGCCCCATGATTCCACTGTCTTCCCCCAATTCAGGATCCCTGAATTTGAATCTTGCTCCTGTGAACAGGCAGCAACTTTGTTCTCCACGAGGTCCTGAGTTTCTTCTGCAAGGTCTGAAAAATTTAACTCTTTTTCAAGGAGAAGCTTCATCCTAGCCTCTAAGTCTTCAATCTGTCTGGCTAGGTTTTCCTGGAAGAGTCTTTCCTGGATGTCACCAGCATGATCCTCTTCAAAGCTCTAAGCTGGTCCTTGACATTCTTTCCTCCAACTTGGAATTTGCACATCATGCTGGAAAACTTGGGGAGGCTGAGGAATGCAAGGAAAACACTGTTGGTGCGTTGGAGGAGCTTCTAGAAGAGGGACGTGCTCGCTGGTAGTATTATTCTCAATGGGAGATTCCTGATCTGAGGAGTTGAAAAGATTGATCTCCATGGGAGGTTGCTCTGATGCCCTCTGGTGTTGGAAGGCTAGGCGTACGGGATTGGGAGGAGCAGTATTTGATGAGTTGGAGTGAGCAAGTGCAATTTGGTAAAATGGGTTTGGTGTAAAAGAGGGGGTTTTCTTTAGGTTAGGAGGGGGTACACAAGGCTGGTTGCCTTGAATAGATGGATTTCTCCATTTTCTTACCTCCTTCTTCATGGACTGTACGGCTTGTGCTTGCCTAAACAAGCACTCCTCTTTATACATCAGCTCCTGCTGATACTTGTGCTGCTCTTCCAATCTGTCAATTTCTTTTGTCTGCTTCTCAAATTCCAATGCCACCTCCCTTATAGTTGCAGGGCAACTAGGAGAGCTACTTGAGGGGATTCCATAAATATTTGAAGTCTGATCGATATTATATGAAGGAGAACAAAATCCATGATTTTTTGCAAAAGAATTATACATACAAGAAATGGATGATTTTTTATGGCACCAGGCTGCTTAACCAGCAGATTTAACTCAGAGTCGCCAGATGCTGAAGAAACTTGATTTGTTGTAACAGGACCAGCATCAGTCCTGAAACCTTACTGCATTAGAAAACTTGTTAAAACAAAGTCCCACCGGGCATGCCAGAACTGTTGACGCTGGAAAGTGCACCCAGCGGCAGGAACATGGATTCCTGCCCTCTCCCCGCAACATGGAAACCCCTCTCTCGCCTGTGGGACGGCGAGGCAGGAGAGGAGAGTCTCTAGATATGGGCTAGTTCCCTCTGATGTATCTTTTTTGTTTCAGGTAATGCAAAAATATAGATATATAGGTATACACTTGGGGGGGGTGAAAAGAGAGAGAAAAGCTTGAAAACAGACAGCCTACTCTAAAAGAGGTGATACACCAAAAATAGGAGTGACCTTCCAGATCCACTCTCAGAATCAGACAAAAACATACATACACTCAGATCTGGTAGAAAAGACCAGGCCTCTGGGATGACAGGGAGGTTCTTATGGAAAGCACAAGAAACAGGGACTCACCAAGGTGCTGAGAAACACACACTGTAAGTGACCTCACCTGTTCAATACCTCTGAAACAGAACTCTACTCCTGGCAGCAGCAGACAGTGGTGCTTCGTAGATCACAGGTTTGCTGGTGTTGAACCTGTGAGAGCATCAAGAGACAATGACTGGACACAGATTAACATTCAATGCATACACTGATAGATCCATCCAAATAGAGGTAAGAACTATCTTTTATTGATTCAGGTGGGAAATTTGGAGAGCAATGCTCTTTACAAAAGTCAGGAAGATCCCTATAAAATGACTAAGTCCTTGTATTTATAGCAGAAGAGCCAAGAGAAGTCTCATTGAAAAGCGTGAAAAACACTATTGATGACGTCACAAGTCTACCAAGACCATGCTGGTTGCCTCGTTTTGCGTGCTAGTCTTCTCCTTTGGCGGCTGGGCAGGTTTTTTCTTATGCACTGCAGGGGAATTTTGCTGCCCTTATAGTGGGCGGCGATTTGCCGCCCTTTGCATGAACTTTATGTAGGAATACCTACCGACGTCGGCCGATAAGCTGCCGACGGCGGCAATATTGCCGACGTCGGTTAAATTAGGCTGCCGACGTCTGTATAGTTATACTCTGCGCGGCAATTTCCCTTTCCCCGCCATGGGGCGGGGTTTTCCATTTCACCGCCATGGGGCGGGGGTTTTCATTTTGCCGCCATGGGCGGGCTTTTTCGTTTCACCACCATGGGCGGGTTTTTCTGGTTTTTTGTACCTACCCTTGTTCTGTCGACGTCGGCGGTTCTGCCGACGTTGGTCTTTTTATGGTGCCGACGACGGCAGTATTGCCGACGTTGGCCGATGTCTTTGCTTTTCTTTGTGTTGTGGGCGGCGAATTCGCCACCCTCTGCATTTTCTTCGTAGACAGGCTCATTTTACCCGCCCTTGTAGTGGGCGGTGATTCTGCGACCCTCTGCATTTTTTTTCTGCCTCTTTTTTGACTAAGTGTCGAACACTCTGTTTTTCCCCTTCTTCTCTTGCGGACGTCTGAAGACTCTGTCCTTCGCTGCCTATTTTCTGCAACGGTGCTGTCAAGACCTGAAAGTGGACCTTGCACCCTGAAATGACTGGGCCTGCGAAGCAGGTGTAGGAGGTGACCGAGATTTTGCCTGAGGGGCAAAATTGGGTCAACACTTACCACACTTTTGGTTGGGCTTTCTTCAGGTTTTGAATTTATTATTAATGTTAACTTCACTTTACATCACATACATTCTAGTGATATTTTTAATTTTCCATCAATTTTCAATGATGTATCATCTTAGAGTATTCTTATTGAGACTTAATCTATTTATATTATATATGGGTTACTCCTTTATCTCTCCTATGTCCACCATGGAAGATAACTCATGATTCAATTCCCCATCGTTGATCCATAAAATCATGTAAGATAAAAAATTTACAAGACTATCTATACTCCTTATGCCAATTATACTTCTTCTAGATAAAAGAGTCTTAAACTCATCAAAAAATCTATACAAAAACCTAGAACATCACATTATTTTACTCCCTTCCACACTAGCATTCACAACCCTCTTTCTACACCAATAATTATAAAATAAAATCAAAATGACCCCAATTAGCATAATTCAATGTAATATGGTTCAAATAAATCTAATTTAAGACCTAAGAGATCCTAATCAAATTATCAGAAGTTTTACAAATAACACCATTTATACTTCAAAAAAAATTGTAAGTTTTATTATCATCAATCCCTATACTTTGGTGGTTGGGAAAACTAAAAATGGCCCTCCTAACACCAATGTTAGAAATTTTCCCATAGTAATCCTTATCTAACCAATAATTATAGCAATACCCCATATGAAAATCCTCTAGATATTTTTGAAGTCTTTACACAAATGGTTAAACAAATGGACCTTATGTAAGATTCTATAAATAATCAATTTCTCCAAATATAAAACCATATTTTTAAAATGACCATCCAATCTCCTCAAGTCATCACAAATCAACTTAGTTAAAATTACATTCACCCTTCTTTTAGAGATGTTAATGGGAATTTAATCCTCAAACCTCCAATCCATAATAAGATGCTTAATTTTTTTCAAAATTAACCTCTATCTTTCTTCATTATTCTTATCGATATTGGAAATATTTCACTAACCATTACATATGATAGTACCATTGATCATAAGCTATATATTAAAGCATTTTCTAACCTCTATAAAAATAAGGGTTCAAACTGACCCCTATGAAGCTATCAAGCTTATATCCAAAATGTTATTTGGAGATGTGATAGAATGGTATAATTAACTTCCAACTCACTCAATTACACAAATATAGTTATAAATTTAAAAAAAATAACTTACCATAAATAGCCTTAGTAAATTCATTAATGTTATGCAACTACATACAAAATCCACAAGTGATTTCATTAAGATATGGAAGTCCTTGATTCATAAGTTGTATCACAACATGAATGATTAAATTATCTTCAAGATCTACTTTACCACTCAAAAATCCCCTTGTTAATACAAATTTATGATCTTCTCTGCTAAAACTTTAGAAGAGACCTTTGATCAAGCTAAATGTCAAGATTTTCATATGAGCCAGTTTGAACCATCTTACAATGATAGTAGGGAATATTTTAAAACATCAATAAATATACTAAAATTAATACATATCAAACCAACCCTCCCTCATAATGGTAAAATCCTAATAATTTTATTAGTGGCACACTATTGTAGGTCATTCTCATGTAATTTAAATCTTTTCTTTTACCTTCTTATTAGTTTCACACTATAACTAGGAAAATATCACCCAATAATTATATAATTATTATTTCCAAGCTTATAAATCCTAAACAAACCAATCATATCAAAATCAACATTCACAACTTAAAAAAAAGCCTTAACATCCTTTGAATTCCAAACCAATTACTAATGCCTTAGAAACCATAGTTAATCCTAACTATACTAATAGTGAAGAAAAATTGAATAACATGAAAAATAATAAGCATGTTGTATTATTCATTAGTTCTTAACCTCTTAGGTTAAATCTACCTAAATATAACCTAACATAGCACAAAAACATTATAAGTGATCTTGATCCTACAACTTACATAACTATTCAGACCTATCTCACACGTCCAATTTCAGTTTTAACCCCATTCAATATGTAAAACTATGTAGAACTAGATAATGAAAATTTTTAAAACACATTATTGTCAAAAACATTACATTATCCATGACATATAATGTGTCGGTAAAGTTCTATATAAACTTCCTAACACATCAAAATATATCATCCAAGACTAATAAAGTGTAGACACAATATTAAACTGTGTTGCCTACCACATCAAATTGTATCGACCAAGACAAATAAATTTCTCATAGATTCTTAAAAATTCTTCCTATTCTAACCAACTACATCAGTCATATAACAAAAAATGTGAGTATGGATAGTTTTTTTTCCTATAAATCATAATAACTTTATCGTCTTAAACTATGTTGATAATGTCAATATAATTATATTAAGATCATATCAACACAAATTTATTAGTAATGTTGATAGTGTCAAAATAAGTACATTAAAAAATAACTATATTTGGAGTTGTCAATATTGCAAAAAACATTTCTGCAACACCTCCCAAATATCTATACATTACCATAGATTCTCAAATTCCTTTTATAAGTCATATTTACATAGAAAATGATAGTAAAGGTAAACATTATTCCATTATTGATGTTTCTATCAATAACAATATCAAATATTCTCCTCTCTTACCTCGCATGTTAGGAAATCTTATAACAAAATTCCCATACTTCTACTCATTTACATGCTAAGGCATATTACAAATCCCATATTTATCTTATTTTATACTTTGGGTTATTTTTTCATACCCATGATTACCTTCTTCCTCAATTTAGGGGAATATTAAGATGGTCATCATCATTAACCTTGAGATGTCTCATCCTTGTAATAAACTAAATATCAATAATATTGTACACATTAGATACAAACAACTTCAACTTAAGGAAATATTTTGAGACACATCCTCTATCTTTGTGAATGCACTTTGTTCAATGTAAATTTCATGTTATTTCATTTAGTTATATATTTAATTGACATGACACCTTATTTATTATAATTAGTCTATCTTCTTTCTCATTAATATTTATTTGGGTCAAAGAATAATAGTGTGTCCCAATGTTTGGCATAAAGAAGTCACATACACTTTCGATCTCCCATATAAAATAACTTGAGTTTGGGTAGCTAATATTAATATAACATATGTGTTTTAGATTATATATATAAAGACGTAGTGCATTTATATTTTCCCAAAATTTTGAAAAATGGTGAGTATTTTTTAGGATTTATTTTTTAATTAATTTTTTTTTATTTATCCACCTAGTGGGACAATGTATTATGATTTAACCCTACATTTTATGTTCTAACTCTCTTGTGTTTCATATTATCCATATTTTAGATTCACCTATTAGCCTCAATACCTATTCTTGGAATCAACAAGGCCCTCCTCACATATGCTAATCCTCTTTATTTTTAAATTTAGGATCCATTTCACCCTTTATTACACCACTTCATCTTATTTCACCCATTGTTTCCTCTTAGTTATTTTTTATCTTTTATAATCATTACACCACTGTGGGTTTTGATATTTTTTATTTACTTCATACATTTTCCATAGTCATTTTTACACCTCTTTTTATTTAATTTTGTGACTTGCATGGAAAGATATTGTATAATCATCCAAGCCTTCTTCACAAATTTACATCCTTGTATTATTGTCCTTTCACTCATTCTTCCACTCCCAACCTTGTCTAGCTATTTTCTTAGAAAGATAAGGCAATGGTTAAGATTGGTTTTATATAACTTAGAATTTTTTATATTCTATTACATTAAAACTATTGTTGTTTAGCTACATGTTATCATCCATATTTCAACTCTCTTACAATGTAGTATAAAACCTTTCTATCATTTTTTAATCTTTATTTATACATTTTTGTGATTCAAGAAGTCTAATTATTTTATGCTCATTTTTGTGATCTTCCTATTTTTCTCCTCCTTTTGGATTTACCAAGGTTGGTTTCAATATTTCACTCTTATATAAGATGAAAATGCAGGATTATATATGCATCTTGGTATCTAGCCTCCAATCTTTAGTGGATAAGTGTATGCTCTTTTGTGTTAGTCATATTTATCACCCATGGATATTCTTTTAAATCCATATGAAGAAGGAAAATATAAAAATCTAAAGAGTCAAAATCCATATTATCATAAGCAAAATTAAAAAATATTAAAACTTAGATCACACTAAACTATGTGATCTTTTTAAAGCACACTCCCTATCCTAGCTGGAGTTAAAACACTAGTTTTGGCCTTATCATATATCTAAGGTTCATTGGGTTATGGTAGGCTAGTATACTAGGGTAGGATGTGTCTCATCCATATTAAATTCTAGTACCACCAAATTTATCAATAGAATAACTAATCCTCACACTAATCTGATGACTTTGTAAGGGGTCCCGAAGAGTCATAATTTTTTTTAAGAATTTAGGATCCTTTTTTTTCATATACTAGCCTTCATGGGATTATTTTTATACTTCACTAGCTAGCCCAAGCTTATGCTTCCTAGATTAGGTTCTATAGGTCCATTTATTTTGAATAATCTTAGTCTTTCCAAATTTATTATGGTGTCTTGTTTCCAATAAATAATATGTTTTCACCTTGGTTATTCTCTCATTTCCCTTTCTCCATTTTCCCCTTGATAAGGTTTATTTCTAAATCTCTCCCATATTTTATATTTCCTATTCTTCATCACTTTCAAACATGATAGCTTATGATAAAATTATTCTTTAGTATTTTTAAATATATTTTAAATATTTGAGTTGTTACGAGATTGTCTCTTAGTCATTGTCTTATCTTTATAGGATTTATCTTAGTTATGTTTGGGATCTTGATATTTTTATTCACTTTTTGTGGGCCATCTAGTCTTATTTATCCCTTTCATGCTTTCAAGTTCCATACTTTTACCATCCAGTCCAATTTTTACTATCCACATTTTTTTCATCTCTTTCCTTTGGGTTTTTCATCCTAATTTAGCCTTTGGATAGTCTATTTTCAATTATTTTTATCTTATTCCTTGTATATTGTGCTTATAATTTATCCTTATCATTCTCAGCTTGCTAATTTTTATGGGTTTACAATTTTTTGTTGATATTTTTTCCTTTAATTCCATTTATTGACTAGCCTATATGTTAACATTACTTTTATTTATTTTTATTCTTGTATCATTGGCATTTTTATATGTAATTTTTATGTTTTCTATGATTGATACTATGGTGTTCATATCTATCATTTATGAATAAAGTTACGTCAATGAATATATATGTTATATTATTCATTTATCAAAAATTATTTGAACATTTCCTTTATAATTTAATGTTGATATGTATATTTACTAAATCATCATCCCACATTACACTATTTTGACACATAATGATTTTTGGGTGGGCTTATGTCTGCACATGATATTTTTCATCTTTAGCTTTCACTAATAATTTATCATGTAGGATTACTCAACACATCAATATCATTGAGTGTACATCCTAAGGAGTGAATTGGGAAAGTGTTGGGGTCAACTCATAGTACTTTGTAACATTTGAATATTATCTTTTCATACCTTCACTACTATTAGTTTCACATCTAACGAGTCTTTTTCCATCTTCTTTCTTTATCTACTTTATCCAATTATGATATCCACCTTGTATTTATATTGTATTGGCTCAACCACTATATTTTTTCCTACCTATTTATACTTATATTGTGTTTTATTTTAAATTATAGCTTCTAGTCTTAACTTATCTTATGTCTTATATCTATACTATTGATACAAAATTGGGTCAATCGATACTATTATACTATATCAATCTAGATTGATACCACTAGCTTGGAAGTATCTAAATATACAGGTCATAATTATCATTAATAATATACAAAACACTCATATTATCTTTCTTCAATTAAATTTAAACCCTTAAGTAGTAAAAGGAGGGATTAGAAGCTATAAGACTTATTTTTTTGAAGGTCAAGTCTTGCTCAAGGTATTTAAAGCTTAACAAAGGAAGTTAAACTAAGGAAGGGGACCATAGTATTTGGAGTTAATAAATAAGTAAATATGGGTCTTCATCCTTACCATTTGCGATAATTACCTATAACATCTCTTTAAAAGTTACACTAAAGCCAAGGGGAAGATTAATGCATCACCAATTCAATCCAAGATAGGCATTTTTTCCCTAATCTCTATTATTTTATTTACTTAATAGATATATATGATTTACTTATTATTATATTATAATGTACATTGTTTTCATTGATTATGTTCTCATTATACCAAATAATATGGTATAGTTTAGTGTTCTTAGGCTTGCCATTACAATCATAGTTTAGGACCTAATCTAGGTTATATTTTCTTAGACTACATTCTAACCAGCCCTTATAACATTTATATCATGTTTAATTTAGTTTTATTTGTTATCTCAGATATAGATTACCTTGTTCATCATAATTATATTTTAGATTATATTTATGAACTGTATAGTACCTTAGTCTTGTATACTTGGAAAACTCATACCTTGGTCGTTCCTTTTAGTTTTAGACCTTTCCTACTTATACAAGTCTCACATTTGCTCTCTCTTGTTCCCTTCGCCTATATATTAGCCTAACTAATCTTATTTTAATTAACAAGGCTTTATATACTACCTAGAATACTTAAAATGTGTTTATCTTATGCCTCTATAAGTTATAATCATGTACTTATTTTCTTGCTTCACAAACACTTGCATCTTGAATAAATATTCGATGTAGGTGTCTTACTCTGATACAAGTGTCCAGTGTCCTAAAGTCATCTAATTTTAAAATGAAATATATCGTAAAGTTTAGTATAAGTTATTTAATGTGATATTTTCTCCAAACAAATTGGTAAAAATACAAGATAATCCCTTATTCATTCCTCACCTAAAAAATATCTAGCAGAAACCAAGGCAACTTATAAAAATCATTAAATAGAGAAAATTTTACCTATTTTATCATATTTCCATATTAGTCATATGGAAAACACATCTATAATATTTAAGTATTTAAGGAGGATCCCAAGAATTATATTCTCTAAGTTGCAAGTTACATTGATGGTGTACTTTCCTATCACACATTGCATGATTCACACATAATCCAAAAATTAGGGTAGAACTACACAATTCTGAGGTCCTTTTTAGAGTATTGGCCATATAGGTAATGCTCATTGATAGAGGGGCCTTTAAATAATCTCAACAGTGTGTGCCCACTAGCCCATTTTTTACACAACCATAATGAAGATGAAGAACTAGGGTTTTGATCATTTGACAAAGAGCAATAATCTATAACCTAGATCTGAATGCACTAGAGTGAAGGAGACAATAAGATTAGAATAATTTATGTTGTCACATCTTGTTTGATCAATTATTTCATAATGGACACCTATGTCTGATGTAGACACTAACATCAACATAATTGTCCCAAGTTGACACAAGTGTCTATGTCTATAGAGGCACTTAATCCAAAATTTGGTGACTATTCTTGAATATTCTTTCAGTTTGATTCTTTCATGTTCTAGATCTAGATTTTTATTAGCATTAAATTCAGCTAAGTATCTTATTTCTTTGTCAATATATTAAATAGCATAGTTAGAATTTATATTTTTAGCATATCTTAGAATAATAAACTATTTATATATTATAAATGAGTTTTACAATTAATTGGCCTGCTATAGATCTATTTATCACCCTTGTGCTTATTCATTTCTATATTATTAACCCTATATATTATAATAGGATCCACATCCAAATAGGGTTAAACATTTGGTGAACCTGATCTTTGATCTCAAAACCCTAGATGGCTTAAGGTTTTTTATTTTCTAAAAATAAATGATTTCTAATTTTTTGTAATAATTTGTAAAAAATCATATTTATTTTTATATGAATATATATAATATGGATGCATCGATCACCCTTTTCAAGTCTCAATTTATAATTTTTATGGTGGTTTTTTATGTAAATTTATTTGTATAATCTATTATTGAAATAAATAACCATATTTTTCAATATTCTTTCTAACTTATAATAATACAATTCTATTTATAATACAATAGAATACAATAGAGTAACTTCCTTCTAACTTAAACTAATGAAAAATGGCCTTATTGATAAATTGGGTAGAAGGTATCATAAAATTTCAATCTTGAAACTTCTAAAACATTCTACTCTCTATAAAGATATCCTATATGAGGCATTACATGATACCCAATTACCAAGTGATATAACATTTATTTATTTCATAGATATTATGTAAAATACAACATGCACCACAAACATTATTACCTTTAGTTGTAAAGAGTTGTCCTCAAAGAATATCATTTATCAAGACTTGCCTTCAGCAACATAAATTCCTTTTCACAATCAAGAAAACTAACATGAGAATTTTCTAAAAATCTCAAAGTCATTTAATGAAGCTATGAATAAAATTTCACTATTAGACTTCTTACATAATTCACCATATTATAAGGCTATTTTTGTGAGACTATTACATATGAAAAACTTACCACATAATATAGAGTCACCACAAGTGGCCTTTATGTTAAACTCCATAAAATGGACCAAATAAAATATATCCTTTGAAAAGGAGGATACACCATCCTAGCTTATGCTAAATAGTTGTTTCCCACTCTATATCGAAGTGTGTTTTTGTAATAAAATAATAAAATGAGTTATTATGGATAATGGTTCATGGCTCAACATTTAAAACATATCTTTTCTATCATTAATTAGCATTAGACCTTCATATTTTGAACCATCTAATATGAGCATCAAAGTATTTTATAATATTTCATGATAAGTATTGGGATAAATAACATTGAATATGATTATGGGTCCTCACACATTACCTACTTTATGCCATGTTATGCCAAATGATTTAAACTATAAAATTATTTTGGGATGGACTCAAATACATGATGTGTATGCAATTCCATATACTTTTTATACATGCTTAAAATTCCATCATTGACGATTCATTTACACCTATCCAATGGATACTAATTCCTTCAAATAATGTACAATGGTGTAAAAAATAGATAATCCTACCCCACAATCCTATAATTATAATTTTGATTCTTGATATTTACTCAAATATGGATACAATGGACAAAGATTTGGAAAACATGAGCAGGGTATAGATCAATTAATTTCTCATACAAATAATACAACATTAGTTGATACACTATTACAAAAACCTAAGCATATTATTTTATCTAAGGTACTGAGTTGATAGTTCTCATGTTTACCTAAGTCTTTTCCTTCCTTACATGGTTAATAGAGTGTCTCTTATATCTTTCCCTCATCTTGTATATTTTGATATGAGTTATCCCTTATGCAAAGGATATGATGAAAATACTTATTATGATTATCACCAGTGAATAGGGCATTCTACAAATAGATGTTTTACCTTGACGCATAATATTAAGACTTCATCAATAACAAAAAAATAAATTTTTATGATCCTCCCAAAGAATCAGCTTCACAACCTGATAATCACTAGAAATAAAAAATATTTAACAATCCTTCACATGATCATTCAAGGAAGGATCCATAACTTAAATGGTATATAATGCATAACATCATCTTCAAAGTAAATAAATCAAATAACATCTAGGCTAAAAGGATTTAACAATCACCTTATTCATGGGTGGTTCTTATTTTTGACATAACCATATTTATCCTATGTAAACAAAAACTTCTTGAAATATAAGACATTTTCAATAGGTTAGCTTTGATCTACAAGACTTTCCAAAAAATTTGAGTTGGAAAAAATCCTTGGACCACATAACACTACCAATTGCTTTTGGTCCTAAAGTGATTTAAACATGGGTTTGAGTTATGCCCCAAATTTTTCCATGTGCATCTGCATTGGGAACTCTTTGGTTATATTAAATGAAATCATAACTTGACCAAAATTAGTAAGCTATTTGTTTTTCTCATTAAGGAAAATTGATTCATATTTCAAATGATAGAACCAGTTATTCTTTTACACATGGAAAATGTGAGGAGGAGCAAGCTATGTACTTTTTAATAATCAAACCATGATATAATTAATGTAAAATATCCAACTTAAGGTTTTGATCTCTCACAAATTTCAAAAATACCAAAAAAAATAAAAACACTAAAAAATCCAAAAATATTTTTGGCTTCTACATATTCTATTGGCTCCTTGGAATATATGTGTTAGTTCTATGTTGTTGGATAGCATATCATTTACTTATGCATAAACATGTGTTTCATAGTTCTGTTTGAGTATGGTATAGGCATATACAAATACATGATATATGTACATTTGTACATTGGTATTTCCTTCTACTCACATCACCAATATGTTAGTGGCATCCACCTTTATGATCATGATACTTCCATGTTATATAATGTTAAGGTCACTTTACACTATCATGTTTGAGCTAATATGTACTTACACATGCCTTTATCCATGCTTATGTATTCTATAGTGTGGTTGATATGATATGTACTTGATGTTTTTTTATAACAAATTTGATCCATGAGCTACAATGGTATGTTTATATTGGTTGTATGTTTTCATTTATGCACATCCTTGAGTGTCTTGCCTTATTTGTTGAACATTTAAAAAAGCTCCACTATTTATGGCCCCTGTGACTTTTTTGTCTATTTAACACTTGATATGTCATTGCTTATTGTATGGACACTTTAATATTCCATTATTCCTTTTGTGGACATTTGATCAAGTCCCATTCATTTGATTGTGTAGCATTTGAACATGCCCCTTGTTTACAATCTCCTTGGACCATTGTATTTTGATTTGATTTTGAGTGTAATCTTGTGTGTGTTTGATTACTTGTTGAGCTTGTAATATTATTACTATCTATACATTTCCATGATATGTATCATGAATTTTATCCCTTCATATGATCATAATCTATGAGTTGTAATGATACATTTACCTAGACATGTCCTTTTATATGATATATGGTTCATTCATAG
Organism: Torreya grandis; assembly: GCA_037957365.1. NCBI lineage: Eukaryota > Viridiplantae > Streptophyta > Pinopsida > Cupressales > Taxaceae > Torreya > Torreya grandis. Next base: position 227,547 of record JARHVA010008713.1, on the reverse strand, counting down.
TTATATGGTTATATTATCCTTTCAAGGTGAGGTAACTACCAGTTTATATATTACCTCACCTTAAATGGGGAGCATATTAGTGGGTGAATGTCATATAGGCATGGATTTCACATGTTTAAATTCTCAGATTTAGTGGGGGCATGTTTTGGAAACATGTTCTCCAAACTTTCTTAGCATTTAATAGCTCCAAATTATAGTGGGGGCATGTTTTGGAAACATGTCCTCCAATTGGAACTTATATTAGTTTTTATTTTTATATTATAGTAGGGACAATATTTTTAATCATGTTCTCCACACTTACACAATTTTGAATTGGTTAAATTACATAGTTATATGATTCAGATACACATTTATGGTAAAATTCTATACATTGGTAAGATTAATTTACATAGTTTCAGCATGAGACATATCTAAGGTGAATATTCCATGAAATGTGTGCCTAATATTGTAAAATGAAATAATTTTTAGATTCAAAACACTTTTAGAAGCTATCACCACCCATCAAGTCAAACTTTTATATACTATATTGAGCCAATCTACTACATTATTTAGTTCACTTTTTGGTATGGTTGAGCTGATTAAATCACTCAATATTTCAAATTTTGTAGGTTGGACTTGATTATATCATTCAACCTTAATAGTTTTATATTGTGAGTTTACTTGGTTCAATCACACTCACTAGGTCATATGTATTATTCGGTTGTGCAATTGAGCTAGTCTCAATTACTAGGTGGTAATCCACCTTTTCTCCAAGGTTTGGGGTATGGGCTCTCTCTCTCTCTCTCTCTCTCTCTCTCTCTCTCTCTCTCTCTCTCTCTCTCTCTCTCTCTCTCTCTCTCTCTCTCTCTCTCTCTCTCTCTCTCTCTCTCTCTCTACTTATATTCACTTTAGAGATTTATACTTATTATAATATTAGTTTTAATAATTTATAATTATACATCTTTCATATAAGATAAGACAACTTCATCAATACATAAGTGTACTCCTAACCCTTTCTCTCTTTCAATTTTAATCATTTAAATACTTTAAATTTCAGATTATATGTGCTTATTATATACTATAACATGTTCTTGGTTATAGGTTAGTCTCTATTAAAACACTCAAGTTGGACTCAAGCAAAGGCAAGATGTGTTATACACACTCAGGTACACAATCATTTCCTTTAAACTAGTAATTTCATTACTAGACTTAATGGGGGACAAATGTAGATGATATTTATGAACTATATGGCACCTCGATCTTGTACACTTGGAAAAATCAAACCGTAATTGTTCCTCTTAGTTTTAGATCTTTCTTACTTTCACAAGTCTCACATCTACTCTCTCATATGCCCCTTTACCTATTTCTTAGTCTAACTAGTCTTACATTGATGACCTAGGCCTTCTATATTCCAGGTTTTGAGCATATACATGTCTTCTTACTCCTTGGACACTTTCATCTTGGATAGACACCTATGTCAACACACATGTCCTACTCTAATGCAAGTCTCCATTGCCTCAAATTCATATAATTTTCAAATGAAACATATTTTAATGTTTGGCATAATTTTTATTATCTGAGATATCCTGTAAAGGGATTGGTATACATACAAGATCAACCCTCATTTATTCCTCACCTAGCATAGACCAAGGTAACTTATCAAAAGCATTCTATCAAGCATTAAATTGAGAAAATATTCCCTATTTTCTCTTATTTATATATTGGTTATAGGTATAACACATATATAGGTATAAAGTACTAAAGGAGTAGCACAAGAACTATATTTTCCAAGTTACAAGTAGGTCAATATTGTACTTGATTATCACAAATTTCATGATTCACACATAAGCTAACATGTAGGGTAAAACTACATAAGTATGAGGCCCTCTTACAAGTATTGGCTATGTGAGTAGTGTTCATTGATAGAGGGGTCTTTAGGGTAGTTTCACACCATGATCCCACTAACTTATTTTTCTTTTAGTCATTATGAAGATAAAGAATTAGGGTTTTGATCATTTGATAAGGAGTAATAGTCTATGACAATATTTGAATGCACCAAAGTGAAGGTGATGATAAGCCCAAAAGCATTTAGGTGGTCACATCATGTTTTATAAACTATTCAGTAATGGACATCTACATCTGATCTAGACACTAGCATCAATGTAATTATCTTAAGCTGATGTAGGTGTCTATGGCTATAAAGGCACTTAATCTAGAATTTAGCAATTATTTCAAAATATTTTTCCAATCTACTTCTTTCTTGTTCTAGATATAGATCTTTATTAGCATTATAATTAGCCAAGTATCTTGTTTTCATTATCATTTCAATACCTAGCATAGCTATACTTTTCATTTTTATCATATCTCAACATAATAAATTTAGTATATGTTTTATCTGGGTTTTATAATTAATTATCTTTCTATAGATATATTTATCATCTATGTGCTTATTCATTTATTTATTATTAACCCTATCTATTCTAATAGGATCCACATCCAATTTAGGGTAAAACAAAATGAAACTTATTTCCTTAAACAAGCTCAAGTATGTGGTAAGCACATTGACTACATATAATACCAAATTTCATATAAAACCAAGCTACAAGATGAAACCTATATATCCTAAAAAATATAAATTCACAATGCTTATCATGGTGTCATAGAAACCTAATCCAATGATATTATCCAATTCATATAAGAGTTAATTTACATTATTACCTAAGTCTCTATCTTCTATACTTGAAAAACTTGTGGAGTTTCATCTCATATCTCTCCCTACTCCCATATAGGTTGATATGAGTTGACCTGTACCCAAAGGATATGATTTTATTGCATATTATGACTATCACTAATTCCCTATTCATTTTACAAATAGATGTTATACCTTGAAGCATAATATCCAAGACCTTATTGATGATCAAAAAATTACCTTTGATGATCTTCCAAAGGATTCAAGTTGCACTACCAAAATCATAAATATTTAAAAATACTTTGAAAGATAATTTTAATAAATATCCAAAATTACAAATGCATATAATGCACATCCTCATCAATCACATTATGGTCACTCATTAAATTGGATTATTGGTACTTATACACATACAATACCCCCTATGGTTCAGAGACCTTCTATTAGATTTTATGATATTGAAATTGTGGATGATGACTTAAATCTTCATTCATTATTTATTGTAGCATAGCTTGACCATCAACCTATAGATAATTCTAAGTTAGATAATGGTTCTAGTGATAAAATATGTGCCATGACATTACTTACACATTTGGGATATACAAATGATGATTTTTACCCTTAGATCAAAAATGTCATAGTATTTTATGGGACATCACATCACATTATTGGTGAAATTGATTTACCTTTAAAATTTGTTCCAACATATAATACCCTCCACAGTGCATGCATGTATTAAATACATTCATACCAATAGGGTAGTCACCATTCCTAGAATTCCATATGAACATCCACTTGAAAAATATATTTATATTCCAAGATAGATAATTATCAAACCTACTAAGGTTAATCCCCTACAAAAATTTAAGCAACATGAAATCTTATTTCCTAGCTAGCCATACTTGAGATGACCTTGCACCATATATGCATAGTGGATTCCATGGAATATTCAATTATGCCTACACACCATACTCAGTTACCTAGAATAACTAAACATGTTTCAATTATAGTTACTCAAAAAATACCATGGATCACTCAATTATGAGTTTCACAAACCCTTGTTCCTTTTCTTTTCATTTTACAATGACATATCCTATTGCACATACATAAAGTACCACAAATTATAAGGATATAAATGTGACAGCTATGCATGTTCCTTGGTAGTAAAACCAATTTCCAAAACCATATTATAATCTTGGACCTACCTATTATCATCACTTATTTGGGATCATATGATATCCTTTTACTTTCAAAACATTAAAAAATACCAAAAAAATCAAATATTCAAGAAACATACAAAAACATTCAAATAATTTAAAAATACAAAAAAAATTAGCATTCTCAATTGTTAATAGATAATTGGAATCTATTTTTTTATATTTATGTTCATGGATAGCATATAATTTCATTTCTACATACACATATATTTCATGCATATTTGAGTTGAACACAAGCATACCTAGAAACATGGTCTATGCATTTTCAGATGTTGGACCTTTCTTTTACTCATGTCATATAGTACATTAGGCATCTACTTCTTTGATCACAATTTAAACAAGTTACATATCCTTGATGATAATTTTTACATTATCATGTTTGAGCTTATATGTTAACACTTGCACATTTTTATATCCATGCTGATATATTTCACAGTGTACTTGATATGTTATGTTACATAACATTTTTGGATTACACATATATGTAAGGACCAGTATAATATTCTTATGTTAGTTGATTATACTTAATTTATTCATATTATCACTTCCTTGAGTGTATTGCATTGATTTTTATTATCTTGCTTGTGGAATATTTGAATATGTTCCTTGCATGTTGGCCCTTGTGCCATTGTATGTTGTTTGGACATTTGAATATGTCTTTCCATGTTGATTGGACATTTGAATAAGTTATTATATGTTGATTATAAATTCAAATATATCATTAATTTTTATTATGTGACATTTGAATATGCCCCTTGTATGAGGTCTCCTTGGGCCATTCCTTTTTGCTTTATATTGAGGGATTTTGTGTGTGTGCATGATTTTTTTTGAGATTCTATTGTTACCATATATACATTGACACGATTTATATCATGCATCTTAGGACTTGATGTGATAACATACTATGATCCTAATTGATATATCTACTTTGACATGTTATCCATATATGCTAAATGATTCAGACACGTATTATATAGCTACCTTATCCTTTGGAAGTAAGGTATCTATTAGTTCATCTTTTCCTCACCTCAAAATGGGCTCATATCAATGGGGGAATGTCACAAAGTCAGGACCTCTATATTTTCATAATGTTTCATATTACAGTGGGGGCATGCCATAAGAACATGACCTCCACACTAATACATTTTCAAAATTTATAGATTGGAGTTGGGACATGTCATAAGAACATGAGATCCAAACTTATAAACTTACTCAAAATCTCTAGATTTTAGTGGGTTCATTTCATAAATATATGACCTCCACACTTACACAATCTCTAGTTCAAATTTCATGATATAGATATACACTTAGCTCATAATCCTATACATTAAACCAAATTTACATAGATTTAAAATAATTTTTAAAATATTTATGACACATATACCCTAACTTAGACATATCATATATGAATATGCCATGCTACTGCACCAAATATTACAAAAATTACCAATTATACTAATCACTTGAGTGCACTAATTACATAGTATATATTGTTATCGAGATTTTTTATTACAATAGTGGGTTAATTTTATAAGTTAAATTGATCAAATCATTCAATATTACAATATTTATATATTGTAGTGATTCAATCATCGAATCTCACCAGATTTATAGCATGAATTGATTAAATCACTCGCCCTCACTAGATTGTGTGTGTGTGTGTGTGTGTGTGTGTGTGTGTGTGTGTGTGTGTGTGTGTGTGTGTGTGTGTGTGTGTGTGTGTGTGTGTGTGTGTGTGTGTGTGTGTGTGTGTGTGTGTGTGTGTGTGTGTGTGTGTGTGTGTGTGTGTATGATGATATATGTATGTATGTATGATATAAACACACAAACACACACACACACACACACATTCACCCTTGAGTTATGTGATTGAGATATAATGATCTTAATGGTCATGTCAGAACTCATCCTTATACTAGATTTGGGGAATAATACCTTCTAATCTCCCTCTTTGAATCTCAAAGGTTTAGGTTTAAACCTTATCTATATATAATGATTCATAAGGAAGAATTTTTACCAAGTAAAATCATCAAGAAGCAACATGGTTTCATTGACACACTACTCCGTACCAATACTCCAATGGCATTCATGTTCCGTGTTTGAACACTGTGTTATTGAGACTACCTAGAAAGTGGTTTATAAAGGTTAAATATTGCCTTATTAGGAGTGTATGAGGGTCTTTACCTCATAATAAATATTATGAGACAAATAATAAATGTTCTTAGACTCAAAAAATATCAAACTTGAATATTAACAAGATTTAAGGCATCAAAATACATACCTACAAGTATATATTTGTGATAATTTGGTTAATATGGACATCAGAGATTAGTTTTTAAATATTGAGGTGAAGTAAATATGGTTCCTCTATGCTTGGTTGCAGTCTAAAACTAGTTAATAAGGTGTTCTTTCAATATTAAATGCATAAAACACTCCAACTAATAACCACGTATATGCAAAACAAAGGAACATATATGTATGGCCAACAAAAGAAAGTACTAATAGGTCTAAAAAAGGTTAGGTTGAATGTGAAGGAGCCTCATGAAATTCTAGTCACTATAAAATTTAAACAGCCTATTTGATAAGTCCTAGTCTCTAAGCTCAATTTTTAAAACTCTCACTCAATGACTACCTATAGCCATGTCTAGAGCAGACATGAGAGAGAGAAAGAGCATCTTGTGAAAATATGATGTCTTAAGAAGATTGCATAATTTCAAAGGAAGATGAATAATTTTTTAATGTATTATCAAATACGTTTGAATGCTTATTTATTTAAACCCTAGACTCCAAGATGCAACTAAGAACCTCAATGATCACCTACAGTCATGCCTTGAAAGATATAAGCTAACAGGTGTATGCAAGTGAAGATGTAAGGTTTTGGAAAAGTTACATAAGGAAAATGAAAGGTTATAAATTAAAAATATTATTATGAAAATAATTTAATTATCTGATTTACATAAAATTTTAAAATCTAAACACAGTCAAAACCCTAGAAATGACCACCTACAAGTTAGGTTGAGTAGTTCAAGTTGATTTCAAACTTGAAAAGAGGATGCCAAACACACAATAGAATTAGATTTTTAGGTGATAAAATAAGTGAATGAAATAATTTAAGATCAATTTAAAACTAAAAATAGGTTTATATAAGTATGATCAAACAAAATACACTTAAATTTTACATACACTCAGTCAAGTAACCCTACAAGCATATATGCCTAGAATGAAAGATACCTGCTTGTTTTGAAAGAAAAACTAGTGTGAGGGAAAGAATAAAATAATGATAATGATATTATAATATTGGTATGAATTTATATTCCTTAATATCTACAAAATTTATGGTAATGTTGATAGGCCTTATTTGGGCTTGGTAAGCCTAAGTCCACATACACAGACCTATATGTATAGTCATGTGAAAATTAGTTTAATGAAGTTGAATGGGAATATGAGGAAATTGGGAGTTGAAAAATGTTATAATATACCTTAGAGAGGTATTCATAGGTATAAAAATATAATTAAAGTGCCACTTTGGATTATGAGACCTCCTCAAGCTCTCTAGGTGTAGGAAGGCATTTCAAATTAGACCTTCTAGTGCTTGGTGTGGCCTTGAAATTGTGCATGGAGTTTAATGGATTTAATGGATGGTGAAGGGGTATACACACTTAAATATTTCATCATTATATGTTGATTTATGTCCCTAAACTTTATAAACAAAGGTTAAGAATGCAAACCCCTCTCTATTGGCATAGTTCAGACTTGAAGAGCACCTTCTCAAGCTTAGAACTATATATAAAATTTGCACAGCATCCTAAGATCCTAATGAAAGCTAATTTAGATATTTTAATTTAAATTTGTGGCATTGGTTTAGGGTTTAATGTTCCAAGGTTTATTAACAATCACTAATAACTCAAATTGGTCTAAACCCTACTAAAACCCTAATAAGGACCTGATGTGAAATATTAGAATCCAAAGTGCCTAAAATGACTTTAATTACTTCTAAACCCTCTTAATAATTGTAATGAGATCCCTACTATGACATTTTATTGTACTTGAAATTGTATGGATGAAATAAATGTTATAATTTTATGAGGTTTTAAGCTCCAAATAGGGTATACAGGATCATGGACAAATGTAAACTATTGGGAAGGATGGGTTGATGTGTCTTCTACATAACCATGAAAATTATCCAATAGAAGGATGAAAATTTTAATGGTTCTCCTATCTAAAAAAGGTCTCAAGAGATAAAATTTGGTATGGAGGATGGTTGGTTTGGGGAAATTTGATCACACACTTTATAAAATTTTCACACATGTGGGATTTTTGTATAGCAAGAACTTAGCTTTTAGGTGTAGGAGTGCTAATGGAGACTTAATTAGAGAGAAAAAAGATAGAAGAAAAAGGAAACTTCCACTTGGTTTCAAGTCATGAAACTTGTAATGCAGATGTAAGGGGATATTGGGTACTAAAAACTATGCTTATTTTTACAATATCAATTTTACATCCTTCCATATAAGGATATTTGTATGTTTTCAAGGCTACAAAGATTTGAGGGCCAATGGGAGCTTTGGGTGTAAGATGAAGTCTTGGGAGTTGTTTAATGGACCAAAATGATATTTTTTAGGTATAATAAGTTATGAATAATAATTTCATAGGTAAATATTTCCTTGGTGAATAATAACTCAAGTTGTGAAGCTCTCAAGTAAAGATAAGCATAGTAGACAAAGGGGTTTCAAGACACCTAAGTAGTTGTGTGATGATTACCCCTAAAATATCATAATAAGGGAGTTTATAATTAAATTTTAGGTGTAAAATAATAGGTATAAATTTATTTCATGGTTATATAATGATTAATAAGACCTTTTTGCAATCTCTAAGCAAAGAGAAGAGTAGTTTTGGAGAAGAAATCAAGGTGTCAAGCCAAGTTTGTAAAAACTATGCCACCTAGGAGATGAAACATCTTCAGAGGAAGAAAATATGTCCTTTGAGATATATTTGGACTATTATATAATTATATTATTGTTTTTATCTCTTTTATATACTTGTAAATCTCCCTTCTCTATGCCCCTCTCTTTCTCTTCCTCATTTTTTTATATATTTGCCTCTTTTGTCATTGTAAGACATCCAAATTTGGTATGGTGAAGCCTTACTAAATAGAATACTAAATTTACCTTTGGATTAAATATTTAAGACTATTTTTATTTTATAAAAGTTCTACAAAAGTGCGTGAATTTTTTTTTTGAGTGACAAGTGATAGTTCTCTCTCCTTGCATTCATTTATCTCTCTCATGCTTTGTGTGAGGAATATATTTTCTAGAAGGTCATATGATGTGTAGTTGGATGTTTTGTGTTATTTTTTAGTGTAATTAAGATTATTATTATTTATTATTGGACCTCTTAGTCATCTACCTTTATGGATAGATGTAATTTTGCCTTCGTATTGAAACACTTTTTTTGGGAAAACCTTGGGTTTTGAGATCAATTTCGTAAGTTATCTTCCATAGTGAAAGTTCAATTATTATTGTGGATTTTATCTTGGTGCATCACTTCCATTAGAGTATTTTCAACCTATCTATATCCATTTTAGTTAAAATAAAGTATGTTAGTGGTTAGTTTTAGGTGTTGTGTATGGGAGTTATCCCACATTCTAGAGACTTGCCTATTAGAATTATTACCCACAATAGATGAGGTGTTTAAATGTTATCACAAATTTGAGGAGGCTAGAGTATCCCTATTTAGTGTTAAAATTTGGGATAAAATATTTATTTCACACTTGGTGGGCTCTCATGGTCCAAGAATTTTTCAAATGTGGATGTTGATCTTATCAAATCTTCATTTGTAAAGCTTCCTTCATGCAATATCTAGTGACTCTAATAATCATTGGCTCTTGGTTGTAGACTAGTGCCTCAATTTCATGCCTAAGGTAAGAATAGGATATTATACTAAAGGAATTCCTTTTTAATTTTTATATTTTGTTTACTATTAAGTTATATCAAAGAGGTCTTCTAACACCCATCCATATTCAAATAAATCTTGTGTTGCTCACATACCTATTAGGAGACTCTTTTTGGGTCCAATTTGTAAGATGGAACCACCAAATAACTTGCCCTTTTTTGCCTTAAATGGAAATAGTACCTTATCACTTTCTCAATATGATGGAACTCCTATGTCATCCCTCAAAAGTGTGCCTTTTTATATGGGATAAACTTCCATTACTCCTATTGAACACATAAGGAACATTGCCAACTTTTGTAACATAAATAACATCACTAAAGAGAAAGTTGCCATTAGGTTATTAGATATTTATTATAAGGGAAAGTCCCTTGATTGGTATGGTACATTGGCTCCAAATTCTATCACTACATGGGACCAATTGGGTGACACTTTGAGGAGGAGATTTGAAGACAAATATGATCATTTGTCTTTGATCGAGCAGCTAACTACCATAAAGAGAACACCTTAAGAGGCCATACAAGACTTCAATACCAGATTCCAAAAGACATGGGATATGATCCCAATAATTTTAATGCCTAATTCACATCATGATTTTCTCTATTACCTCAAAACTTTTAATAGTGACATATCCATGATGATTTAATCTATGGGAGGGGATATACTACCTAATGCCTATGAGACCACTATAAGGGATAAGAATTTCTTGAGAAGATATCTCCTAGACCCCTTATGACTTTATTTATTGATGTGAAAAATATTATGCCCATTATTTCTCCCATCCCCACACCCAAGCATAAACAAGCTACCTCAAGAAATGAAGATCTGATAAAGGATCTTAAATAAGAGAACCAAAATCTCAAGAGGCAACAATAAAAACAAAATTGGAGATATTTTAAAGGTGCTTATTATCCATATCATTCTTATCAATCTCTATAACACCTTTTCAAATCCATTATCAAAGACAAGGTTAGCTAACTCAAGTGAAGTAATACAATGGTCAAAATCAAAATGCTCCTCATACTTCAAAAGCAATTTTACCTATCCAAAATAACTTTGTGTAAGATAATAAAGAGTAACCTTCATGGGATCAGCCTCATGAATCATCTACCTATGTAAATGAGACATTTAATCAAGCTTATATGGCACAATGGGGAATAATGCCTACTATGAGTCAAGAAGAGATGCCTAGTGGAGGAGAAAGCAATAGAGAGGATGCACATTTAGGAGATACCTTTGATGAACTAATTTCAAGAAGAATCATGTGCAGTCAATTACAAAGGGAACTTGAACATAGACTAAAATTCTATAGCTGTAAAAATAAGGTCAAATAAGAGAGAAGTTGAAGAGGTACAATGGATAAATTGTGGTCTAACCATGAATTCTATAATATCCCAAGGAGCAAGTGTGTCAAATATAACCCCTATGGCTTAGGTAAATCAAGGATTTTATAATACTAAATCTCCTCCTATGCCTCCTCCTATCCATCAAGTGACACAAGGTAGTGGTAGTGGTATGGATATTAGAGGACATTATAAGGTTGGCATCTCTCCTCTAAACATTTTTGAGTTGATGAAGAAGGTTTATGTAAGAATCCCAATATGGGACTTATTATCCATTCCTTGATAAATAGATCTAATCCAAAATGATCTCTCTGAACTCAATGCAACACCCAGGTAGCCTAATGAAAGAGGGGTAGTTTTGGTAAATGAATTAAATACTAAGGATGTGTAACCAATAAAAATTGAAAGAGTAGATAGACATCCTCCATTTTACCTCTCTATCATCATTAGATATTCATTGGCTCATAATTATTTGATTGATAATAGGGAAAGCACCTCAATCATCCCCAAACAAGTAGTTGACAAGATAAATTTAAAATATGAACCAAACTCAAAGGAGGTGTTACAATTAGATGTATCAGCTACCAAAATAGTTGGTATCATCAAAGGTTTCTAGTTGACTCTTCATGTTTTCCCTACCTTATCTATCTCATAAGATGTTGTAGTTGTAGATGTGCCATCCCACTTTGCTCTTTGCTTGTTAATGGATTTTACTACTAAGATTATGGGGTAATTGACTTTAGATTGGTCCTACATGGAATTTAGGACTAGATATGTTGTTAAGATTTCAATCAAGTCTAAACCTTTAGTTAAATTCCATGTGAAACCTTATGTACTAAACACATCAAACATGAATTTCACTATCAATAAGGAGGGAGGCCATCCTAATGACTAAGAATAGTTGACACTTATTGATGGCATAATTGATCTCTACCTTGATGAGTGGGGAGGTGATCATTATGGGTTTGATCCATAAAAACTCATTGAATAAATAGGTATGGGAACATACATCATTCATGAATAATGTGATGATTTCCCTAAGGTAAATTATGATGATTAATTTTAACAAGTTGCATAGGGAAATTATTTTTTACATATGGATGATGATGATGATGATGATGATGATGATGATGATGATGATGATGATGATGATGATGATGATATAAATATATTAGAGTATGGTAGTAAAAGTGAGGATAAAACTTTGCCTACCAAAGAATAGATTCATGAGCATGAGACTCAAGAAGGATATGATGATATGTGGCAGCAATATCATGACATAATGTAGGAGTTGTAAGAAGTAATTAGGCCTGTAATTCCTCAAAAGAGACATGGGATTGATGATAAGGTTAATTATGGACATAATGAGCACAAAGAATCATATGAAATCCCTATCAAGAAGAAGGCAAAATTGGAGGGATGTGACTAGGTCAAGATAGAGGTTGGTGAAGATGAGGAGAAACATAGATACCAAGCTAATTTCAATCAATTTTAAAATGTGTTTGTCAAGAAACAAGGCAATATTGATGACTCTAGACACCTATGAAATCATATTTCAAATAAAGGTGAGGTTGGGAAGAGTTTCATGATCGATAAGGAGAAGATTGAGAAGTGCCTAGTGAGCATAGAAAAGATTAAGTAGAACACAATACCAAAAAATCATCAAATAGATCTAAACGAATCATTCAAAGGAGTTTCAGGTGTTGTATTTGTAGTTGGTATAGACTTCAAGAATGGTAAGACATTTGATCACCTTGATAATCAAGTTTTCATTGACAAACATTCATTATATGATGGGTTGTTCTCATGGAACAAAAATGATTATAAAAGAATTATTTTTTATCTTGGTTGAATTCAAGGAGATGTTTCACCCCTTAAACATGTTTTTAGGTGTTGTATATAATAGGTTATTCATGTTTATTCTATTTAAGTGATTAACACATTATTTTGAGTGAGTGTGTTGTGTTTTCCATAAATGTCTTTGGCATTTGTGTTGTCCATGTTATGTGGTTTGTTGTGAGTTTGGGTCTTTAAGAGGTTATAAGTTATAGTTTGTAGCAAGAGAGTGACTCCATTTTCCAATGGGAGGATAAGGCCACTAATCCATTAGCATTGTAGGCATGTTACCCCTATGAATCACCAATTTGTTGACTAATTTAACCCACAGGTCAAAATTGGTCAACCCTTATATACTAAAACTTTTCTTAGGGTTTTCCTAAGCTTGTAAATGTTTATCATTGTCATTGATGTCAAAGGTGCATCTTTTAAAGGTTGATGCCAAGGGTGACTAAGCCTAATTAGCAATGAGTAATGTGACAATGTGCATTGAGAGAGTGTTTTCATGAAAAAGAATTATCATGATAGAAAATGAAAGAGATAGTTTGAAGGTAACTAAGAGATAATTTAAAGGTAACTATTGTCATGTGTTTGCATGATGGTATAGGTCATTGATGTCAAAGTGCATGGGAATCCTAGTCATGAGCCTAGTCATGACATGAAGAGTTGTGTGCATGAAATGGATTAAAAAAGGCATGTAAATGTTTTATTGCACTATTTGAGCATGTATGTGATACATGGAAGAACTCATGAGAGTTTTAGGGTGATCCTGTAGGGGTAGGACCTTCAAACTAAGTCTAGACCTCTCTTAGACCCTACCTGGCCTAATGAGGCATGAAGATTAGATTTCAAGGAAAGTATGCATATGTGAGAAATGATCAAGGTAAGATAAGATTTTTTAGGAATTTTCACATATTTTGAGGTCATTGTTTGGAGGAATTTTCTTGAAACACTATTTTAGGCCTTCTTGAGTCCATATAATGAGGTCTAAAGACTCGAAAAGCACTTTTAGATGTTCATTTGCATGTGTAAAATCTACATGGGAAACTAAGATATTAATGATATATGGGGAAGGGTATTATCTAAGATATTTATGCATTGGTTTTGGATTTAAGGGGCAATCCTTTATAAACAATTGTTAACACCAAAACCTATGTTAAACCTCCTTAAAACCCTAATAAGGACCTAATGTGAAAAATATTATTCAAATTAGTTCATAATGGATTAAAATTCCTATAAAATATATTTTATCATGTATTTAAATCTCCCAAGTACCTTCAGGTGGTGGTGGTTATTCAAATGAGAGAGAAAATACACAAGTATGGGCATATTTGTCAAAAAGTTGTAGCTCTCAAAAGATGCATTGGTAAAGAAAACCAAATGAATGAGAAAAGAATATAGAGAATAATTTTTAATTTCCATGATTATTTTTGGATATTTTATAACCTTAAATATTTCTAATTTGTTCATCCAAGTTAGCCAGTCATAGACAGACCTAAGATGTGAATAGTGAAAAACCCAGACAAAAATGAGAAAATGGATTTGAAGGTATGATCATGTCAAATTGATGAAACAAAGTGTATGAAGATTTTATTTATTATTTTTAATTAATTTTAATTCTTTAAATAATTTTTTGAGTTTATTGAATATGGTTAAAATTTGCTCATAAAGTGACATGTCTAGTTCAGATAAGACTATGTGATATAGGGTCAAGAAATTGGTCTGTAAGACCAATATTTAGTATTTGAACATATGATTTTTTAATTTTAGAATGGTAGAGATATCTCATATTACCATTTATATTAATTATGATTCATGAAAATTTTATATCTAGGTTTTGGATGTCTAAGTCACCATGACTAGTCTTTGAGGTAAATCGGCAGTTCTAAGTGAGTAAGTTGCAGAGATCTTCTTAAGCCTTTATCTCTTGATTGGAAGTGTTCCAAGAATTTTATGATGACCATAAGGTCATTTATATCCTATTTAAATGGTTTTTTTTTAAATTTCAATATATTAAGGGTGTTTAATCTTCATTTTTTCAAATTAGACTTTTAAGGCATGTAGGCCTAATGTGCAGTTTATCCTTAAGAAGCTTTCATGATACGAATGATAGGTACAGGTCTAAAAAATCATGGAGTAGGTCAATAAAGGACATTTAATAAGTGATTTATGATTTTTATTTTTTTGATAAATACATCTAGGCCCAAGAAGATAAATATTTGGCATTAAGAGGACAGACCTAATGTAATTAGGTCTCTATGAGGCCTAAAAGACAAATGAGGCCTAATTGAGTTGATGTAGACCAAAATAGGTCCAAATATCATTTTAATAATGTCAAAAATATGTTATAATACCTATTATATGTCCAACATAAGAGGTTTAAGGTGTGTTGTTGACCAAGTGGTGTGTGATCATGAGACTTGTATATATATATATATATATATATATATATATATATATATATATATATATAAGGTAGTTTAGGCCTATTTGAAAAGAAGCAACAAAATAAAATAAAATATTGCTTGGTGGAGAATAAATAGGTCTTGAAATGATTCCATAATATAATATAATAGGTTTTTTTACCAAAATTTATTATGTGGTTTAGTTTGTGTTGATTCACTTACGGGGTTGGGGCTTCTTTGCAAGTAGATGCTTGTTAAAAGCCTAGTCAAGTGGGTGTTTGATTGTATTGGGGTTAGAGATCCAAGTTGATTTGGTGCTCCAAAAAAATTGATATTTGTTTAGTATTGTATTCCATTTACAAATATCATAGTGGGTTTTATTCCCTTTGAGGGTTTCCCACTTATATGTGTGTTTTCTTGTGGTATGCTCATGTGGATGGTCTTTATGCATTACTATTTCTTAATGTTTATTTCATAGCTCATAAATGATTGTATATAGTTGAAAGAAAGTTTTTGATATATTTATTCACACTCCCTCTCAATGATTTTGACTCTAATAGTAAATAGTTACTTTGGTCTTGTAATGGTCTTCAAGTGGTCAATTAAATCCTTGATTAGCATTGTTTAAGTTTTGGTCTCTTGTGTACTTGTATTGTCTCAAGGTCATTCATGAGATAATGTTATTATCATGTATGGTTAAGGTCATAAAATTATGATGAATCATTAGATGATGTTTTTTTATGTCTTGAATTCATATAACCATGAACTAATATTTTATCATGCTTGTCATATAACCCAAGGTCTTTAAGTTACTTTCTAGGCCAAATTTGAAGAATGGGACATATTATCCTTAAAGACAAACATTTCAAGAAATATCATAATGTACCTAATGTCAAAGAATAGCCAAAGGATGGTTAGAGTTAGATAAAGTTGCATAATAACACCTAATGATGGAAAATCTATTGGAAATATTGTCATTGATGTCAAAGGTCTAGAATTATTGATAATAAAGGCCCCATTGCATTTAATATTGTTTTTAATAGATATATCTTGGCTAATGTGAGTTAATATTTATTTAATATTAACAAATATATTTTTGGTTGCATATGAGATAAAATAAGGGCCCATGGAGAAGTCAAAGAGCCATGGGGTAAAGACAAAAGAAGGATGAGACACATTTTCCCATGAAGAGTCATCTTGGGGAATTCCAAGAGTCACCAAGTGAAGACCAAAGAGGAAGGGCACAATTTCTCATGAAGGAACACTTTGAGAAATATGAAAAGTCATCAAGATAAGGACAAAAGGGGGAAGGATGTTTTTGCTTGTGAAGGGTCACCACATGACTTTTCAAAGGCAAGGATATGAAGGGTCATACAAGTTTGGCACCATTTTCCATGAGGATTGAAGGGTCACAAAGGGGGAAGGCCAAAGGTCATTTGGAAAGCTATAAATAAAGGCTTGAGATGCCATTTGTAATATGATAGATAGAGGTTGATTTGATATTGTAATATCTAGCTTAGAAGAGCAATTATGAGAGATGAATATGATTTGTATATGTTATATCTAGATTAGAAGAGCAAAGGTGAGAGAGAGGAAAGAGATGTTGTATTGGACTATCATTTATTGAGATAGAAACATTGAGAGATAGGTGTGTGGTATACATAAAAGGGGTTAGTGCTCCTGTGGGTTGGTGCTCATGAATTGTTTCTAGGTTGGTGCTCGGAAAAGGGGTTGGTGCTCCTTTGGGTCGGTGCTCATGAATAGTTACTGGTTTAGTGCTCAGCAAAGGGGTTGGTGCTCCTGCAAGTTGGTGCTTGCAAATATTGTTTGGAATGTGCTCATTTGTATACTTGAGATTGTTCTCCATGGTTTTTCCCACATTGGGTTTCCACATTATATCTAGTGTCTCTCTCTATCTTGTGTGATGTTTATTGTTTGATTTTTATTGCATATCTTCAATGTTTGACTAAGTGGATTTTGGTTAAGGGAAAGTTTTATAAGATATATGATACACTGATTCAACCCCCTTCTCAGTATATCTCATGCTTAACAAAATCATGAAAAAAGAAGTAATTTTAAGTCACTTATATGGCCAAGAAGATCCAACTTTAGGTGAAATATGTAAGATAGTATCATGTCAACTTATCCACACTGAAAATTAGTTTACACAAGTTTTTAAAACTCAAAATTTGTATAAAGGTTCCCAAGAACCTAGTCGATCTCTTCATAAGCTCAAGAAGGTTAGAAGTTTTTGCTCATTTCATGAACTATGGAAGAGTTTGGACAAATGATAATAGGTATAATAAATACCCCTCATGGGATTAAAATCCATGGAAATATTTCAAGATTTGAGGGGTTGAGCTATATGAACCATTGCTAACAATATAGCTAGTCAAAAATATATATTCAACCCCACATGCTCATTTTTTACACCATTTTCATGAATTTTTAGGTTTGTTAAAGCATGAAGAGGATTTTAAAGGGTCTTTATAGATAATCACAATCATTTCATGTTTTTTTCCAGCTGGTTATCATGTATAAGCTTCCATGGTCTTAAGAAGAGCCTCTATAAGACATCTCACATGTATACCTTTGAAGTGTTGGAGAGTTTAATGGTTTCTAGTGAATACAGGTGATTTTTTAGTGTTTTACATCTATTCTCATCCCATTTAAATCTCCCTACCTAATTGACAACTCTGTACCAATCCTCTAATGTCACTCATGTTCCATGTTTGAAGGCTATGTTATTGAGACTGCCTGTAAAGTGGCTTATCAAGGTTCAATATTTCCTTGTCAATAGCATATGAGAGTATTGACCTCATAATAAAGAGGATGATCTAAATAATAAATTATATTATACTCAAAAAATATCAAACTTTAATATTAAGGAGATTTAGTGCATTAAAATGCAAACCTATAGTTCTATATTTATGAGAATTTGGTTAAGATGTACATTAGAGATTAGTTTTGAAGGCATGATGTGAATTTTATGTGGTGCCTCTATGATTGGTTGTAGTCTAAAACTATTTAATAAGGTGTGTTTTCAATATTTAATGCATAATACACCCTAACCAATAACCACTTACAGGCAAGATAAAGAAACACATATGTATGGCCAACAGAAGAAAGTAATAATAGGTCTACAAAAGGCTAGGTTGAATGTGAAGGAGCCTCATGAAATTTTAGTTACTATCAAATTTAAATAACCTAGTTGATAAGTCCAAGTATCTAATCTCAATTTTCAAAACTCACACTCAATGACTACCTATACCCATGTCTTGAGTAAACATGAGAGAGAGAAGGTGTATCTTTTGAAGATATGAGATCTTGAAAAAGATTGTAGAGTTTCAAAGGAAGATGAATAAGTTATCAATATATTAGCAAAGAAATTGGAATATTCATTGATTTTTATTGAAACCCTAGACTCCAAGATGCAACTAAGAACCTCAATGATCACCTATAGCCATGCCTTGAAAGATATAAGCTAATAGGTATACACAAGTGAAGATTTAAGGTTTCAGGAAAGTTTTAAAAGGAAAATGAAAGGTTATAAACTCTAAATAGTTTTATGAGTATCAATTAATTATCTTATTGGTTTATATAGAAATTATAAACTCTAAACATATTTGAAACCCTAGAAATGACCACCTATATGTTAAGCTGAGTAGTCCAAGTTGATTTCAAACTTAAAAAGAGGATACCACACATATAGTGGAATTGGAGTTTTATGTGAGAAAATAAGTGAATTAAATCATTTGAGATCAAAACAAACATAAAATTAGGTTCAAATAAGTATTTTAAAACAAAATACACTTAAACTCTGCATACACTCAATTAAGTAACCCTACAGGCCTACTTGCCTAGAATGAAAGAGACATGTTTTTTTTCAAAGACAAAGTAGTCTAATGAAAAAAATAAAATCATGAGAATGGTATTATAATTTTGGTATGACCTTATCACTCTAAAACTCAATAAAAATGATGATAATGTTGATAGGACTTATTTTTTCTTAGTAAGCCTAAGGCCACATACATAGACCTATATGTACAATCATGTAAAAAGTGGTTTGATGAAGGTGACATGGGAATATAATTACATTTAGACTTTAAAATTTTTAGAGAATACCCTATAGAGGTATTCATAAGTAGAACAAGACAAGTAAAATGCCAATTTGTTTTATGAGAGCTCCTCAAGCTCTTTAGGTGTAGGAAGGCAGTTTAAACTAGACCTTCTAGTACTTAAAGTGACCTTGACATTGTGCATGGAGTCTAATGGATTATATGGATGGTGAAGGGGTCTCCACATTTCAACCTTCTACTAGTATTTGTTGATTTAGGTCCCTTATCTTTATGAACAAAGGTTAAGAATGCAAACCACTCTCTAATGGCATAGTTCAAACACAAAGAGCACCTTCTCAAGCTTAGAGCTGTATGTATAATTTTCATGGGATCTTGATCTCATAGGAAAATTTGAGGAGGCTATGTTACTTGAAATTTTTGGCATTTTTTTAAGATTTTAGGGCTTGGGGTTTATGAATGATTTTTAAGAACTTAAATAGGTATAAACCCTCCTAAAACCCTAATAAGGACCCAATGTGAAATATTGGCCTAAAAAGTGCCTAAAATGAATTTAATTGATCTTGAAACCTATTAAACATTATTTATCACTCCAAGGATATCTGTACCATGACATTTAATTATACCTACAATTGTATAGATATAATAAATGTTATATTTTATGATGTTTTGAGCTCCGAATTGAGTATAAAGTATCATGTATAAATGAAAAATATTTTTAAGGATGGATTAAGGTGTATTATACCTCACCATACCTAAAAATCAATAAATTCCACCTTTAAATTGATCATGTAAGTCTAGTTTTAAAAGGCAATCTAAAAAAGTCTTGAGAAAGGCTAGTTTCTTAGATCATTGCATGGTTCTCCTATCTACACAAGGTCTCAAAATCTCAAATTTATTATGGAGTATGTTTATAGGATTTTAAAATTTAGTCACATAATTTATATAATTTTCACATGTGTGTGAGATATATATATTAATAACTTAGTTTATAGGCTTAGGAGCACTAATGGAGACCTAATTAGAGAGAGAGAGAGAGAGAGAGAGAGAGATAGAGAGAGAGAGAGATAGAGAGAGAGAGAGAGAGAGAGAGAGAGAGAACAAAAGAAAAGGACACTTCCACTTGGTTTCAGATCATGAAAATTAGAATGGATCTATAATATGATAATAGGTACTCAAAAATATCCTAAATTTTCCAATACCATATATACATCATTCCACACAATGAGATTTGTGTATTTTTAGGGTTACAAGGATTTGAGTGCTAATAAGAGCTTTGGGTGTAAGATGAAGTCTTTGGGGTTTTTTGATGGACCCAAATGAGTTGATTCAAGTATAATAAGGTATTAATATTCCTTAAATTTATAAACATTTCCTTATTAAATAGTAATTCAAGTTGTGAAGCTCTCAAGAAAGGATAGGCATAGTAGACAAAAGGGTTTCTAGACACCTAAGGAGTTGTGTGATGATTGCTCCTAAAATGTTAGAATAAGGGAGTTTCCAAATTCATGATAGGTGTCAAAGAAGAGTTTTTAAATAAATTCATGGTGAGATAATGATGAACAATACCATTTTTCACTCTTTAAATAAAGATAAGGGCAATCTTGGAGAAGAAATCAAGGTGTTAAGCTAAGTTTGTAACTCCAACACCACTTGGGAGATGGAACATCTTCAGAGGAGGAACACATGTCCTTAGAGATATATTGGAAATTTTATCTAACTCTATTCTTTTTTTAACTCTTTTATAAACTTAATAATCTCTCTCCTCTATGCTTCTCTCTCTCTCTCTCTTCCTCATTTCTTTATATATGTTACCTCTTTTGGAATTGTAAGACATCTACATTTGGTATGACGAAGCCCTGCTAAATTGAATATTGATTTTTCCTTTGGAATAAATATTTAAAACTGATTTTATTTTCTCAAATTTCTACATAAGTGTGTGAAGTAGTTTTTTTTTTGAGTGACAAGTGACACTTCTCTCCTTGCATTCATCTATCTCTTTCATGCTTTGTGTGAATAATATATCTTCTAGTAGGTCATATGATGTGTAGCTAGCTACTTTGTGTTGTTTTTTAGTGTAATTATGATTATTATTGTCTATTATAATACCTATTATTCATCCACCTTTAAGGATACATTGTATTATAGCTTCGTATTAAAACACTTTTACTAGGAAAATGTTGGGTTTTGAGATCAGTTTTGTAAGTTATCTTCCATAGTGCAGGTTCAAGTAGGATTATGGAGTTTATCTTGGTTCATCACCTCCATTAGATTTTAAATCTCTTGATATCCCTTTTCCTTAAAATCAATTAAGTTAGTGGTTAGTTTTAGGTATTTTACATGGTAGCTAGCCCATAATCTAGATACTCACCTCTAAGAATTGTTACCCATAAAAAATGAGGTGTTTCAATGTTATCCCAAATTTGAGAAAGTTAGAGTAACCCTTCTTAGGGTGAAATTTGGGATATAGCATCAATTATTTCAAATTTCCAATTATATGTAGTGATTTACACTATAACATGCTCTTAGTTACACATCATGCACTAGCAAAACATTTAAAGTGGGCTCAATCAAAGGAAAGGTGTGTTATACACACCAATATGTGCATTTATTTCCTTTAACCTAGTAATTTCATCCTTATGAATTAATATATTAAGGAGGGGGGTGTAGATACTAAAGTTGAATATTTATAGTATCTTAGTCTTGTACATTTTTAAAATATCAATTAGATATATGCCCTTAATTTCTAGACCTCCCTACTATCAAAAGGCTCACATTCACCATCTCATTTTTCCTAAATGCTTATCTCTTAGTCTAATACATATCATTCTAATGACCCAGGTCTCATTTACTATGTAAAAAACACAAAACCTAATAAACATCCTTCACTATTATTTTCAAATCCAAACCTATTTTCTAGCCCTCTTGACACTACTAGACATAGAGGGACACTACCATCAATGGTATTATTTAGATCCTTATGTAGTGTCCAGTAACCAAATTATTCAAAATTAAAAAATTATCAAAACCCATGGGTTAGCCTAATTATCTTATTAAACCCTACCATGAGATATTTTAAAAATGTGTGGTATAAATACAAGTCTAAGCCTTCTCATTATTCATCTATAAAATACCCAAAAAAAACTTAAAAAATCTAAATCAATTAACTACACAAGCACTTTATTATACCCTATTCATCCCTATTTTCATCTCAATCATATCACGTCTAAAGCATTCAAATAACATCCCATGAATGATATTTTTTAAATTAAAAGCTAGATCATTGTATGTATATTCATCTAGTATATTCAACCCTTATGCACACACTTTTCCCTACATAGGGGATAAATACATAATTATGAGGCTCTCCTTAGAGTATTGTCTATGTAGGTAGCATCCATTGACAATGTATTTTTTGTGGTAGATCGACACTATGATCCTACTAATAATTTTTTAGTAAACTCATTTCAAGGATTAATATGGGTGAATAGCTAGGTTTTGATCAATCATTGAAGAATATCATGTATCCTAGATCTAAATACATCATCAAAAAGGTAAAAAATACCTAGAACATTGAATTTAGTCACATCTTGATCTAATCATTATTTTGTATTGAACACCTACATCATAGTCAAATACTAGTGTTGATGGTAGTGCCCATCTCCAATGGTAGTGTCTATGGCCAAATAAGTATAATTTATAGAATCTAACGATCGATTAAAAATGTTAACATTACATACTTTACACCTATTTGTAGTCTAAATCTAATTACATAAAGTTAAACAACTAAGTGCCATTATTTCTTATTTATTGTAATATCTTTCAATAGTTATACTTTACTATTTTTAGCAATCTTAGTTGTAAAAATTTAGAATATTTTTTATCTAAGTTTTCTATTAATTGGCCTATTATATATTAGTTTTTCACCCTTTTGTTATAACTACTTATATATCCTTAACCCTATCCCCCACATTATAAATTTAGGGTTAAACAATATTGTTATAAACCTCCTAGTTACTTTAACTAGTATGTTCACACATGAACACAAGATAGGGTTTTGGAAACTTTGTCCTACCACTTGTTGAATGTGGAGTAAGTTACATAGTCACATTAATGGATTTTTCTCAAGAAGTTTAAGGAGCTAATCACTAATGAATATGGTTATTTATTGGATAATATTATTGGATTGTCAAAACATCCATTGCATGATGTAATATTACAAATGAAGTGCATGAAAAATTTAAAGAGTACAAAGATAAATTTGTCTAATATGAATAAATTAATGTTTTTAGTAAAAATACTTCATTCAAAATATAGCCACCAATCATTTACTTGTAACTAAATAATGTTTCAAGTAATAAAAAATAATTGTACCCTATTTGTATGTGCATCCATACTGATAATAATAAGGGTATTTTGATAGGACCTAAGTTCCCCAAAGCTCTAACACAACTTGTCAGAATTAAGAGCACACATGATTACCAATGTATAAGCAACTAAACATGCAAAAATTATACCAGAAGCACAAATAACTATCAATGAGAAACATCACATAATATGAGAGGCAACACACAATTGTATTCAACTCAGTTAGAAGGAAATTACAACAAAGAGATCACACTCTTTCTTCCACTTCGTGGGCTTACAGTAATCTTCCCTCAAGAGTAATCTTCTCTCAATAGGTCACAACACATAGCTAACACAAGTTGTTGTTCACCTCATTGTACTGCCAATACAACCGAGTATGAACTGGTACTCCAAGTAGATCTCACCATGATCTTGCTCCTTGATGTATTAATGTCACCTCGGATCTTGCTCCCCCACTGATCTCCTTTTGACCCTCACATACACACACCCCTGCAAACCAACCCTGATCTTACTTATCACATGTAGATCTCCACCATGATCTAGCAACACCCTGCAGACCAACCCTGATCTTACATACATGAAGAATCCTACTTGATTCTACCATGGGAAGAACTCTCCAAGTTCTACAAGTTCTACACTTAACAATATAGCCCATGAGTCTATTATATAGATCTCATGCATACAATGATTAGACTTGTGGCTCAAGACTCGAACTAGCCTTTAACATGCAAATAACCCGTTCACTTAACTGACTATTAGTCAATAGTAGTTTTGGAACCGCACAGGCGATTGACATCGGTCCCTGTCTAACTGGAGGTGACCGATGTTAGCTGACTATTGCTGAGGTTGGTTTCCTTCTACACTGTCCACTGACTGATGTCAGTGATCCTACCGATGTTGGTGACTACATACTCAGCATCCTCCATGTTTGCAACAAGGTGAAGCTTTTAGCTCCACACCCTAACAATCTCCCACTTGGAGATAAATAGTTGCACCTGTACCTATACTAGTACTTTGTCTAATCTGCATCCTATCTTGTATTCCTCTTCAAGCTCCCACTTGAAGACCACCCACCACACACCTTGTGGTGCTACACCTATGTCTAAATTTATCCATTCTCAGCTTACCTTCTTCAGTCATTGCTATACTCCCACTCAAATAGAAACCCCTGTGAGTAACCTATAATCAACAAACCACTAACCAGATCTGGGCCATCTGTTAGTCAAACTCACTCTGAGAACGTCCAACCTCACTCTAATACCATTTGACAGGACCTAGGTTCCCCAAAGCTCTGACACAACTTGTCAGATTTAAGAGCACACATGATTACCAATGTATAAGCAACTAAATGTGGAAATTGTACCAGAAGTACAAATAACTATCAATGAGAAACAACACAAAATATGAGAGGCAACACACAATTGTATGCAACTCAATTAGAAGGAAATTACAACAAAGAGATCAAACTCTTTCTTCCACTTCATGGGCTTACAGTAATCTTCCCTCAAGAGTAATCTTCTCTCAATAGGTAACAACACATAGCTAACACAAGCTATTGTTCACCTAATTTGACTGCCAGTACAACTGAGTATGAAGCAGTACTCCAAGTAGATCTCACCATGATCTTGTTCCTTAATGTATTAATGTCACCTTGGATCTTGCTCCCCTACCAATTTCCTTTTGACCCTCGCATACACACACCCCTGCAGACCAACCCTGATCTTACTTACCACATGTAGATCTCCACCATGATCTAGCAACACCCTGTAGACCAACCCTGACCTTACATACATGAAGAATCCTACTTGATTCTACCATGGGAAGAACTCTCCAAGTTTTACAAGTTTTACACTTACCAATACAGCCCATGAGTCTATTATATAGATCTCATGCATACAATGATTAGACTTGCGACTCAAGACTCGAACTAGCCTTTAACATGCAAACAACTCGTTCACTTAACTAACTTTTCATCAATAGCAATTCTGGAACCGCATAGGTGACCGACGTTGATCCCTATCTAATTGGAGGTGATCAATGTCAGCCGACTACTGTCGAGGTCAGTTTCCTTCTACACTATCCACTAATCGACGTCGGTGATCCTGCCGACACCAATGACTACATACTCAGCATCCTCCATGTTTGCAACAAGGTGAAGCTTTTAGCTCCACACCCTAACAATCTCTCACTTGGAGATAAATAGCTCCACCTGTACCTATACCAATACTTTGTCGAATCTACACCTTGGTTTGTATTCCTCTTCAAGCTCCCACTTGAAGACCACCCACCACACACCCTGTGGTGCTATACCTGTGTCTGAATTTCTCCATTCTCAGCTTACCTTCTTCTACCGTTGCTATACTCCCACTCAAACAAAAACCCCTGTGAGTAACCTGTAATCATCAAACCACTAACCAGATTTGGGCCATCTATTAGTCAAACTCACTCTGAGAACATCCAACCTCGCTCTGATACCATTTGATAGGACCTAGGTTCCCCAAAGCTCTGACACAACTTGTCAGATTTAAGAGCACACATGATTACCAATGTATAAGCAACTAAACATGCATAAATTATACTAGAAGTACAAATAAATATCAATGAGAAATAGTACAGAATATGAGAGGCAACACACAATTGTATTCAACTCAGTTAGAAGGAAATTACAACAAAGAGATCACACTCTTTCTTCCACTTCATGGGATTACAGTAATCTTCCCTCAAGAGTAATCTTCTCTCAATAGGTCACAACACATAGCTAACACAAGCTATTTTTCACCTCATTCTACTGCCAGTATAACTGAGTATGAACTGGTACTCCAAGTAGATCTCACCATGATCTTACTCTTTAATGTATTGTTGTCACCTTAGATCTTGCTCCCCCGCCGATCTCCTTTTTACCCTCACATACACACACCCTTGCAGACCAACCCTGATCTTACTTATCACATGTAGATCTCCACCATGATCTAGCAACACCCTGCAGACCAACCCTAATCTTACATACTTGAAGAATCCTAATTGATTCTACCATGGGAAGAACTCTCCAAGTTTTACAAGTTTTACACTTGACAATACAGCCCATCAGTCTATTATATAGATCTCATGCATACAATGATTAGACTTGCGGCTCAAGACTCGAACTAGCCTTTAACATGCAAACAACCCATTCACTTAATTGACTGTTTGTCAACAGTAGTTCTAGAACCACACAGGTGACCAACATCGATCCCTATCTAACTGGAGGTGACCGACGTCGGCTGACTACTGTCGAGGTTGGTTTCCTTCTGCACTATCCACTGACCAACATCGATGATCCTATCGATGCCGGTGACTGCATACTCAGCATCCTCCATGTTTGCAACAAGGTGAAGCTTTTAGCTCCACACCCTAACAATCTCCCACTTGGAGATAAATAGCTGCACCTATACCTATACTAGTACTTTGTCTAATCTGCATCCTGGCTTGTATTCCTCTTCAAGCTCCCACTTGAAGACCACCCACCACACACCCTATGGTGCTACACCTGTGTCTGAATTTCTCCATTCTTAGCTTACCTTCTTTTGTCGTTGTTATACTCCCACTCAAAATGAAATCCCTATAAAAACCCCTGTGAGTAACCTATAATCAATACACACTAACCAAATCTAAAACACCTATTAGTCAACCTGAGCTCTGATACCATTTGATAGGACCTAAGTTCCCTAAAGCTTTAACACAACTTGTCAAAATTAAGAGCACACATGATTACCAATGTATAAGCAACTAAACATGCAAAAATTATACCAAAAGTACAAATAACTATCAATGAGAAATAGCATAGAATATGAGAGGCAACACATAATTGTATTCAACTCAGTTAGAAGGAAATTACAACAAAGAGATCACACTCTTTCTTCCACTTCATGGGCTTACAGTAATCTTCCCTCAAGAGTAATCTTCTCTCAATAGGTCACAACACATAGCTAACACAAGCTATTGTTCACCTTATTGTACTGCCAGTACAATCGAGTACAAATTGGTACTCCAAGTAGATCTCACCATGATATTGCTCTTTAATGTATTGCTGTCACCTTGGATCTTGCTCCCCCACCAATCTCCTTTTGACCCTCTCATACACACACCCCTATAGACCAACCTTGATCTTACATACATGAAGAATCCTACTTGATTCTATCATGGGAAGAACTCTCCAAGTTCTACACTTAACAATACAGCCCATGAGTCTATTATATAGATCTCATGCATACAATTATTAGACTTGCAGCTCAAGACTCGAACTAGTCTTTATCATGCAAACTACCCGTTCACTTAACTAACTATTCGTCAATAGCAATTCTAGAACCACACAGGTGACCGACGTCGATCCTTGTCTAACTGGAGGTGACTAACATCGATCGACTGCTATCGAGGTTAGTTTCCTTTTACACTATCCACTGACTGACATCAGTGATCCTACCGATGCCGACGACTGCATACTCAGCATCCTCCATGTTTGTAACAAGGTGAAGCTTTTAGCTCCACTTCAATACTCTCCTACAATAAGCTATGAAGAATTATCCTATTATATAATAATTAGGAAACATGAGCATACAACTACAGCCATTAGATGCACCTCCTAATCAAGGGCTCTAAATAGTCTTACTAATAATAGAGATGTAGACTTAAGACTATCACTTAATCCTAACATGCAAACATTCTATTCTGTCCACAAAAATAGCTTTCTGAACACACAAGTAACCAACGTCAGTTCTTACCTGTTTTCCTGTGATCGACGTCGACCGATCCATGACTGATGCTGGCATCTCTTGGTCTACTCCTAATTGATGTTAGTCGCTCCTGACTGATGCTAGTGACTGTGTAATCTTGCAACTTTGCGAAATGCTCCTTTGGTGAAGCTTTTAGCTCCACACCTTAACATATTCAACATTGTGTATATAAGATTCCTTCTAATGGGACACCCTCATGAGGATATAGATGGGACTTTTGATAGATTAGTAAAATTATTATGGAAATTAGACACATTTTATTTATCGCATATCATGGACACCTACAAAATATGCCAAAAGGGATAAAGTACATTCACTCCTTACCTTATTGATGAAGTGTATGAATTCAATGCCTTTGTGGTGCCACACTTGTTGGTTAAAAACCACAATTTAATGGGTATTAGAAACTATAAGATGTTTAGGTTCCATGTTGTTGATGTCATACCAGTGATGCAATATAAAGCAACAATAAAACATATGAAATGGTTTCATACAATCCTGATCTGAAATATAAAATATAATGGTGAGTAAGATTTGTGAGAAGGGAAACCTACTTTGACACCTTTCATATAACTCAAAGATATGGAAGATATAAATAAGGGACTAAAAACAAATATAGATCATTGGGTCAAAGTGCATCAGAGGGAGGTAGAGAATATTGGATTCCAAAGCTAATGTATTTGGAGAATGTTTCATGTGATTTGGGTAGATCATTTGTAAATTTTAGCAGGATGTCATATGTTTTTTTCTACAAAAAATCCAAGACAAATATGTATACTACCAAACATTAACTAATGATGCAAATTTTCATAAGGAAGACTACATTAATCAAAATATTCCAAGTAATAAAAATGTTTATGTTGGGCTTATTTATGAAACACCTAAAGAAGCATTCAATCCATTGATGGATGTGTATGTGAGATAAATGATTTTAATACGACCAATAAATTAAAATGAAAATATGTGGATGGGAAGGCCAAGTAGATGGGAATATTTATCTTAAATTGGAAGGCAAAAATATGGATAAAAAGGTGAATATTTAATATTGGAAACCTATAAGGAGAACAAAAGGTGAAACATTATATCAAGAGTGTTTAAGCCCAAATAAAACATGGACCATATAAGATAAAATTTAATAAGAGATTGATATGGATAGTATAATCTTGTTATAGACATCAAATAAAACATGGAAAGGAGGATCGATCAAGATACCTGATAAAGGATATGAGGACATTAAATTATACCTTGAACTACTTGAATAAGGTAATGAATGTTAAGTTATTTGGTGAAACTATTGAAGGTCATAAATTAATATGTGATATCATCTTAGCCCAAGATGTGGGTTTATTATAAAGCATGCTCCAACAAGACCTTATAATAATTTTATTATTGTTTAATATGAATGAAATATTGAAATTTATTTCATTAAATTATTTTTCATTAATAAAAATTTTATTATTGTCACTATATCAAGTTCATGGAGTCTCACAAAATTTAAGTGGATTTATTCCATGGTTATCAGGTTTGGTCAAACGTAGACTAGATTTGCTCAGTTTGAACTTGTACAGTTTGGTGTAGTGAATTTTTTAATATTGTATTATTATATTTCAATCTAAAATAAGGTGTAAGGGAAAGGAAAAAACTCTGACATGGAAATTCTAGATTTGTACAGTTTACGTTGAACAGTTACTTAACTATCAAGTAATAGTCACATACATCCTATGATATTTTTATGTTTCATGTACATGGATATACATAAGATGAAATATGGTTATTTTTAATAATGTTTTGATATTTTGTTTGGTTATCCTATAAAATACTACTAAAAATATAAAAAAAATACAAGCCTAGACCATGGCAGATGAATGCCTTGTTGTTGGACTTAATAGTGCTATAAATATTTTCTTCTCATTCTACATGGTGTATAAACTTTCAAAACAATATTAAAATAAATAATGTATACTTAAAAAATATCTACACTAAAACTATGATGGCTCCAGTCATCCTCTCATCATTGTTTATGATGCAAATGAACCTACAAAACTTAGGCATACTTTTGTGTGATGCATCCTTATAGATTAGGGAAAATGTTAGGGTTTTCCCAATCCTATGGTTGTGATAAAATATTTTGTAAGGGTGGATATTTCTTGCTCCACTTTTGTCAGAAAAAATGTTTTAAAACTAAGTTAATTTTGTTAAAGTATTTAAATTAAACTTTATTAAGTTGTGCACCTTATATTTTTATGTTGAATGACTTTTCTAAATGGGGGTGTCACTATGAAAACTATTAGGTAGTACTACAACAAATATGGGGTATTATGTGATCAAATAATAGAAACATTAGAATCTAACATCACACTATTTAGAACGAATAATAGAGATATTATAATATGATATCACACTAGTTCAAAACCATTAATAACCATATTATAATCTAATGTCACACTAGGTAAAAACCAAAAATATAAATATTATAATCTAATTTCATCTATTATAAAACTATAAATGGTAATATTATAAGTTTGGATTCAAGGGCATATGTCTATATTTAATAAAATGGGTGTTGACCAAATTTGACCCTATAGGTCAAATTGGGAGCCCTATAGGTAAAAACTTGGCATTTAGATGTTTTATGTGACTAATATTATGTCATAGGTTGTATTATAAGTATTTTGATGTAATTTAATGTCAATTTAGCCTTAGTCATGGTTTAATTAGTCTATGTGTCATTTTGAGTCACTAAATAGCCATTTGGAGGTCATAAATGCAAGTGGTATAGTTTTCACGGTGTTCAAGTGTCTTTATTTCCTTTAAAACATCTAATAATTCATATTCCATATCATTAATGTTAGTCTCATCTAAAACATGGATGTTATCTAACCGAATATCAAGTAGTCAATTGAAAAAGGAGTTTGGCACTTGTACAGCTCATGAGGGAAGGTGACACATGGGATAAGGTCATGGAACATATTTTCATATTAATCAGAATCATATCAATTATTTACATGATTTATAAGTGATAAAAAAAGTCCTAAAACCATTCTTCTCCCTTATCACCCTTCTAGACACACAAAAATGGTCAACAGGTTTATGTTTGGTACGGCTAGTAGAAGGGGTTTCAGACCAAATTCCTTTGGGAGGTGGTAGTAAATGTAGAGAGACTAATTTTCATAACAATATTTTAAGGATTTTTCAACCATGATTTATGAACCATCTCTAACAAGTTGACTATGTTTTTATGCTCATTATTTCTTGCACCCTATAGGTTTTGCTCTATTTTGGATAGGTTTATACAATCCAATTGGTGATGTTGAATCTAGATGATTTTTGTTCTCTTATAAAATTATATTCATGCTTAGTTTCATTTTTCATAGTGTTTTTATGATAAATTCATCTCATATTTCTAGAAGGTGTCACTAATTTAACAATTTTGAGAATATTGAAGTTTTATTCTTAATTTAGTTAAGGGTCTGAGTTAACTAAATCAATAAATAATATAAAAATAATTTAAATATTGATTTATATAGTTTAAATATATTTTTAACCTTTCTATAAATATAAATAAATATGGATAAAATAAGACTTAGCTAAAAATAGGATGAAATGGCTAAAATAGGGTCTAGAATTTATTATGCAAGGCTAGGATAGTGTCACAAATTAGGATATAACTTTTTTTTTTAGATGAAAAGAGCACAAAATTAGGACACCCTAAGGCCTTGTGCCATATTCCCTTTATACTACTATTGTTGAAACTGCGCACAGAAACCTAAGTTTTTTTGGTTTTGTTTGATGTCCCTATGTGAGCCTACCTATGAAATCTTGACTACTAAAGGTCTACAAACTCTTTATAGAGATGATTTAGTATTAAAAAACTATATTAAATTATGATTTTATCAAATTTTATAAATAAAATTGGGGAATTATTGTGTGTAATATGCACTAAATGTGTATCCACACCCTTTATGTGGGCACACTGCCTACATATCAATACTCTAAAGAGGGGTCAATCCATATGTAGTTCTCCCACTTAATGTGCTTTGTGTAATAGTGATATGTAGATGAAAAAATTCTAAATTGGGTATGCTTGAGGTTGTTAGGGATTGGTTTGAGGATTTAGATATGCTTGTAACTGTATTACATGGTTGTATGCAGAGAATAGGGAGATTTGCCTTAGTGATGTTGCTTGTATTCTTGATTGCTTTGTAATCTTTTCCAACCCTTTATAAATAAACTTTGAATAGGATTTTATATAGATATAATGGTCATGGGTTGAATCTATTCATGTTAGGCCTATAGATGAAGGATATGAACTGAAAGGAGATAACAATTGGAGTTAAAATGCAATTAGATAAGAGTGCCAAAATTGAACACCCTAGGGTTTGGTGCTATTGTCCTACATATATGGGACCTAGGGGGATGGAATTAGCATGGGAAATGCATCCTTGCTGAGCTATAATTAGGTTTTAGAAGTCCATGGATGACTGGGAATAATAAAAAAGGTGTCTAGAAGGGTCATGAGAGCATGCAAGAGTGGCATATGGGTTGGGTATCACAAGCCACACTCAAGCTACCAGTTTTGATATTTTATATGACTACATTTCCCCCCTTTTATTCTCATGATGTCATAAATCAAAATACTAGGATAAATAAAAAGTAGAAAGTGTACCTGAACTTACTTGTAAGGGTGAAGCTCATGAAGTTGTGTGATGTTGGGTGTGCATAGAGAGAGCATGTTGTAAAATGTAAATCTATAAGAGAAAACAAAGAGTAGATCGGTTCTTGCTAGATATGATATATCTAAAATAATAATGTAAAAATCTAGGCAAGAGAGAGAGGAAGAGAAAGGAATGAATACACTTCATCAAGTATGTGGACCAATATAGAACCTATTATGATGTTGAGTGATGATGAGTGACACTAGATGGTATTGGATAAGTGTTGTACTAAAAGTAATATCACAAATTAATCTGAGTGCTCAATTCCTTGAGAGTGCCTCAAGAATGCAAAGTTTGGCCCTTTAGATCCATCATCACCGATTAAGTGAATCTATGTGACCACGCATATGTTAATCGATGTTTGGACTATGTGTCTAATCCCTATAAGAAGGTGGATCAAGAATACAAGGGCTAGCTCATCCTTTGGATCCATCATTACCCTATGAAGTGAAGCTATGAACTGATCCTAGTATGAAATATGTGTCATATGATATGGATCCTAAAACCCATGAATGTTTTATAATCTAACAATGTGGCATGGATAGTCGAATGTGTGTTAGAAACTAGGCTACTCTTGGCCACTTGAAAAAAGGTGGAGATTATACTTGTATGAAATCCACTTTAAAACTAGGCAATAAGCCTATGTGGAAGCCACTTGAGAATGATTCCAACCATCTACAGATGGAATAAGGCATGAAACTACTGAGAATACCTAGGTAAAGTATTGAACTCAAAAATAAAAAAATTCAAATGTGCCATGCACATTGCCCCCAATCACTAGTGTTTGAAACATGGATTCTAATATGGAAGTTATACCAACTACCTAATCTAAAACTAGAAGTAAGATAAATCATGTCATGCATAATTAATCTATATATAGATTCTCTAAGAAAAACTATATTGAAACTATCGATTCCGAACTAAAATATTGCTAACAAAATTATAACTGCACTTATTTTTCTATTTGTTTTTGGAAAATCTAGTTTGTTTGTTGTTTGGATAGGAGCACCAAAACAAGACACCCTATTATTTGGGGCTATAGTTCAATCTTGGCACTCTTGTCCTATGTTTATTCTCAAGAATATTCTATAATTTTCACTATCTATCTGGTATGTTCTACTTGGTTTGAAATCTAAATACTATTCTGGGTTTTCTAAAAGCTGATTTTTTTATCGGTAAGAGTTATGATCTTTATGACAAAACCCATGTTTGTTTCCCCCACTTTTGAGGGTAGGAATGAATACCCTAAAATGATGATCCTTATAATAAATACCCCTACAAGTGTGTTATACTAATAAAATACATGATATGGATATGATAATCAACAAGATATCTCAAGATATAGCATGGTTTATATGAGATATTGTTAGATCAATAGGGCTATGCCTAGATAGATGTAACACTATAATAAGATGTGAAATAAATAATGAACTAGAACTATAATTTTGATTATCTGTTTATTTTTTACTATTTAGTTTTCAAGGAGGGATGGAGCATGATGTCCATCATGGCATCTAAGAAATCAAGAGAATACATGATGTGGATCATGGCATTACAAACAATTAAAAAGAAAATAATCAACAAGCACACAAGGTAAGAATTAAGAAGTATAAAAGAGTGTCCAAGGGGCCAAGAAAATAAGGGACACAAGAACATGACACTCAAAATAAAAATCAAGCATACAAGGCATGTTCAAAATGCCATATACATGTAAAATTGAAAATAAGCAAGGTTAGCATGAGGGCCACAAGTGCATAGAAGAGTATAAGCAAAGGAAATCAGAAAATGTCTTAAGGCACACACAAAATTAGAAGAAAAAGACATTATAAAATGTCTTAAGGCACATACAGGAGTTAAAACTATAACTAAGAAATGCAATCACATCTAACTACACAAAGTAAAAAATGAAAGCATGTAAATTCTATAAATGTAATCACATCTAACTAATCAAAGAAAGAAGTGAAAGTATGTAAGACATGTAGCAAAAGACTAGGGATATGCTAAGAAATACATGAGTTTTATGTACTAGTGAATTTTGATAGATTAATTTATGTAAGCTAGTAAGTAATTTACATCAACAAGATAACTAGAGTGTGTGGTGTAGGAATGACATAACCTGGATGGTGTAGTCATGTAGAAGATGCCTCTAGTGGGTAGATATATTGATATGTGTCTTGAATATATGAATTAATATTCCCCCTAAATGGGTAGAGTGAAGCAATCAAGGGTTTGGAAGGCACTGTACACACTCAAAGAAGATCAAGTGAACCATGGCAATGTAGATAAATCGACAAACAATAACATAGAATACTAAAATGTAAGTCTAACATGGTAGTAGAAATGTAAAGCATGGATAATTCATATAATTTGAAATTTTTTTATATTTTTGAAATATTTAAATGTTTTTTTGATATTTTTAAAATTTTATATTATTTTTCTTATTTTTGAAATAAGATATGTATAATCAATCATAAGGAGACTATGTACAAGAAATTGAAAAGAAGCTATGTACAAGTAAGGCTGAAAAGAGATTATACTAACTAATGAGTCTCATGAGAGACTCCCTATCATGGTGTCTTTTATTGAGGAGAGGGATTGTGTGTGATCATGAATCACAATGGAAAGGTTGAGACCATAACTCAAAAATCTATGTATGTTGTAAATGCTTTGAAATATCTGAAGTAGAAACCAATTGTGGTCCCCCTATAACTCTAAGAATTGGATGCAACTGTGGGGCTCTTAGGGACCCATCTGGTGGTAGGAGAATCTCTCTAAAAATTCTCTCTGTGAGTAGAGGCATGAGACCTCAATGATACTTCCTTAGGTGTGAATAATGTAGATGGAAATTGTCTAGAGTCTTGAAGCTATGATTTCTTTAAAGAGGCCTCCATAGAAGTATATGAACTCTCAGTGCTAGTGAGGAAGGCCTTGATTGTGTCTGAATATCAATTAGAAGAATAACTGTAAGTGGTGGAGGAGCTAAAATTGGTGAAGAAGCTAAAACTGGTGACTATAAAGTAAAATATAGCTCTAAAGTGTGGAGTGTTAACTCATACAAAACTTCACTAACTATAACAAACTAATTATCATGAATGAATTTCATGCATCTATGAACTATAGAAGGTATTATTCAATTTTTTTGAATCCATGGTTAGCCAAGTAACATATCAAATACTCCTACACTAGGAACTATAGTAAATGGTGTGGCCACATGTGTTGGACTAACTTGTAAAGGAAGTACAATCTCACCCAATGAACTCTATATGTGCCCATTGAATCTACTAAAAATTATGTCCATTAAGGTAATATCCTACTTTGAATATCCCAAATATTATAATAATATCATTTTGCACATGTTCACACTAGATCCATTGTCTATGAGAACACTATGAATGGGATGATTATGAATGTAAGCTGTGATAAAGAGTGAATGATAATCTAAATCATCCTCAATTATCTCCTACTCTGAGAAGGAGATCGAATGTCTAGATAGAACTCTAGAATTGTACACACCAATCTTGTTACTCAAAGGATGTGACTTAACTAAATGTTCCATATATGTAGCTGGTGGTGGATGTGCATGATATGCATGGTGAACACCTAATGTGTCCCATGTCTATTGTTTAGAATGTTGTGGAAAAAGATCTAAATTTATTTTTTAGAGCTTTGTCCTATGTTTGCTTTTCCTGAGAAGGCTCAACTGGAGTGCCATGATCAATAATGTTTCCATCTATCACATCCTTTGTTTTGTGTTTTAAATTGATGCATCTATTTGTTGTGTGGCATAGTACCCTATGAAAGTTACAAAATGCATTATGATCATATCCTCATGGAATAGGCTTTATTGGGTCAACTTCTTGAATAGGAGGGAAAGATATGATATTGCATTCAAAAAGTTGATGTAAAAATCTAGTTAGAAAAATTGGTAGATTGGAAAAAGTTTTTTGAGGAGGCGTAGATAAAACCACTCACTAAGGGTGATCTGAAGCCACATTAACTATTGGTTGATTTTAGCTCTTGCTATCATTGACCTTTACTTTGTATAGAACTTTGTTTTACTCTTGTTTGTTGTTTCTGATATACTTGTGTACTTGAGTCTGCCTATTGAAATTAATTTGACTTTCATTTCCTTTAGTCTATGACATAACTCAATTAAAGGAAGAGAACCTTTTAAACATTATTGATTCATGCAAGGCTAGTAAAAGATTCTGTTTGAAGAGATCTTATAACTCTCGATCAGCCACGA
Organism: Torreya grandis; assembly: GCA_037957365.1. NCBI lineage: Eukaryota > Viridiplantae > Streptophyta > Pinopsida > Cupressales > Taxaceae > Torreya > Torreya grandis. Next base: position 189,958 of record JARHVA010008713.1, on the reverse strand, counting down.
GGCTAGTCATCTTAGCCAAAACAGTCTTATATCAAAGACATAATCTATAAGATGCTCATTTGACCTTTGTTTCTATTATGCAACTTGGGAATAGGAAACCTTATCACCAATGTTAATGCTAAAATGAGATAGGAACATGCTGGCTAAAGGATTGAATTCATTAATAGAATGATTTGTTAGACTATAAAACCATTGTAAAGCATAATCTTTTAGACTTTATCGAAAAAGCTTGGTTAGTAGCCAGTAATTTAGCATATATTCTAAGCATGCTATGTGAAAATATCTCAAATGTGTCTCTGGATCTCCTTTACTATCATATAGAGTGAGCTTAGGTTGATTAAAACCTTATGACAAGGATATCAAAGTAATATGAAGTGATAATGGTGTATGTAGTAGAGTAAAGGAATCCAATGCCTATGTTGGTATAGAAGCACTTTGCTCAAGATGTAGCACCTTGGATTAAAGAGATTTTATCTCTTTCACAAGGGCTGCCACATCAAGAGACAAAGATGTACTAGTCGTAACTGGTGGTGCCTCATAAGAAGGTTGGGTTGCTATTGGGGATTGTTAAGACATAGTTGCCTCCATAGTGTTATCTGTAATTGGTTGCTTTGTGGTTTGAGAGGATTGACCATTGTTTTACTTTTGTTGCTCTTTGTTTCATTTTATCAGTTTCATCAAAATTGGTGAATTGGGCCATTGTTAAAGTAGGAAAACAAATTGAAAATTGATTGAATTTTTTGTTGTAACTTGAAATAAGCAAAGTGGTATGGAAGGAAAGTAATAAATATAGGAAATGTAAAGTCCTAAAAACAACAAACTAAAAAATGCATAAAAAGGACATGAAGCTCACAAACATATAAGGTCATACCTCAAAAGCAATCAGACCTAGTATATGCAACTAGGGTTTTGAAAAATCATATATTTTTTTAATTACAAAGGCATTTTAAAAATTTATGTGAATTTTTTATTTAAATATGTAGGTAAAAAATTAGAAAAAATTTGGCAAATTTATTGATTTAAAGGGACCTAGTATATGAAACTATGGTTTTGAATAAAATATATTTTTATAAAATTTACTATGGAATTTTAAAAATTAAAGTGAATTTATGATTTAAATATGCAAGTTAAAAAAATCAAAAAAATATTGGAAAAAATTTAATTTAAAAGGACCTAGTATATGCAACTAGGGTTTAGAAGAAAATTGATTTCTTTATAAATTTGCTATGGAATTTTAAAAATGAAGTGAACTTGTGATTTAAATATGTAGGTAAAAAATTAGAAAATTATTGGAAAAAACAAGGAATTTACCCTAGGATTTCTAAAGTTTTTATGTGCAAATGAAGTAAGTTGGGTTCACCAAATGATTTAACAATCTTGAGAATATTAGAGTTTTATTCCTAATTCAATTAAGGGCCTGAGTTAACTAAATTAGTAAATAATATTGTACTAATTTAACTACTAATTTATATAATTTAACTATATTTTTAATTTTTTAATAAATAGTAATAAACATGGAGAAAATAAGATAGCTAAAAATAGGATGAAATGGTTGAGATAGGGTCTAGAATTTGTTATGCAAGATTAGGACAGTGTCACAAATAAGGATCTAGATTCCATTTTATGAAAGGACAAGACACTAAAATAGGACACCCTAAGGTCTGGTGTTAGAGTCCTTTTCTACTGATATTGTCCAAACTTCTCACAAAGACCTAAGTTTTTTAGGTTTTGCTTGTTTTCCCTATGTGAATCTACCTATGAAATCTTGACTATTGAAGGTCTATGAAACTCCTTATAGAGCTAATTAAATCATCAAACCCTAGACTTTATTGTGATTTGATCAACTTTGAGAACGAAAGGGGGGGTAGTCTGGGGGGGTTAGTGTGTGGAAGATGCACTGAACATGTCTCCACTCCCCTTGTGTGGGGACGTTGCCTACATACCATTATTGTAAAGAGGGATCAAGATGTATGTATTTCTCCCACTTGATGTGATTTGTGAAATAGTGATATGCAGATGCAAAAATGCTAAATTGGGTGTGCTTGAGGTGGCTAGGGATTAGTGTGAGGATTTGGATATGCTTGTAACTGTATTGGATGGTTGTATATAGATAATAGGGATATTTTCCTTAGTGGTCTTTCTTGTATTCTTGATTGCTTTGTAATATTTTCCAACCCCTTCTACATAAACTTTGAATGGGATTTTATAGATATCTATTGGTCATGGGTTGAATGTATTCGTGCTAGGATGACAAGATGAAGGATAGGAACTAGAAGGAAATGACCATTGGAGCTAAAAATACAATTGTATTGAAGTGTAAAAATTAGACACCCTAGGGTCTAATGTTATAGTCCTAGTTGGGTGCTATTATCCTGTAGGTATAAAACCTAAAGGGATGGAATTAACATGGGAAATACAGCTTGGTTGAGCTAAAATTAGGTTTTAGAAGTCCATAAATGACTAAGAATAAGCAAAAAGGTGTCTAGAAGGGTCATGAGAGCATGAAAGAGGGACCTATGGGTTGGGTGTCACAAGCCACATTCAAGCTACCAATTTTCACATTTTATATGACTACAATCACCATGTGAGGTTTTAGTCAATTTTTCCTTCTTGTAGAATGTGTGGTTCTATATAGAGGTCTCATGTAAATGGAATATGATGTTTCATATATCTTAATTCCATAATAATTCCTCCCTTCATGTTTTATTTCATCACACCATGATTTGATCAACATTTAGTCTTGTCATTCTCATAAGTCAAATCTTCACTCACTTTCACTTACAGGCACATGTATAAACCCTGTTTAGTGTGTTTGTGGAGTTTTAGTGAGGATATATCAACTTATTCAAGGCATCAATAACTTAAGAGAATATATTTAAATATTTTAAGAAGATTCGTATTGGTTACAAGTTCATGCACCACACAAACCAACCGTTAGACATCATTTCTTGATTTGTAATAGGTGTTTCTAAGAGGTTTTCATGTTGGAATAGATGTTTTGAAGCTTGTATCAAGATCTCCATAAGGCCAAAAATGTATTTAAGGGATTAACAATGAGTTTAATCTATTCATGATGTCATTCATCTACACATATTACTCCATTTCATGTCCATTTTTTGCATACATCTCATACACACCTACAAGAGTCTCCTTAATGACATCATGCTGAGATGGAAATTTTGATAGGTGTTTCAATATTTTAAGGTTGCTAAGAGTGCATTTGGATACTTGGTGAAAGCATTGAAATGATAATAAACATAAGCATCTTGCATAATATCTGAGTTTTTTTTACTACCTATATGTGAAAATACTCACCTACAAGTGACATTACAGAGCTTTAAAGAGCCTTGTATGGGGAATTAAAAACGTGGTAAAACTTTCTTTTTGATTTTGGAAGGTGAGTTGATCATGATATACCTATAGGAAGCGTGAAATAGGAAAATGGAATTATGGATCATATTCAAACATAAGATGAATTATTTTAGGGACATTTGCCCTAAAAAGTGAAAATAGAGGTCTGGGTCAGTTTTATCAAAGTCATATAACAGGGTTACAATGTCTTTTAATACATCTAGATGAACTATATCTTGTAGTCTCTATAAATAAGAGCTATTCAAATAATGGAGTCAAGATGAATAATGAAGGGTGGTTATTAAAAATTCTAAATTTGCATATCTGTGCAATAAAGTCAGTCATTACCATCTACAGGTATGATCATAAAAGAGCCCTCTTCACCTAGTATTGCAAAAGTAGACCATGCCAACATATGTGAATGGTTCAAAATAGTGAAGGTGATGTTTATGATATAAAATTTCATCAAGATGAGTTAAGTGGTGATGTCTCAAGGTCCAACATGCACCTACATCTATTCCACTATACAAAATGCACACCTATAATTAACTATAAGAGCACACAGTCTAAGATGGAGACTTGAACATGGAATCACTAGGGTTGGAAGATGAAAGATGGTTTAAAATGATTCAAACGGACTCTAGGGAGGTTTTTAAACATATTTATCAAGATAAATCATGAAAATAAACCTACATGTATAATTCTTTAGAGCAAAACATGATCAACTCCTACACATAATCTCTTCGCCAAGTCTACCTTAAGTTCTAGTGCTTTTGGAAGGTCAAATGGAATGACCAAGGGCCCAAAACTTGTATGGAGTGTATTTTTCACTTATATAATATATTAAAACATACATTTTTTTTAGAGAATAGGGTAATTTGCTTTTATTTTTTCTCAAATAGAGGGCACTCCCCTTGAGTGTAAATTGGTAGGTTTTGGAGAAAGGGTGTTAAATGGATTGACCAAGAGATAAAGAAACATTGATAGAAGGTTTGAAAAGTTGAGTCACATCTAAAACAATATGAATAACCTTACATATAATTATTAATCCTATCTTGGAGGTTTAGAACCTCAAATTTACATACATTCTTGTTAGTGTAGTGTTTTTTCCCATTGGGTTTTGCGTACAACATCGTATGGCCATTTTATGCTATTTAAGCTTCCTTAGGTTAGTTATAAAGGTTCCATAGAATAATTATATTTTAATTTAATTATTTAATTAGAAAAATTAGGGGCTTCCTCATGTTTCCCTAATTTTCTCAATATATACTCCACTTTTCCTCTTTGGAAAGTTGATCGGTTAGTGCAAACATTTTTATTTTCTTGGAATCACATGTTTTTATAGATCTCACACTACCTCACAAGATTCAACATTGATTTCATGAAATATGTTTAGAGATTTTGGCATATTATTTCATGGTATCATATCCTTCTTGACAACCTCATGCATCAGACTCCCTAGTAAGATCCTCCTACATTCACCATTGCTGGTTTTTCTTCTATCTTGACCGCCATTTTTAACCTTAGAGGCAATTTATTAATCTACCTCAAAACTCACATTAGAAGACCTTTGATTAAAAATCTATTTACATATTTTTTTTGGGTTTTTTGAGATCTAAAATGGGTTATTTTTAGATTTTTGAGAAATTTCATAGATTTTCCTAGAAATCAATTTCTTCCATCTAGTTAAATGTCCATATGGATGAATTAATCAAGCCTACAAACCCTAAAATCTTGCCTGCAGACCAAATCAGGTTTTTAGAGGGCCATTACTTGATTCCAAACTAAATCAAGTTTTTAAAGTGATACAACTTGCTTTTGAGACCCATTCAAGCTTTCAGCATTACTTTACTTCAAATTTATGAAGTTAAGTAAATTAGTTCAAAAAAATTGAATTACATTAAAAGAATAAACTGGGTTTCTCAACATCAACAACTAGGAATTAATTGGGCTTCTCAACCCCTGACAACTTTCTCACAGACCAAATCAATTTTTTTTCATTACTTTTCCAACTCATGAAGTTAAGTAAAATAGTCTAAGAAACTTGAAATACACTACAAAAAGTAATCAGGCTTCTCAACCTCAACTACTTTAAATTAATCAAACTTCAGAAGGGTCTCTACTAATTCTCAGTAGCATTAAACCAAGTCAAGAAACCCAAAATGCACTAGGAAGACCTATTTGGGTTTTCTAGGGTCAATTACTTCTTAATTGTTTAGTGAAGTAAAGCAATTATAAGAACCCAAAGTAATGTAGCTACAAGAACCTGAAACACACTAGGAAGACCTATTCAAGTTTTCTAGGGTCAATTACTTCTTACTTGTTTAGTGAAGTAAAGTAGTTGCAAAAACTCAAAGTAAAGCAGTTGCAAGTACTCGAAGTAAAGCAATTGCAAGAACCTGAAGTAAAGTAGTGTTGTAAATCCATGTGATGTTCAAGAGGGCATCAAATTTAAGTCAAAAGTTAATGAATAAATAGGGTAAAGTTTTTACCATTTTTGTTTTTTGGAATGAAAGTTTTAAAAAAATCCATTTTTGGAAAGGGTCCAGGAAAATATGGGAGTAAGAGCTTGTAAGTGCTATAACTTTCAATTTTTATCCCTTTTTTGGGTGACCTTTTTTTTGAAAGTGCATATTTTCTTGAGCTTTACACATTGGTAACATTTTTTTATGACTTTTGTAACATCCATCTTTCACATGTTGTAATAGCTTAAGACTCTCTTCAAACCTTTGTACCTTTCCTCTTAGACGCATGGTGTCTTTTATAATTGTTATAGCTTAAAATTGCACCCTTGGTGAGAGAGTTCTTTAGGCTCCCTCACTTCTAGCTATAAGCATGGGGAAAACCTTAGGATGTGGGTATCTTATGGTGAGGTTGAACCTCTAGTTTTTTTATGAGGCTAGTTCCTCATGTGATTCACTTTAGCTCTTGATCTCACACTAGAATATACTATCTTCAAAGGAAAAGGGGAAGGAGGATGAATGAAAAGAAAATCTAAGCTAAGGGCGGTGATTCACCAAAATAAGTGATCCACTTGGTCTAGGAAAAGAGCCAACTACTGATGAATCCAAACAAGACACAAGTTATTCTAGTTTTGTCTCAAGGCCATAGGCATGGAGATTTTATGTAGAGGCTGGAGAGAAGCCTTAAACTTTTAAGGATAAAAAAATAGGTCTAAGGGAGACACTATGAACTAGTAACACTTCAAAGGAATTTGACACATAAACACTTCATGCAATCTTGCAAAAAATCGAGAGGACTAAAAGCAAGGCACTAGAAGAAATCACAAGTGATAAATAACAATCATACATTCTAAAAAATGAAACCAAAGGTGCACACTTTTTTTAACCAAAAATAGAAAAGTCTTCCTTGTATTAATTTAAAAGAGTCTTTTAGAAAGAAATTTTTGTAGAGTTATTTTATCGCCAATCCAGAGATCATTTTCTTGGCACGAAGGCCTTTATTTATATAGAAAAGGGGGAAGAGAGAAGAATTCACTGATGGTAGGAAATCTAATTTTGTACTTTCTTATGGTCCCTTAATTCACCACTCAAGATCACCAAAAAATACTCTCAATTGCCTCCCATCTTTAAGACTTTCTTTGGCACATCTAAAAAGTCATGATATGAGTATCTAGAATGTTTATTCTTGGCATGATGCATTTAAGCATCTAACAATGATTGTGGGAAATAAACCATGGTAGATGAGAGCCTTCATAACTTTTTTTACCAACCACTCAAACCCTCTCATGTTTATTGAACATCCTTGTGCCACTTGTCCTTTACTAATTGGCCATTTATGCTCTAGTTATGCCATGTAGCAACCTTCCATTCATGACATCATGATTCTAGCATTGTTGAACTAAGCTTAAGTCAAGCCTTTGGAGAATCCTGATTTACTCTATATAGATTAATTTGGGTTATTTGGCCTCTCCAACTTTGGAATTTCTTAGATCCTTCACTTATAAATAATTTTAAGTAGAGTACTTGGAGAAACCTGATTTACTCAATACGAATTAATTTAGGTTCTTCAAGCCTACTTACTTTGAGCTTGTCCATCTTGAAGTCTTCTCACTTTGTTGTTTCTCAAGCCTTAAGACTTCAAGCTTTTCAAACATGATTACTTCTAATGGCTAGTCGCTTATCCTAATTTTGACATCCATTAGCCCATCATTTCCTTTGGACACTTGGTCTCAAATTTCTTTTTCATCTTATTTATTTTGGGAAAATCCCCTGAAGGAATTTATTGGAATAATTTGTTTGAAGGAATTATTTCAAACTTTTTGTCCACGTCTATCTTTGAAATTATCCTTTGAGATTTTCACAATGGACTTTTTTGAAGGGTAAGAGACCCTTCAGGATTTTTTCATGTCCCTTCAGACTCCCTTGAATGATCTTCCTAAAGGGAAAGATACCCTTCAATAATTTTTAAATGGTCCCTCCAAAGAGAAACATACCCTTTAGGAAAATTGCAACTATTCACTTGGAGAAGAAAAAACCTTTGAGAAAATTGAAGTATACCTTCAAAAAAGTTAACTAGTCATTTTTACCCTAAAAATTTCCTTTGGATTTTTTGAGAAAGACTCATCCCTTTAAGAACCCAAGAAGCACCATTTTTAAGACCAAATCCAATTTTTCAAGCCACTTTACTTATTTCAATCTTCTGACTGCTCACAACTTATGAAGTAATCAAGTAGTGCCCCTTGGAGAACCTAAAATACAATGTCTATGAGTAATTTAGGTTTGTAAACCCAAATTACTTCTACTTATAAAATGTTTAGAAGCTAAACATTATTGGAAACCTAATTTACATTGTGCCTTCAAAAAAACCTAAAGTTGTCACTACTAGAAAACTCAAAGTCCTCCAAAAGACTTACCATTTTCTTGCCTGAAAGCTCCCTTTTTCATACTTAGTAAAATTTTGATATGTGGGCCGAAAAATGGCTAACATTTTTGGTGATTCATAGGGAATCATGTCGGCTATGCTTGAGAACCCAACTCATTTTCTATGTTAGATCCATTGGGCATGGAGTCACTACTTTTGCATGAAGTTGGCTCTTTCTATAAATCTCCCTTGAAGCAACAAGGAAAACTAAAATGAAATAAATTGTGCCCATGGAAATTAGGGAAGGGAAACACACAACTAAAATGGATGTGCATAAAGCACTTAGAGAAAAACATGAAAAGCTATACAAAAGGTACAATAACATACAATGGCTAAAAAATCTTCTAATAACATGGATTTAGATGAATCCCATTGATTGGGATGGGTAATACCTCCCCATCTAGTTAGGTGAGCTGAAAATCATTATGTTATTTACATTTTTGGATCAAATAAGGACCACTCCATAAGCTTTCAAACTTGGTATGGTTGCCTGGTTTGGCCTTTTTTGATTCCCATTTGAGAACCAGGTCTCCTTCCTAAATATTCCTTATTGTAGCTCTCTTGTCAAAATCCTTTTTGACCTAAGATTGATGCACCTCCAGTGCCTTCATTATAAGGTCCCTTGTTTCCTCAAGTTATATGAGTTCTACCAATCTCACATTCATGGGTTCATCTTCTAGCATCTCCAACTGATAGGCTAGCTCTAATGCAGGTAACTCAAGGGAAATGAATAACTTGGCCTCCCTTCCATATACTAGAACATATGGAGAATTGCCAACATCAACTTTAGGAGTTACCCAGTCAGCCCACAAGGTTGTCTTCAACTTGGTGTGCCACGTCCTATAATTCTCCTCCATGGTCCTCTTGATAATCCTCTACAAATTTTTATTTGTGGACGCAGCCAATCCATTTTCCTAAGGATAATAATTTGAGGAAGTGCTGAGGTAAATGCCCATTTTGAGATCCCATTCACTTATTTTCAAACCAAGGAAAGCCAATGCATTATCATATATGATAGTGGATGGAATGCCAAACTTAGTCACAATGTTGTCATAGAAATATAAGACTACACTTTCATTGGCTTCCTTCAATTCAATAGCTTCCACCCACCTAGTGAAGTAATCAATTGCATTAAGCATCCACTTATGCCTTACACTTGATAGGGGGTTAATCATACTAATGAAATCCAAACCCCACTGCATGAATGGTTGCTCCACTTGAATTGGGTTGAGAGGGAACGTTGTTAACCTTTGTTTACCTATGAAAATATCACATTACTGACACCTCCTCACCCATGCATAAGCATCCTTCAAGAGGTTCAGCTAGTAGTACCCAGCCCTCATGATCTTTGCTGCAATAGTCCTTAGAGCAAAATGACCTCCTGTAGGCCCATCATGGAAATGCCCCAAAATATTAGCTATTTGATCATGATCTAAACACCTTAGGATCACTCCATTAAGGTCTATTTTGAACAAAACCCCATCAAATAAAGCATAAGGTATGGACTGAAGTTTGAAATACCTTTTTTTAGTTTTGTCCATACCTTGAGGGTACTCATCTATTAGCAAAAAGTACATCATATCATGGAGCTAACTAGTGTGAGGTAGATGTGCATCTAATTGTAGGTTATCTTGTGTTACCAAGATGACATCTTTGTCTTCATTAAGGTTATCAACCATATGCTCACATAAGCATTTACCTCTTACTAGCTTAGTGACCTTGATCTCCATGTCATACTCCATAACTTTAGTAATCCACCTAGCTATTTTTTTTCTCAAATCCTTGTTAAGAAGGAAGTCCCTTACCCTAAGATCAGACACCATAAGGTGGATTTTTCTATGGGATATCATTGTCCTAAACTTCTTGAGGATTCTTACTACTGTAAGGACTTGTTTTTATACAAAGGTATACCTCACCTTATACTCTTCAAGCGCCTAACTAAAAAATACTAATGGCTACTCAAGTCCTTCACCATTTCTTTGCATCAACATAGCTAATATATTATCAATGTTGAAAAAAGCATACAATATGAAATCCCTTGAGAAATCAGGATTCATAAGTGTGGGTGCTTGAGCAATGACTTGCTTGATAGCCTCAAATGTTGATTTACCTTCATTTGACCAAGTGAACACTTGGTTTTTATTTATCATAGCAGTGATGGGCTTGACCAAATTTGTAAAATTGGGGATAAATCTTCTTATGAATTTTATCTTTCCAAGGAAACTTTGGATCCCCTTCTTATGCTTGGACAAAGATAAGACCAAGATAGTACTTACTCTCTTAGGATCAATAGACAACCCCTCCTTTGAGATGATGTGGCCTAATATCTTGCCTTCATGCACGACAAACACACATTTATTAAGATTTAAAGAAATCCCTTACTCTATGCACCTTTTTAAAATCAACCTCAAGTGGTCCATATGCTCGTTGGCATTTTTGGATAAAACTGTGATGTCATCCAAGTAAACCAGCACCATTTGATTTAGCAGCCCTTGGAAATCCATGTCCATAGCTCTTTAGAAAGTTGTGCCAATATTTGATAGATCAAAGGGCATCTTTTGGTATGCCTATGTACCCCATTTGCTGGTGAAGGCATTCTTGTACCAATCTTCATCTTTCGCCCAAACTTCATTGTAGCTATAAAACCCATCCAATAGAGAAAAATGTTCTAATTCTATAACTACTTAGAGAAGTTACTCCATGGGTGGTAGGGGTAGTAATATTTCAAGGAGAATTTATTTAAATCTCTAAAGTCTACATAAAGCCTAATCTCCCCACTCTTTTCTCTTATAGGTACCAATTTGGCTACCCATGATGAATTCTTGATAGAAAAGATGATCCTAGACTTGATCAACTTGGTTAATTCCTTCCTCATTAGCTCTTCAATCTTAGGGTTAATAGGTCTTTTCTTTTTCCTCACATGCTTGGCATTCACCCCCAACTAAATGGTATACTGAGCTAACTCAAGATCAAACCCATTTAGGTCACTATACTCTCAACCAAAAATGTCTACATACTCCTGGTAAAGTGCTATGAAAGCATGCCTTTTAGCCTTGTTGCTTACCTTCCCAAGATTAAGAAGATTGTCCTTGAAGATGAGGAATCTCTCAAAGTTTTCTTCATCATTTTACATCACTACCTTATCTTTTCTCATATGGTCTCCTTCATGAAAAAGGCCCTCAAGTGTAACCAACCCCTTAGGAATTTTGTTTGACTTCAACTAAATAATCTAATCCTCATATTAATGCTACAATTCAGCTCAATTGAAAGATGAGAACTCATCTTCTTGCTATAAGAAACAAGTAATTTTCTTGTCACTCTTAAAAACTTATCAATAGGCTTAATTATATGGTATTGATGGCCTCACCACCACCTTAACCTGTGGCTAAACCTTAGCTTCTTTCAGCTCATTTAGAATGTCAAACAAAGCTCCCATAGCTTCCAGCCTATCAGCTTGTTGGTTTTGATTTCTTGAGATAGATTTAATGTCAAAGGATTCAAAATCTTCAATTAAGTCCCACACTCAATTTTTGTAGGACCTCATCAAGGAATTCTTTGTAATGTTCAAGCCTCTAACTTTGGTTTACTATGATTTCACTATCCTCATAAACTTGTAGTAGTTTGATTCCTCTTTTATTGGCCCATTAAAAGCAATGGATCAAGCCTTCATATTCTACTACATTTGAAGAGTAACTAAAATGGAACTTATAGGAAGAGAAAAGCTTATTACCCAAAGGGAAAACCAACATTTCCCCAGCACCTACACCATTTTTTCTCCTTGAGCCATCAAATAACAACTTCCATAAACCATTGGGCTCTTCTTTAGGTTTAATGAGGGAAGGCATAGGTTGATTCTCTTTATGTAGTGGATAGACATCCATGTCTCTTTCCTTAACACCTTCCAAAGGGTTGAAAAATTGGTTATCTCCCCATAGCTCATCCAAGAACAAGTTTAGAACCTCTTCAAGATGAGTATTCAACTCTTAGCCAATTGTAAATTCATCATCATCAAGGATAGTACAATTGAATTTTACGTTATTCATCTGATGGGGCTCAATGTAGAATTATGCTATGGGTTTAGCCTTGATCAATACCTTAGTCACATACCTTATTATAAATTCCATGTAAGACCAATATTCTACGAGGTAACCCCCAATCTTAGTTTTGAACTCTCTAGATAGACATAATGCAAAGTGAGGAGTGACATCTAAGATCAACATGTATTACACCATGAACATGCTAGGATAAGCATGCAAGGTTAGGCTCAAATTCCTAACAATGCCTGATAACTTTGTGGAAGAAACATCAAGCTATAGTATCCCTTAGTGTGTGGCCCATACTTGATGTTTAGCTAGTTATCAATAGACTTTGGCATGACTATGGTGTTGGTCCCACATTGGTATGCTCATGATAGATTTCTTCATTTTCTCCACAATGTTGATTGGCATAGCCCCAGCCTTTGCCTAGGTTTTGGGAGTAACTACTACTAGCTTTGTCATTGAAGGAGTAGTGATAAGAAGTTATTTGAAAGCTTCTTGATTGTCACCCATATTCCTTCTCTTGAACCTTATATTCACTGAGACTAGGGTGTGGGCCAAACTAGGAGTAGCCTACTAATTGGATGCATATCACTCCCCTCGTTCACCAATGACCATTGAGGCTTCTAGATGGTTTGACTCATGATTCGATCCTTGTTCATATGGAGGCTTCTCTTGCTTTGTTAGCATGGGTACCTCTATGCTTTGGGTCATAATACCTTGTTTATATCCATAAGTAACAACCTACTGCCATTAATTTGGAGCTATTAGTTGGGACAATGGATTATCTAAAAGAATAATTTCAAGGCATTATCCTAAGCCACATTGTTTTGAACTAGGACCAAGGAGTTGGAAGGGCCTATAATGTTTAGATTAAAATTATGTTGCTTAACATAGTTAGGCTACCATTATCTTTGGAAACCTCCTTTGTAAGGTGGCATATTAACTTGGTAAGGCTATTGCTAAGGATGATACAGAGCTTAATAAATATTTTTTTAATCATGTTGCCTCTTGACATTGACCACATCATTCCCCAAGGATTGGAGCATGCTTTTCAATTCTAAGTAAATTTTTTCTCTTGGGAGTCATTAGATCTACTAGTAGAGGCCTTCTCCTTCTTAGGTGAATGCACAATAGCAATTGTTGGCATTATAAGTATAACATAAAGTGGGTTAATGACTAAAGGAGGTGGTCTAATTTATATAAAAAGAGGAATTGGGGGTCTAGAAGTAAGCTTGGTATCCTGTACTAGGTAATGTTCTACCTTGATAACTACTTTGTATGCATCTAGCAATATGTCTCCTCCCATAGACTAAATCATTATAGCTATATCATTGTTGAGAGCCTTCAAGTAATACAAGAAATCAAATTTTAGAGATGTTATAATAGGTACTAAAATTTTATCACATGCCTTCTAAAACCTTATATTGAAGTCTTGCATGACCTCATGAGGAGCTCTCTTGATTGTGGTCAGCTACTCTATAAGTGATATATAATCACTCTTATTTGTAAACATTTTACACATGGTTATTCCTAGCTCATCCCATGAACTAATATAATTAGGAGATAATCCCTTATACCATTCCAATGCCTTTCCTTTGAAAGATATGACCAATATCCTACCAACCATGTTCTCTATTGTGATATTGTGAATGTTGTAGAAGTTGGCTATGTTTGTTATGTGCTCAGTAGGAGTTACAGTTTGGTCTCTTGTGTAATAAGGGACACTTTTGAGGGTTGATACTATCATAAGATCATACTATGGTAATTTAAAATGTCTTTGGCCATTGAATCCCACAAAATCTCTTTGGGGAATCATAATAGCAAGAGGGGTTGACAAGGATCTTCTTGCATAGGTATACCTTATGACTAGTTTATAAGGATAGCTTATTATGTAAGGGTGAGTATGGGTGAACCTTAACCTTCTTACTAAGTTTAAATGTAATTCAAAAAACTCCAAAGGAATACCTATAGAAGTTGATCTTGTAGTAACCTTTGGTATGAAAGATAGCTATTGCTCTGCCACCAAATAGTTGAGTGTTCTTTAGAGTTGCTAGATGTTGAAGGATGAAAGCTACCAGTGCTATAAATTGATCAAAATAGCATCAAATTTGACTAATATTCCATAAAAATGGAAGTGAAATGGTAGTCCAGTTGGACATGCTAGAACTATTTTAGCTTGGAATTGCACCCTTGGCAAGAGAGTTATTCAAGCTCCCTCACTTATATCTATAATCATGGGGATAACCTCGAGATATGGGTATCCTATGGTGAGGTTGAATCTCTAGGTATTTTATGAGGGTAGTTATTCAAGTGCTTCACTTCAGCTCTTGATCTCACACTAAAATCTATTATTTGCTAAGGAAAAGGGGAAGGAGGATGACTGAAAAGAAAATCTAAGCTAAGGGAGGTGATGCACCAAATGAAGTGATCCACTTGGTCTAGGAAAAGAGCCAACTATTGATGAATCCAAACAAGACATAGGTTATTCTAGTTCTATCTCAAGGCCATAGGCATGGAGCTTTTGTGTAGAGGTTGGATAGAAGCCTTACACCTTGAAGGATAACAAAATAGTTCTAAGGGAGACACTATGAACTAGTAGCACTTCAAAGGAGTTTGACACATAGACACTTCATGCAATCCTACACAAAACTGAGAGGACTAAAAGCAAGGTGCTAGCAGAAATCATAGGTGATGAATAACAATCATACATTCTACAAAATGAAACCTAATGTGCACACTTATTTTAACCAAAAATAGAAAAGTCTTCTTTGCATTACTTCAAAAGAGTCTTTTATAAATCAATTTTTATAGAGTGATTCTATCACTAATTTGAGGATCATTTGCTTGGCACGAAAGCCTTTATTTATATAGAAAAGGGGGAAGAGAGAAAGGGAAGAGATAAAAATTCATCAATGGTGAGAAATCTAATGTTGCACTTTCTTGTGGCCCCTTAATGCATTGCTCAAGATCACTAGACAATACTCTCAAGCCTCTCCCATCTTCAAGACCTTCTTTGGCACGTCTAAAAATTCATGCTATGAGCAACTAGAATATTTCTTCTTGATGTGATGCATTTAAGCATTGAATGGTGATTGTGGGCAATGAACCATGGTGGATGGGATCCTTCATAACTTCTAGCTACCAACTTCTTAGACTCTCTCATGTTTATTAAACATCTTTATGCCACTTGTCCTTTACTGATTGGCCCTTTCTACTCCATTTACACCACGTGGTAGCCTTCCATTCATTGCATCATGATTCTAGTGTTATTGGACCAAGCTTAAGTTGAGCCCTTGGAGAATCTTGAATTACTCTATGTAGAGTAATTTAGGTTCTTTGGCCTCTCTAACTTCAAACTTTCCTAGATCCTTTACTTATAAAGCCTTTTAAGAAGAGTACTTGGAGAAACCTGATTTACTCTATGTAGAGTAATTCAAGTTCTTCAAGCTTACTTAATTTGGGCTTGTCCATCTTGAAGTCTTCTCAATTTTTTGTTTCTCAAGCCTTAAAGACTTCAAACTTTTCAAACCCAATAACTTCAAGTGACTAGTCACTTATTCTAATAGTGATGTCCATTAACCCATCATTTCCTTTGAAAACTTGGTCTCGGGTTTCTTTTTTGGCTTATTTCTTTTGGGAAAATCTTTGAAAGGAATTTCTTTAGACAATTTGTCTGAAGGAATTCCTTTATACTTTTTGTCCATATATGTCTTCAAAATTACCCTTCAAGTTTTTCATAATGGACTTTCCTTAAGGGTAAGATACCCTTCAAGATTTTTACATGTCCCTTCAAACTCCTATGAATGATCCTCTTGAAGGGAAAGATACCCTTCAAGAATTTTTAAATGGTCCCTCTGAAGAGTAACATACCTTTTAGGAAAATTACAACTATCCACTTGGAGAAGAAAAATCCTTCAAAAAAATTGAAGTATACCTTCAAAAAAATTGAGTGGTCCCTTTTGCCCTAAAAATCCCCTTCAAATTTGTTGAAAAAGACTCATCCCTTGAAGAACCCAAGAAGCACCATTTTTCAATACCAAATCAAGTTTATCAAGCCCCTTTACTTATTTTGGGCTTCTAATTTCTCACAACTTATGAACTATTCAAGTAGTTCCCCTTAGAGAACCTAAAATACACTATCTATGATCAATTCAAGTTTGTAAACCCAAATTGCTTCTGCTTATAAAATGCTTAGAAGCTAAGCACTATTATAAAATTGATTTTCACTGTGCCTTCAAAAAAACCAAAAATTATCACTGTTGGAAAACCCAAAGTCATCCCAAAGACTCACCATTTTCTTGCCTAAAATCTCTCTTTTTTATACTTAGGAAAACTTTAATATGTGGGCCAAAAAATGGCCAACAATCCCTCTCATACTTTCTCACATTGATTACTCACAGACACTTTCTCGACTATACCCGATGTCCAAGACTGAGCATGTGTGCATTGTAACTTTAAGGGTGGTATTCTTAATAGTTCATGGCATACTTGTATTGTGTGATTTTTCTTTTTTTATTTCATTTCAATTTTGGAAATTTGTCTCATTCTAATGTGCACTAATGGATCTAAACAATGAACCACTCACACCATTTAATTATCTCGAATCAAAGTCTAAAATATAGCTTGCCTTGAGAGGTAAATGACTCTATCAAATCACTATGGGTGAGAAAACTAAGCCATCTACAGATGCAAAAAAAGTTAAGTGGTACAATAGATGTGATGATTCCTATGGGTTCTTATTCTTGTTAATTTCTCCTAACCTTCTATTTCATGTTGAATATGCAAAAACTCCCAACAAATTCTAGACCATTCTTGACAAGCTTTTTGGAGTACAGGACATCATGAGGGGTCATGATCTAGAGAATGAACTCATCACATTGAGCCTAGGTAACTATGACACACTATAAGACTTTTAAAAAAAAAATTAAATCATTGATACTATAGTTTAAATAATGTAGCATTGAGAAATTAGATCACCAGTTGATTTTTTTCATGCTTACAAAACTAGGTCATGACTTCAGTTTTCATCTCTAGATTTCATGCTACCAAACATGCACTTAGATCCACTTGGAAAATACCATCATTTGATGATTCTTTTTCTAATCTAACTCAAGAGCAAGATAAGTTGGTTTAAATGGGTGCACTAAAGTCTTCAAAATCTCATGCCTTGATTGTTAATCAGGATAAGAAGAAGCCTTTTAGCAGTGGAAAATAGGAGAAGAAATAGTCTAAACCTGATCATGAGCACAAGAAGAATCATAAATTAGATGCCAAGCTAAAGGCATCACCAAATGAGTCCTAAAGTGAGAAACCTAAGAAGGATAAACTCAAATACAACTTATGCAAGAAATTTGGACATGATGAATCTCAATGCATGAAAAAGAAGATTGACACCTTGACTAAGATGCTTAAGAAGAACAATATCAGTGTTCCTGAATCTACATCTCAGAACACATTATCACAAGATTTTATAAAGATAAAAGATATCAAAAAGGGAAAAAACAAGGGTAAGGCACTTGTTATAGTATCTTTTCAGCCTTTGACTTGGGTTATTGACTCGAGTGCTTCCTATCACATGACCTCCTTAGAGGATCTACTTTTAGAAATAGAGCCTTGTTTTATGCCTTCAATTCTAATGGGTGATGACACTTTGATAGAATTCAATAGTAATGGATCAATATAATTAAGTGATGGGACCTTTAAAGATGATTTATATGTTCCTTCACTATCTACCAATCTTATGTCAGTATATCAAATCACTCACATAGGTTTCGGGAAGCAAGTTGAGCTCACACCTGATTTAGTGGTCATCAGAGAGCTACATAGTGATACCACAATGGCTTATATGAAGGCTAATAATCATTCCAAGTTGTATATTTTCTCACATTTAACCCTAGATCAGACCTCAGTCACACTACTTATTCACATAGATGGAGTAAGCAAACTATGGTATGAATGGTTTGGCCATTCAAACTACTGTTACCTAGAGTAACTCAATCATCAAGACATGGTTTTAGGGTTGCCTAAAGTTAAATTATTAGATGGCCTATGTAATTTTTGCATTCTTGATAAGTATCTAGAAGAGAAATATGACAAGGGAAAAGTAAGGAAATCTAAATGTAAGCTATAAATATTCCATAGTGACTTAACAAGTCTATTTCCAAAACCTTCATTTAATAGGACAAGATACATGCTCACATTCATCAATGAATTTTCAAGGTACACTTGGGTGTTTTTTCTATAAAATAAGTCTAAGGTCTTTGATCACTTTAATGAGTTTAAGGAACTTATGGAGAAGTAATTAGAATGTTCCATTAAAATCTTAAAGACTGATAATGGAAAGGAGTATGTCAGCAACAAGTTTGAGAAGTTTTGCAAATCAGAGGGGATTTAGATGAAACACATAATTACATATAGTCCTCAGTAGAATGGTGTGTCCAAATGCAAGAACCATACCTTGAAGGAAATGGCAAATTACATGCTTTAATCAAAGTCTCTTACTCTTCAATATTGCGCTAAAGCATTCAACTATGTGTGCTACATTTAGAACTGAGTTCCACATAAAGCCTTGAAGGTAATCACTCCTTTTGAAGATTGGGATGGTCACAAGCCCATATTATATCACTTTCAAGTGTTTGGATCACCAATAATGGCTCATGTTCCCAAGAAGAAAATCAAGGCAATAGACCCTTAGAGTTAGTCTTACATATTTGTGGGGTATGTAGAGGGTGTTAAGGGATATAGGATTATCCATCCTAAAACTCATGATTTGTTCATTCAAAGGAGTGTCAATTTTCATGAGGGCCCATTTGAACATAATCTTGGCACTCTAAACTTTTCAAAAAGTCTCATTGGGTATTGATTTCACTTCTGACAATGATGTAGATCCACTTCAAGATCCTCTTAATGATGAAGATGACTCTTCTTCTTCTTCAAGTTTAAGTGATGAGAGTAGTGATGAGGATTCTCCTCCTCCATCTCACACTCACATTACAAATGATGAGGAGTCACCTCTTGATTCTCCAATCTCATACAATTTTGTTCCCAATTGGGCCAAATAGACACTTCAAAGTGTGAGGAAATGGGTTGAAAATCCATCAGATACAAGGTGGGCACATTCATAGTTTTAGGGGACTTCACATGCCTACTTGGACATTACCTTAGATCTGAAAACGTTTCATGAGGCATATGGCATTCTAGAATGGGCTTTTGTTATGTAGGAAGAGTATAGCTCCCTAATCAAGAACAAATCATGGGACTTGGTCCCTCTTCCCAAAGGAAGAAAATTGGTTTATTGAAAATGGTTTATCAAACTAAGTATGGTGAAGATGGGTCAATTGATAAGTACAAAGCTCATATAGTTGCAAATGGGTTTTCTCAAGTGCCTGACATAGACTGCACTAAGACATTTGCTCCTATAGCAAAGATGATGTCTATAATACTCACTTTAGCCATCATAACTACACATTAGGGGGATATTCACCAAATGGATGTAAAGAGTGCTTTTCTACATGGTGACCTCAAAGAAGAGATATATATACATCAATCATAAGGATTTGTGGAATATACCTCCTTAATTTGTAGACTCAATAAATCTGACTTAAATAGGTCCCTAGGGCATGGTATGCCAAGATGGACTCCTTTATCCTCATGGTTGGGTTTATCAGATGCCACTTAGATCTAAATATCTACATCTTATAGCAGGATGATTCTCTGTTGATCCTAGTTCTCTATGTGTATGACTTATTGATTATAGGGAGCTCATAATCATCCATCTCAGTAGTGAACACTACACTTTCAAACAAATTTTCAATGATAGACATGGGATTGCTACACTACTTTCTTAGGATTGAAATCATTTAGTCAAATTATAAAATAACTTTATCACAATCTAAGTATTCTCTTGATTTTCTTGTGATGTTTAACATGGCTGATTGTAAGCCAAATGCTACTCTTTTCTTGTCTGGTGTGAAGCTTGAGGCTGATTTTCCTACACCAATCATTGGTGAAACTCCATATCGATAACTCATGGAAAGTCCTATCTATCTCACACACACTAGACCTGACATATCCTATGCAGTTGATTAGGTCTCCTAGTTTATGCAGGAGCCACATGACTTATACTATAAAGTAGCAAAGTGGATTCTTCACTACATTTAGGGTTCACACAACTATAGGATACACTATAGAGTAGGAATATAGGTTGATTTGATTAGATACATATATTTAGATTAGGATGGATATATTCAAACTCAAAAGCCCACTTTAGAATATAGTTTCTCACTTGGTTTAGGTCTAATAAGTTGGTCAAGTAAGAAGCAACATGCAATTTCTTTATCGTCTATAGAGGCAGAATATAGAGGGGCTATCAATGCCACCATTGAGGCAATCTAGCTTTATGGGATTCTCACTGAGTTTAGTATCTAGTTTCATAATCCAATATTAATCTACTATGACAACCAAAACACTATCTAGATTTGTAGGGATCTGGTTCTCCATCAAAGGAAAAAACACATAGAGATTCACATGCACTTCATCAAGGAGCTTATCAATGAGCAAGTCATTGATCTTTAGTACTATCCAACATCAAAGCAAATTGTAGATATTCTAACCAAGACATTCATAAAGAGTAAATTTGTTCATTTGGGAGATATCATTGGGGTTAGGGTTGTTCCACCTTCTTCTTCCTCCTATGGAGGTTCATGACTATGTACTTGGGTACCTCATTAGGCTTTCAATGATGGGACCCAATTCTCATCTCACTTAAGCTATGCTTAAGGGGGGTGTTAGTGTAGTGATTTTTCCCATTGGGTTTTTCTTACACATTTGTATGTCCATTCTATGTTATTTAATATTCCTTAGGTTAGTTATAAAGGGTCCATATAATAGTTATATTTTAATTTAATTATTTAATTAGGAAAATTAGGGGCTTCCTCATGTTGCCCTAATTTTCTCAATATGTACCCCACTTTTCCTTTTTGGAAACATTGATCAGTTAATGCAAACATTGTTATTTTATTATAATTGCATTTTTTAGATATCTCACACTACCTCACAAGATTCAACATTGATTTCATGAAATATGTTTAGATATCTTGGCACACTCTTTCAATGCCTATTAAGCAAGGTTCAGGCCTAGAAGCCAAATGGAGGGTCATGGTCATTTCTAACCTTAAGTGAGCACTCCAATGGGTTTAAAAAATTTATTTAGATGAAATTAGGTGTGTTTAATCATATATCTTAAATTAAAAATGGAGATAAATTTCTAAACAAGCAACACACAATCCATGCCAAGAAACCCTGCATAGTCTACCTTAATAAGGGTCTATTTTGGTTTTTTGGAAAGTTAGAGGGTCTAGAGACCTGACCAAGGGCTAAAATTTTGTTTAGATTTTATATAAAACTTGAAAATTCCCCTAAAATATTTTTTTGGTTTTGTAAAATAGGTTAAGTTCCCTCTATTTTGTCTTAGACAGAGGACACTCCCTTGATGTACAAACCCTGCATTCTTGAGGAAGAAGGCTAATAAAATGAACCAAGAGATAAAGGAACCCTAATATGGGGTGTGATAAGTTGTATTACATATAAATAAACATGATAAATCAATAAAATAATATATAATATCAATAAAGTGGTCTAGAGCTTCAAATCTATAGTCAAACCTATTAGGCAAGGTTTAAACCCAATATCAAAATGGGGGGCCAATGTCAGTTCTAACATTATGTGGTCATTATATCATATTGTATCATATTTTTAGGGCCACTAAATATGTGATAAATATTTTTTAAGGTAGATAATTTGTAGGGGAATCCATTTTTGGCTCAAAGTCAATATTAGGCATGTGTAGATGAAATGAAGGACTCGATATGCTAGCTTTGAATGCTTACATATCCTCTGAATCTTTGAAAGGACATATAATAAATTTATAGGTGTATAAAATGGTCCTTAAATTTGTATTTTTGAATTTTTTTTACAACTTCAACATCCCATTTTCATGAACAAAGCTTAAGAGCCTAAGAGACCTAAAACCCTCGCAAACCCTTGGATAAGGACCCGAGTGAGATAATTAGGTGGGAGAGCTATAAAAATTGGATTAAATGGCCATTAAATTAATTTGATGATGTATGGGAATTTATATATACCATTCCCATCCAATTGAATTGTTTCATACTTATACAGATAGGGTACAAGTTGCTTTTCTTGACTATTTTGTGTATTGTACAAGTTCTAGGAGGATTCAAGAGATAAACAAGGAAGATAGATACTTTTATTAACTCACTATTGTTATTTAATGCTTCATCAAAACTCCTAAGTGTGCCTACCATATCTCTCATCTCAGTCAATTTGAATTGGCACAGTGAACATGATAGTGAGAAGGGTGAAAACTTCAAGTGGAAGTCTTTTTAAGGTCTTCCTAATGCCTCCAAGGCCATCAAGAATACTTAAAACTTTCATATACTCCTTTTTTTAAATTTTCAAAATTAATCCATTTTGGAAGCTAAGTGTGTAAGGTGTGTGAAAGAGAAGTTTTTTTAGACTGTAGATGGTGATGGTTAACTTTCAAAAGCTTCTAAATGACTAGGAATGTAACCAATGTATGGAGAAACATGTCTAAAACCTTTCCTTCTCATACAAATAATTATATATATACCTAATCAATTTTTGGATGGTCCAATAGGGGTGA
Source organism: Torreya grandis (assembly GCA_037957365.1). Taxonomy (NCBI): domain Eukaryota; kingdom Viridiplantae; phylum Streptophyta; class Pinopsida; order Cupressales; family Taxaceae; genus Torreya; species Torreya grandis. The sequence goes on along the minus strand of JARHVA010008713.1, from coordinate 166,999 downwards.
ATGATGAAGGCAATTTTTTGAGCCAACACAAGGAATTTCATGCCACTTTTCAAGAGTTTCATGCCTTGAATTGACACTTGTAATTTTTTAATTTCCATGGTCCATTTAAGATCTTCTTCTCATGTACATTTAACCTCTTTTATCAACATGAAAAGTGTCTTATTGACCTTTGGACTTCCCTTGTTTTTCCCCTCTCCCAAATGATATAAGTAGTGACTTTCTGGGCTCTTTTGAGTAGCTTCCATTGGTTAATGGTGAAACCATAGATAATTTTATATTTTAATGTCTCTTGAAAAAATAAACAAGTTAATTTTCCTATTTAGATGCTGCATAATAAGTTTGGTTACAAATTTTGTTGATCTTGTCTAGTAAAAGTTAGCCTTTTCTAGCATGTTATCTTTGATTGTCCACCAAGTATGCAAAAGAATAATTGTTTTAGGTAATTTTTAGTGTTATTTATTAGTTTATGAGAGTTTTATAAGTTTTTTATTACTTTATTCTTTAAATTTTCATTCATTATCCTTCCTAAACATCAAATATACATCTTGAACCTAGCATATGAAACATTGATGTAATAATCTATCTTGAATTGTGAATTATGTATGAAAGAAGCTTTGATTTGATATAAGTAGTATAATTTCAATCAATATTATTATTATTACTATTATAATTATTATTATTGTTATTATTATTATTATTATTATTATTATTGCATCACCTTTTAACTTTTAATTTTTCTTCATAACCCTTTTATGAAAAGTTTATAAGTAAGAAAATACTTTAAAGAGTGCATCAAGAGAACTAGCCCTTCTAGAGTTTCACCTCACCAATTGATCACCCAAAACAAGTGAGATGTTTCAATTGTGACACTTGGATGAGGAGAGTTGAGACATCTCCTCAAGGGTTTCAAATCTAAGTGATAACATTAGGTTAGAAATAGGGCCACAAGTAATTCTTCTACCTAGTATGATTGTGCAATTATGCTAATTTTCTATGTGAATGTAACTAATTATTTAGCTTTGATACTTAATAATGCTTGCTTTTACTTGGCCTCGGTATGCTTCAAACCTGGATGTTGGTTGATCCTAGTGATTTATTTTTTAAAATTTAAGAATAAGACATTTTTACTTAATATGCAATAGTATATAGATGTGTACTACATAAGTGTTGAGTACCTTATCAAGTGAGGCATTAATTTGTATATATTTGAGTACAATTTGATAATTAATGATGTTGAAAATACATTAAGAATATTTTTAAACCCTAAGGAAATATTTGATTCTTAAAATATACATTATTAGGAGAGGGTCGCTATCAACATGCATAAGTTAGTATTGACTAACAATACTAACCCAGTCTGACAATAATGACCCATGTACATGAAGATTAAACTGAGACCTAGGTATGTTTGTGTAGGATAGTATGCATGATTATAAAGATGATAAGGTTCATGAAAGTGTGTAACAATATACTAGGAGGATCAGACCATAGAAAGAACTAGGATAATTTGATATGGCATGTTAGGACCATATTTGTGTTTGCAAGTCATGCATGATAAATGTATGTCAAGCTTATCATTTTCAAATACTTAAAACCATATTTTTAGTATCTAAAAATATCCTCCTTTATTCTAATAATGGAATTGATATAGTAAAAGGATAATGTATACCTAAGTGTGTACAACACACATTGTATTTGATAGGAAGTTCCAATTGTACAGGTTGCTTAAAAGTAAAAACTAAAATAAGCATATGGTAGTTAATGTCCATAAATTGAATTTTAAACTTGAACTTGAAATTTGAAAATTAAGTAGTAAGGAGGGAATACATCTTTGTGTTAGTGAAAACCATATTTCCCTTGAAACTTTTTGGAGGCGATGCTTCCTTGCTCAAGTATTGGATAAAGGTGTTTTCCACTAGCATACTTAGAGATTGCTCTTTTTGTTAAAGCATGGATAGATTAAGTGTAATCAAATCCTAATTTTTTATAATGTGGGGATAAGTACATGATGTACTAGCTTAAATATCTACTTGAATCTAATAATAATGGGAACCCCATGATGGTTTTGATAGAATTAATGCCATGGTCATTGAGCATATCTGAACCTCAATGTACATTACTTGTAAAAACATGAAACTAACCACTATAGATAAATTTTATAGATTCAAGATCACTCACTACTCGGTGTGTATTGGAAAGTTTTTTCAAATAAAAAAATGTAAGTTTACTTACTAAAAAATGTGTAAATGTGCATTAATCAACATCATGTCCTTTTGAAATTGTTCCAACTATAAAGTATCATAGTGTTTATGTGCATGAATTAGTATCGTGCCTCATAATCTGAAAGTGTGTATATGTGCATGAACTAGTATCATGCCCCATGAATTTATACCAACTAATATATAATTTTATGCATATATATGTTGAATGTAAGAACATGTATCTCAAATGTATGTATATATGAAAATATGTAATTTGTGTTTCTTTAAATTATGTACATATACCCATGCATATGCACTCAAATGTGTAATAATTTTTACTTAAGCCTCTATAAATTAAATTCATATACATGGCATATGGCACCATAATTTTTAATGATGTGCCAATATTTTTCATGTAACTGAACTCATCTAATATTTTAAATTTTTTTGCATCTCTAAAACCTATTCATATAGGCTTATGTTTCTATGACAAGCCCATTTTAATGTCCCTTTTGAGATGATGGATGTGTCCTATAAATTACTCATCTTTTTAAAAAAATCTATCATTTCATGTATATATCTAACATCATGTATAATCATGTAAACATGTGGAGAGTATGTTATTATAGTAATGTATATGTCCATCAAGAATGTATATAAAATATGTAATGGAGGGATTATAAATGTCATGTCTAGATATATGTATCAATAAAATATGTAAAAGTAACCATCACTGAAAGATAATTGAATAAGACTACATAATAAAAGTTCATGATATCGATCATAGCATTACTCAATATCATTAAACTCAGCAAGCATATCAAGATAAGCAAGCTTAAGAGTTAGTGCCACACATAAGGCCAAGGGTCATATAAAATGGACGAGAATATGTCAAAAATAATCAAGACCAAGGGCCACATGTAAGGGACATAAATTATCACAAAAAATGAACATAAAGATATTGAATCAAACAAGGCCAAGTGGCTATACATAATAGACAAACATAAAGCAACCTATCATATAAGAGAGTAACAATATAAATTAATCATAAAATAATTAAAGACTAGTATACACCAACCATATATTTTAATATCACATCATAGTAAAATAACATATCCATGTAGCACTATGTAAGATATGAGTAACTAAAAAGACATGTGTAAGTAATCTAAATAGCTCAACATGATATAGAGCTCCTAGATCATATAAAGATATAACATATTATAGTGAAACTTATAGAATAATATGCCCCCAATATTGGCATGGCCATTCAGTAGAGTAAAGTCCAACATCAATATATCAATATAACTTATATGTCCTACATCACACACATATACCATGAAATGAATGTGTGTATGAAAATATTGTGCCATATACCAAAGATGTGATAAATAACATATGTAAATATACTAGAATCTAGTAGTCATATCATGCTCAAGCCCTAATTTTGATTTTTTTTGAATTATTTGATTTTTTTTGTATTTTTAAAATATTTAAAATTATATAAGTGATAATTGATTATCCCATCAATGGAAAGACTATGGGGAGTGTATATATCACATAGTGAGGGTCATCAATCATGAGAAAAAAGTACCTAATTTAGGTATATCATAATTTGATAATAAATCACATGTTTTATAGTAATTATCATGATCAATGCTCATATAATCCTATGTACGATGGATAGCTCTAGAAGTCATAATATTCTATAGAGTCCATTGTATAGTAGGCAAATGTCTCACTACATGTATTCATTGTGGAATATGCTGAAATGTCTATAGTACTAAATAAGTACATATTGTAGGAAATGATGGCCTTTATGAACCTTTAATAACTCTTTGATATGACAGGAATTGAATAGTTGGTTGTCTAATAGACTAAACTACTCCCCTATGAGATGGGTGTATAGAAATATCTTATATATGTGTAACCACTAGCTATATATAATGATCTATGTATATGTGTATACACAGTTTGAGCATTGTATGATTCCACCAATACATTTTACACTAATTTAGTTTATAGAACCCCTAATATGATAGAAACTAGTATGTGAATTCATATAGAAGATATGACATTCAAGAATACATATAAATGTAAAATACTATTACAATGATATGACAAGTAGGATATGCTAAATATAGTTAGTAAAACAAATGGATAAATACTTAGTTTTTCTAGTGGATTGTCTAATTGTGATTGTGTTCTAATAGTGGAAAACAAGATGTATGATTGTGACTCATCTAGATCTAAAACTATATTTTTATCTGCAAAGGGTTGGTTTCATTAGCTTTGTATCAATATTGATTATCGATACTAACATGTAGTGGTTGATAGTGAATTGCGTAGATTAGAGGGTATGTGATTGTATGGTCACCTTTACCTATCTCTTAAATTTATGTATACACAATTTTTAACCCTAATGATGCATGTATCTCTAAAACTTATCCTCCTTTACCTTCAAACTGTGGGTGTGCTTATGAGGGATAGAAACCTATAAAAAACATGAAAGTGTAATGGGTTGAGCTAACCCTTGTAAACTAGGATTTAAATAAGGGGGGATTAGTATTATCTTAGTGAATAAAACAAATCCAAAAAAAAACACACTAATGCTAACACCTTAAGCCTATCATAATGGGGGAGCTTAGTAACAAACATACATATGAAAAAAAAAAACTAAAATGCAAAAAAAACCTTTCTTCACCTTCCTTGAATGCTCCAAATAGTTTGTTGAAGTGGCTTGCTCAGTTTGTGCTCATGAAGTTTACATTAGTGAAGTGTGGCTACCTCCATCTTTCCTTGGCACCATGTTTGGATTTGGTTTAACTTGGCTCAATATTTAGGCATTATAACACTAAAATATAATGATTTTGAATGCATTTGGGAATTATAAGTTTGGAATTAAAGATCTTAAAATTCAATAGGCAAGGCCTCCTATTTATAAATTTTTGGAATGGTTTTGGGATCAACCATGACCATCCATCTCAAGGTTGAGATGTGTGGCCATGAATAAATCCAATTATGAAATTCAATCTAAAACTATACCCATTAATATTTAGGATAGAGGGGAAATGAATATGCATGGAGGGTACTAATGAGGCATGGGAGGCATAAATCTTGATATTTTATGCATTTATGGCCTAGGAATGCCTTCCCAAGAAATGATGTCTTTTGATGATGCAGATATTCAATATTGACTTCCAAAAAGAAATATTCAAAAATATCCATGTAATTCTCAATTAGAATCATGATTTTAATTAATTAGCTTTAAGAATTAGTCACTTTGGTGTAAATTTTGGCCCTTTGGTTCACAAATTAATCAAATTGGTCAAAATATCTCATTATTGGCTCAAAATTTGACTGGATTAGAATTGAAAGTTAATGTTAGATGTATTAGATCCATTATCAAATTTAGGATGTTGTCACCACAAAATAATAAGGGCACATATCTTGTGCAAGAGATTTTATAGAAAAGAGCAATCCAAGGCACTCAAGTGCAAAATTGGTATTTTGACTCAAAATGATCTAATCAAAGTTAGCTAACCCATAAAATGCATTTCCCCATTTAGGGATACTTTAGCCAAAATTGGCACTTAAATATGTCAATTTTAAATCGTTTAATGTGTTTGTGTTTTTAGGCCAAATTGTCATTTTGATAGATTTTGGTCAAAATCTTAGTTGGAGGTTATCGGTGGCTAGTTTTAGTTGTCTATAGTTTGCCCCTGTTTGGGAAGGCATTTTAAGCTATAGGCATAGTAACATCTTCTCAAATAATGAAAAGGTCCTATATGCCTACAACTGCAATGATGATAAACTAACTATATGATTCCCCCCCAAGGGAATGGCTGGCATAAGTAGATTGGCAAATGGGCCGTCAAAAAGAAAGAAATGAAACAAGGGGACCAAAGGAAGGAAGATTATGGGGTGAGAACACAATGATTTTTAAAAATTATTCCAAAATCATTGAGAATGTAAGTGGAATGGTGTACAATGGTTTTCCCAAAGTTGGTTATAAGCATTGCACCCTGATAGTGGCAATGTGGTATGATAACACAATGATTTTTCCAAAGGAGGTTATAATCATTGAGAAGATGGAGCTGCCCCAGTTAGGACAAAAAAACAAGCTAACAACATGCCCCTTTTTGGGTAAAAAGAAAGTAAATTTTGTGAGAACATAATGATTTGCCCAAAGGTGGTTATAATCATTAAGAAATGTAGGTGGGATGGTGTACAATGATTTGCCTATAGGTGGTTATAATGATTATACCCCGATTATGGAAAATATGATTGATTGGTTGATGATTGAAGACATGATGATGATACCCTGATATAGAGGATAAAAATGAATTGTAACAACTTGCTAGTAGAGAGATGCTCATCCAAACTAACAAAGGTTGAAATTCGCTCATTGTTAATTACTCTATTTGGGATATGATTGAGATACTGGTGTTGAGAATATGTTGATGCCACATTTACTTAGTAGACTTCTTGAAGATAATTTTTTTTCTATCACTTGATAGTGAGCCTCATGATAAAGCACCATGATGACTAGGCCAAAATATTCATAAGGACTGACTCTCAAGATCCAACACTCAAAGGAAAAAAATGTACCAATGATAGAAACCATGATGCCAATGCTATCAGATGAATATGGATGGATTAAAGTATAGGTGCACACAAGGAATCACGCAATAAATGCACATAGACTAAATCAAGGCAATGATACTTAAAGTAAACAAACAGGCATACAAACAAACAAATAAACAACTCAATATAAACCATACAAACATTCCCCCTAGAAAATAGGTGACAACTTAACAAACTAACAAAATGGGAGAATAGAAGAAAAGGAAGGGGGTGGTCGAGTTGTCTCCATATGCACTAGGCAAGTGGGAGTTACCTATGTAGTTCCATCGATGATATACCCAATAAAAAAAATTTGGCCAAATGTAGTTTTCCCAAGAAATGGGAAGAAAATGATAACTAATGAAAATAAATAGAATGGATGTGATAGAATAATAAGAATGGTCTTGCAAAATGGTAAGTGCATGGGATAAAATGCCAAAAAGGATGGGGAAACTCAATGACAAGTGATTTGCTTATAACTTAGCAAGGGTTTTCAAAATACTTAAGGAAAATAAAGTGGTCAATGTTTTTTGGTTTTTTCTAATGGTTTTACAAATCTTTTTGGAATTTTTGGAGTATCTCAACTTGATCAAGAATGACAAGACACTAAATGGTTCGATCTCACAAAATAGAGAGAGTGTTTCTTAGGTTACTCACAAAATGATGAGAGTGTGGCTTAGGGTGCTCAAACAATGGTGAGAGCATGGCTTGGGGTGCTCACAAAATGGCAAGAGTGTGGCTTATAGTGACCAAGCTAACCTCAACAAGTATTGAGCATTGCCTACTAGTCCCAAAGTAGACCTCAGTTGACTATAGTTATACCTTATAGTGGAGGAGTCTGACTAATATAGTATCCAATTCAAACAAAACAAGCATAATTGGGATAAAGGCATAGTACAACATAGAGAATGTCTAGTTGGTATGGTCAAGACATAATAAACAGGTGTTTCCCTTAGTTTTCCCATAAGCAGTTATAACTTGGATATAATGGCATAGGTCATTGAGACTAATTTGACCATAAGCATTTAAAATTAGAATCAAGATAATGAGAGAGAATGAAATGAGAAATGAAGGATGCAACTACCAAACATCTATTGTACTAATCCAAAATATTGCCTCTTTCTAGAATATATGAAATCACTACCAAAACCAAATCTGAATGCTCTTGCTGAAAGCAGTGATGGAACCAAATCAAATGGAGCGAAGGTCATAGGGATGAGTAGGGAGGGAAAAATGAACTCAGTTGATGGGAAAGGTATGGTAAAACAAACATGTGATATGAAAAGTGATAGGTTGGTAGGATGATAGGTTAGTAAAAAAGGTATTATACAAAGAATATTAATAAAATGATACAACTTGAAATGGTCCTTATAGATAATATACCAAGTCACTCAAATGTAGTACTGCTTGAGGTCGATAATGTTCATCGGCTTAGGAAGTTCATCTCTGTATGGCATGGCAATCATGTATGTTCTAGTTTTAAAGTTTGTTGTAATGATGAAAGGACCAACCTAATTGGGTTTGAACTTACCTTTATGCTTCTTTTCGATCGTGGTATTCTTTTGGTTTTATTTAAGAACAAGATCACCAAGTTTAAATGTTCTATATTTGAAGCATTGATTGTAGTAGCATTTGAGTCAATTCTAATATGCCTAAAGATTGAGCATAGCTATGCATTTTTCATCAAGTAGTTCTATCTCTTATAGGTGATTTACTCAATAGTCATGATCATCTAAAGCATGCTTCAAATATATGCACAGTGAAGGTAACTCAACCTCAATAGTAAGTATGGCTTCAATACCATAAACAATTGAATATGGATTGGCTCATGTGGGTGTATAGTGATTGGTATGGGTATTCCCAAAGGGAATGAAATATCTAAAAGTACCAATCATGATCGACATCATTGACAATATTTTTAAGAATGTTGACGATGGTTTTGTTTGATGCTTTAGCCTGACCATTACCTTGAGGGTAATATGCCATATAAAAATGTTGTGTGATGCTGTATTTAGCACATATCTTATCAACATCCTTATTTTTGAATGATCTTCCATTATCAGATATAATGTCAAATGGGATACCATAGTGATAAATAAGATGGTTGAATATGAACTTGGAAATTTGCTTTCTAATCATGTAAGTGAGGGGTATAGCTTTAACCCACTTAGTTAAATACTTGGTGGTGGTGAGGATATGTTTATGGCCATCGAATGAGGTGGGATTGATCTTCCCAATGAGGTCAAGGCCCCATGTCATAAATGCCCATGGTGTCAACATTTGTTTTAGAGTATTTTCTAGGGCATGAATCAAATTAGCATGTCATTGACATTTGTTGCACTTTTCTACATATGCAACTGCATCTATGTCCATTATGGGCCAATAATAACTAGTACACAAGAACTTTTTGGACAAGATAGCCCCACTAGTGTGGGATTCACATACGCCTTTATGAACTTCCCTTAATACTAATGTATATTCTATCGAAGTTAAACAATGAAGTAGAGTTACATCAAAATTATGGTAGTAAAGGATTTATCTAAGTAAGGTATAAAAAGTAGCTTGGTGGATGAAGAATTTGGTTTATTTTTAGGAGAGGTCAGGTGGTAAAACTTAGTCATGAAGGTAGTTTTAAGGTTCTAAGTTCCAGATAGAACTAGGACCAACATTATCATAAATCATCATAATGGTTAAAGGCTCATGAGATGGTGCTAGCAAGTTCTCAACAAGGAACTGATACTCTTTAGCTATGTTTATTTATTGAATAAAAGATCCAATAGTGGCCATAACATTTACAGTTCTATTACTTTCCCTTAGTATATGCTTAATATGAATGTCAACAATATGTTGTTTGAGATTGTCGACCATGGCCTTATATGGAACCATCTTGTCATCTTTGATCTAAAAATATGGTCTGTAACCTAATTTATGATTAATTAAAAATCACCATAAATCTTTAGATGAGATATATTCCATTGTACTACTTGGTGAAGCCCTACAATAAGTGCTTCATATTCAACCATGTTATTGGTACAAGGAAAACTGATCTTAAATGGCTTAGGGATTAGATCCCCTTATGGTGTAATAAATAAAAGGCCTAACCCTAATCTATGTGTTGTGAATGATCCATCACAATATAGCTTTCATTGCTGCTCCTCAAGAGGTGTTTCCATGATGGTCATTATGGATTCATCAAGAAATTAGAATGTGAGTGGCTTTGTATCAGCAAGCTGATCTACAAGAACTTACCCCTTGATGGCTTTTTGATTGATGTATTCAATGTCAAACTCAATTAGAAGCATGATTTATTTGGCCATAAAACATTGCAAAGTTGTTTTAGATAGTAGATACTTGAGTGGATCTATTTTTAAAATAAACTTGGTCTTATTATTTAATATGTAATTGTGCATTTTTTGAGTTTTGAAGACCATAGATAATAAATAGGCTTTTTTGATGGGCATATAGTTGTGTTCATATGAAACCAGTGTATGAATTAAATAGTACATGGTATGCTCCTTTCCATTTTCATCATGCTAATCCAAAAGTGACCCTAGGGTATTGTCAATAGCTAATAGATACAAAAATAATGGCTTTCCTAGCTAGGAGGCAACAAAATAGGTGGATTCACTAGATAGTCTTTGAGTTGTTGAAAAAATATTTGACAATGATCATCCCAGTGAAATGTGAATCCATTCTTCAAAAAATGCATAAAAGGATGGCATTTATCAGCTAATTAAGATATGAAGCATCAGATAGATTGGATCTTTCCCTATAGACTATGGAGTTACTTTAAAGTAGTTGGTGGTTTCATCTTTGTTATAGCTTGGACTTTGGCTAGATCAACTTCAATGTCTCAATGAGACACAATGAAACCTAGCAATTTTCTTGATGTGACTCCAAAGACACACTTCTTAGGATTAAGTCTAAATTTGTAATCACGTAATCTTTCAAATATTTTATGTAGCACTGTTTGGTGATCAGCTTTAATCTTTGATTTGCCAAGAATGTCATTGACATAGTCTTCAAAAATATCATGCATCATATCGTGAAATGTGATGGTCATGGCTCTTTGGTAGGTGGCCCTATATTCTTAAGACCAAATAGCATAACTTGATTATAGAATGATCCTCATGGAGTGGTGAATGCTATTTTGTGTTGGTATTCTAGTGTTATTTTTATTTAGTTGTATCTAAAAAAGCTTTCATTAATGAAAGCAATTCATAACCCATTGTGGAATCAATGATCATGTCAATTTTTGGTAATGGAAAGTCATCCTTAGGGTAAGATTTGTTTATAGCATGGAAATTAGTATAAATTATGATTCCTTTTGGATTTTTACTAACTGGTACAACATTAGATATCCACTATAAGTAGTCAATGGATCGAAGACATCTTGATTCTAAGAGTTTTTCTAACTCTTCATTTACCAATACAAAAATATGCAAGTGCATATTATGCAACTTTTGTTTTATTAGTTTGGCATTAGGATTGAACACAAGGTGGTGAAAAACTAAGGTAGGGTCCAAACTTGGCATGTCAGAATATGCCCATGCAAAAATATCTACAAACTCCCTTAAAAGGGTTGTAAGGACTTCACGCTCCTTCTCAGTAAGGGAAGCACCTATCTTGATCCACTCTGGGTCATCTAGGGACTTAATGTTAACCTTTGTCATATCTTCCACTAGAAGGGTTGAATCATCTTCAAAGATAGTGGGCAAAGATTTGAACTGGTTAGCAATATTAGAGTCCTCTACTAGGACTGGCTCTTCAAGTTCCCCCATGCATGATGAATCAGAATACCCTAATGGAAGGTTTGGCCATGTAACAAAAAATATTGAAAACTCCTAAATGATTCAATCAAAAGCTTTTTTTTCTTCAAAACTAAACTCAGACTCATAGACAAGTTCATCATTGGTGGTCTCTTGAGCTATGGTTGAATAAGGTTGAACACCCCCATCTAATGGCACCTGAAATAGGTTTTCACAACTAGACTAGCCTTTGTCTTTACTTTTACCCTGGTCAAAAAGTGCCTCAAAGATGTTTTCACTTTGGGACCTCAATCTTTTAATTATTTGCTTTTGGCTAAGGGTGTCCACCTACTCTCCAAAATAGGCTTTAGGATCCAATATGATTGAGAACCCTAATTTATGATCTCCCAATGGAACATTATCTCTAAGGCCTAGAAAATCATAGAATGCCTCATCATCTTGAAACTCATTAATCGATAAACTAGATTCTTGTTGGTCCCAGTCTATCAGTTAGGGATAATATAATGGTAGTGGGTTGTGATGAATGACTAGGGTAAGGGTACAAATGGAATGAGGGTTAAACATATTGGTTTTAGCTAGGTCATCAAAGAGGCTATGATCAAACTCTACTTCATTACTAGCATCTTCATCACTAGTTGATGGTGATGGAACATGAGTAAGGTATATGGAGTCACCCCCAAGTGGTTTACATCTAATTCCATAGGGTCTTTTATATTTGGTCATGGAAATTGGCTCAAGTGTTACTTGTTGATTAGGTCTGATGCCTCCTCCTTCATAGTCTTGATTCTTCATGACCCTATTGGGAATAGGATACTTTTTAATCTTATAACAATCATCTTGGTTGTCATTGTATAACCATGATCCATCTCCCTCAAGAAGGTCTAGTTTTAGGCTAAATACTGGAACAAACATGATAGGTGATTTATCCTTGCTCTTTTATTACCATTTTAGATGAAGTGGCTTAGCTTTAGGTCTTTCAAAGGACTTTGGATTCTATGGAGGTTTTCAATATAAAAGATATCATCTGTTAAATATTCTCCCAAGACATTAGTTGAAATGGTGTAATGATTAGAAGCTTTAGGAGGTGACATGTGGGAAAGGGAATCCAGGGTATTAAGATCTATGCAATTATCCTCTAGAGAATCAATACGTATAGCCTTTCCTTTATCATTCTTGAAACTTGGATTCATGTCATAATGGTAATTTTAACTTTGAAACTTGGATTTGAGATGTTTGCAGTGTTCATATGGGTGCAAATCTCCTAGAATACTCACTTTCATCCCTAAGTGGGAGAACTTGATACATTGGTGCAGTGTTGATGGGATAACATAAATCTTGTGTAACCAAGGCCTACCTAGAAACATATTATATGAAAACTCAAGATCAAGCACTTAATAAATTATATCATGGGTCAAAGACCCAATGATAATTAGCAGGGTAATGGTGCCTTGTGATTCTCTCTCTTGATTATCATATGCTTTAATAGTTATCATTTTTGGTTGAAGATCTATCATTATGCACCTAAGAATCTTGATGAACTTTAGAGACACTATTTTGAGGCCTGATCCATTATATATAAGGACATGTTTCACTTTATGCTACTTTATATAAACTTCTATGTACAATGGAGTATTATGGAGTGGGCCAAGGGAAGACATATCGCTTTGGTTGAATGTGACTTGTTGGGTGAGAGCTAGGTGTCCAACCAAAGCTTGGAATTTATCAAGGGATATGTCACTTGAAATAGTGGATTGACTCAAGAAGTCATTTAAAATGTTTTTATGGATTGTGGATGTATGCAACAAATCTACAATGGTGATTTGTGTGGGCATCTTTTACAATTATTCCACAATGTCAAATTTCTTCTCTTGGCCAATGTTAAATGGCTTATTCTGAGGCTAAATAGTGGGTTGGATAATGGGTGAAGTGTTAGATGGTTGTGGTCCTAAGATGGTAATATTTGACCTCCGAGTTGTGATTGTATAATCAAAATTGAATATAGGACCATGATTGCTAACAAATGATGGTGATGGTGTAGGACTAGATGGGATAAATTTTGGTTGCTGGTTCACTTGTGTGTGGTCACAAGGTAAGGTTGAGTTATCAGTATAAGGTCCAAAAGTGGGAATCCTTATTTTCTAGTTCACTTGTGTGTGGTCCTAGGTCAAAAAAAGATTGCCAAAGTGATTGGATTGGTTTAGTATGGTTTAAAAAGGTCTATTCTAATTAAAATTTGGTCTAAGATTAATGTAGATGGTATTAATTCTACCTCCTGTAATATGGCCTACAACTCTATTATATTCATGTGTAATTGCATGGTAGGTTTATTGGTTATTACCATTTTGACCTTGGTTCTATCCATTATTATGGTGTTATTGATTATGTTGTTGGTTATGATGGTTTTATTGGTTTGACCTTTGATTTTGATACTATTTATTTTGTTGTTGTACTGGCTGGTGTTGTTGTCATTGTTGTTGCTATTTTTTATGTTGGGAAAAAGGGTTTTGATAAATCCCAAGAGTCCGATTAGAGGTGGAAGCACCACCATCCAATGTGATCTCCCCATTCTCTAATATATTCTCAATTAAATTTTTGATTTTCACACATCTTCATAAATTGTGCCCATTGACTTGATGATATTCACATAATTCATTTTCATGGTATCAATCAGGATAAGGAATGCCTTACAAATAATGATTTGGTATAGGCCAACTAATCAGATTATCAGTATTGAGTTTGTGAAATACAAACTCAATAGGCTCTCTAAAGTCACTAAAAACATGATGATTAGGCACTATTCTCCTTGGAGGAGGGACTTATAATGGTAAAGGTGGTTACATTTGTTACATGAGCCTAGGCTATTTTGCTTGGTGTGTTGGTTGAAGAGGTTGTTAAGTAGGAGTAAGTGGCATAAGCTAAGTAGATAGTGTTTACACTATTTGGACATGGCATGACTTGGTTACTCCATTTCCCACACCATTATTATTACAATTAAATTTCTTTGGTCTATCTTGGCTATTGGCATGTGTTAGTTGTGATGCTTGCATTTGGAAATAATTTTGATTTTGGCCATTTCCTTGATTGGTACCTTGATTTTGATTAGTTGAAGTGAGCTTGATGATTCTTTTATTAATAAGGGCTCACTCAATCAAAAAACCTTTATCAATTATCTCTTTGAAAGTATGTGCACATTGTAGTTCTAGATGATAAATTATCTCACTATTCAAAATTTTAGTAAACACAATGGCTAATTATTTATCTTGTAAACTATAGGTGAATCGGCTTGCAAGGGCTCTCCATCACTATAGATAGCCATCAAAACTCGCACTAGCTTTTTGTTTTGCTTGTGTCAAGTCGACCAATGAAATCTCATGTTCCAGATTGTAGGAAAAGTGTTGCACAAACTTTTCTGAAAGGTCATCAAAATCTAGTAATAAATTCTTGGACAACTTTAAAAACCACTCTAAGGCTTGTCTTTCTAGACTCCTTGGGAATAACAACAAAATCTATATGTCATTATATGCCACTAAGTAGTATGTGACAAAGAATTTTGTTAAATGAGCTTTGGGGTCACCTTTCCCCTTGTATTTATCAAACTTTGGGGGCTCATATCTTGGAGGAAATAGAATATGTAAGTAATCCATATTAAAAGCATAGGAACACACATCATCCAACATAAACCCTATTTTCCAACTTAGATGGTGGGTATTGCATCCTTCATCTATTGTAATTATTGCTCTAGGAAACTTGTGAGAATATTGGCCTAGATAGATGGTTGGGTGGTCATGAGTGTAGCACTTAGATTAGGATATAATGGATATAGTTATTGTGATATGATGGATTGGTTGGGAAATGGACTAGGAATATGCATATACAGGTTAGGGTTTAATTGTTGGAATTATGCATGTTACGGTGCAATATTTTAGTTAGGGTTGGTTATGAAGGTTTGATGTTGAGGATTTTATGTTGGGATGAAGGGATATAAACATACTATGCTTGATGTGATTGAAAAAGGACATGTTGTCAACTAATCAAACCTTTTTGATGAGTGGGAACTTGTGAACCAAGACCCTATTTTTGAATGAGTGGCACATTTTAAACAAAAGGCAATTGTTTCCTAGTAGGTACTTAATAAATATTGAAACCTCCTTGTTGCATGAATCTCTGTTGGGAAGTGAATGCATGTTAAATATTCAACATCTATTGGTAACCAATATTTATACATTGTTAGTTAGACATTGTTTAGTTTTGAATTGGCATACCAACATCTGATTGAAGATGTATGTTTGCTACTATCTAACATGGTGAAACATTAGTTTCCCCCTATTGAGGCAGTAATATATTCAATCTTTGTTACATTGGTACACTAGATTGCGCCTATTGTTGTGAAATACCACTCATCACTTATTAAGGAGGAGTAGGATTCATCACATTTTATTGTTGAGGCACGATATTGGTTTTTGGGTGGCTACCTAATCCGATTGGTTGTGTGTTTGATGTGATTGATTGAGGATTAAAAGTAGCTAGTTGAGATTGGGATGTAGAAACTCCTACTCCCTAATTTTGAGAACCACTTATGGTGTTAACTAAAGGCACAATTTTTTGGCTAGTTATTTACATATTAACACCACTTTGGTTTGGATGGGATGTTGCTTGGACATTATCCACTATGTTTTGGCCACTATTATGCATAGAAGCAGAAGATACTTTTTTGATGGTTGGCGGATGAAATAAGTTTTCAACCAAAGTATTTTTCATGAATGGCTCTACACCTTGATTGTATTGACCAGTCAACTCTATTAACACTCCATTTGAGGGGACTAAATCTATGAGAGGCCTACTTGACATGGTCATTTGGTTAAAATTATGTGCTAGGTTCAAGTAGGTTTGGTATGTTGTCTACATCTATATAAAGTGATTCTCCATGGGGTCCTTGCCTTTGAAAAGCATACTAGGGTCCTAATATATTGTTTGGAATAGAGCTAAAGGATTTCTAGAAGAAGCATATTGACTGTACAATATATTATGATGCATTCTTACTAGACTTGGTAAATTCTCATGGGGGAAGTATGTTAGAAACTTGGCCCATACCTCTATAGCTCTAACTAAAATCTCATTTTTTCTCTCTAATAAGTGATGATGAAACAAATAAGGATCATACATGGAAGGTGCATTAATAGAGTATAGTTATTGAGGAAAAGGTTCTTCAACAATAGGTACCATAACTAGGTATTTCTCTTTTTTGTGCTTGATCTTGATCTAAATATGGTGGCATATTAACCAAATATTTAGCCAATAGATCTTTGTTTTGTGTCTCTATTTTATTTTTATAATAGGGATAAAGATTCGTCTCATAAGCAATATTATCTACATAAGGGTCTTGCACCATTTCTTCTTATGTAACCACATTACTAATCCTTGGATTATACATGAGTCCACTACGAGTGTAGGAATACATTTGGGATCCATAGTGAATTTTTTATGATAAGAAGGGAAGAGATTTCTACTAAAAGATAATGTCTAAAAGATGATGTTCAAACTTGGTCTAGATCTTTCAAAAGGATAGAAAGGTTTATGCAATGATTTATGATAAAACAAGCTAACATTAAGTATCTAACATTACATGTTTTATATCAAAAATATTAAGTAAATGGACCAAAAATCAAAATGTCAAACTCTAAGGTCAAAGTGTTTCAAATCAATCTAATCTAGGAAATAATCCATTGCTAGGTCTTTTGGCCAAACATGATGTCAAAAGCTAGGCTTAAATAAGGCATTTGATAGGACTCTTGGCCATATGGTGTCAAAAGCTAAACTTTGAAATATATTAGATTTTAATCTAATAGATTTAAAATACTTCTAACAAAAACTAGGTATTTGACTCTTAGACATTAACTCGATTAAATAGGTATAAGGTATGAAATAAAAGGAACTTTAGAGATAGTTTGTTTTCTCACAACTAATGGTATAAAACTTGGTTCTTTTGACAAATAAGCTAGACAAATGTGAATGGTTCAACTATGCTAGACATATATTCATAAAGGTATACTTGGATTGGCTTGAAAAATGTGTACAAACTTGAACTCTATGCAAAAATGTCTATGAAACAATGTTTGAAATGTTTTAGGCAATGTAACAATGCTAGACTACTTAAAAGATGTGACAAAATGGTTGTTTCAAAAACTTTCTAAGGCAAAGATGGTTTCTCACAAATTTGGTAGTGTAACACTACCCCTACGCAAATCATAGAAACACTCTCAAAAATTTGACAATTTTTCTAAGGCAAAGAGGTTTGCATCAAATGGACAAAGTAAAATGGGATAAGAAAAGTTTTCTCATAGACTTAAAGTGCAAGCATTGCACAAGATGATTTAAGTCTACCTAGTGGTGACAATGATTATGAGTATTAAATGGCCTTCAATTCAAATAGAAATTTGAACCTAAGTTAAAATAAGTTTAATGTGCAAATGGCAAGCCCACTTGACACATCAACCCTTATAACTTAGAAAGGTTCAAATTCGAATGTGAATTATAAATGAAGGACTTAAACAAACTTTGGTAAAATGCCTAGACTCAATTGGGTAATATAACTATGCCAAAGTGGATGATATGACTCCAAGTTTTGATAAAATTTGAACAAGGAAAATTGATGATTCACGTGGGTAGCATAACGCCTCTTTGTTTAAAGGAAAATGAGGACTATGTGTTTTGGTTTGTATTGTTTGTTCAAAATAAGTTTTGACTCCAAACATGAGACTTTAATCAAGGACAAAACCAACTAATTAATCGCTCTTAGGTTCTAAAATGACAAGGTTGCTTGGTATTATTGGAATCCATCAATATACATCATTTGAGAGGCTTTTTTAATGTCCATCCAAAAATTAAAATACACATTATATAATAAGGTTTTTACACCTCCTTCTCTTAAATGACAGTACTGCAACATGGACCTTGAGGCGCACCTTGCACCAACAATACTTCCATGGAAAGTGGGCATTTATCTAAGATATACAATTTTTTGAATATCTAGATGGATCAATTACACAATGACTTTCACGTCATTATGTAAAATAAATGCATGTAATTAGGTGTATGTGGTACTTGGCTTGTTACAAAAAGGTCTTATCCTTTTTGCAACCACTACATCTATTTCTTGTTTAATGTAGTGTGATGTTCAAAATGTAGATACATCCCATGTGCAACTCCATCACTAGAAAGTGGTTTAACCACTCAAACCTCTCATCTTAGTGAGAGTGTTTTAAGTTAGTATCAGGAGATGAAACCCCAGGGCAAAGATTGTATATAGAACTTGCAGGAGGTAATGAAGTCCCCCTTGCAAACCAAGATGCAATAAAATAAATGACTAATAGAAAGACTTTAGAGTCATTTCAAGGTCACTCAAACTATTATAAGTTTTTAGAGAGTGCTTTAGATGACATTCTTTCTATGTCTTGGACTACTATAGAACTCGCAGGAGGTAATGAAGTCCCCCTTGCAAACCAAGATGCAATAAAATAAATGACTAATAGAAAGACTTTAGAGTCATTTCAAGGTCACTCAAACTATTATAAGTTTTTAGGGAGTGCTTTAGATAACATTCTTTCTATGTCTTGGACTAGGCATGTTTGTAATAATGATGACACTTTTAATTCCAAAAGTTTTCTAATAGGGATGGATGGAAGAGCACACAGACAATGTTCCTATTTTTTCCAATCAAATTCTAAGTTTAAATAACTATTAAAGACAAAATTTGACAAGTGAGTTCAATTTTAAGCACCAAATGAAAGATTAGGTGGTATTATTTTGATCATTTGGTCTTAAGTTGTGACTTTGAAAGCACAATTTGTCAAAACATTTACTTAAGCACCCTAATTTTTAATTAAGCACAAACTTTGGAAGTGTGTTTGGTTAAATGCAATCAAAACAAGTTCTAATCTACTCCCTCAACCTGCAAAAACACAATTATAAGGGCTTGCTTTGAATCACTTAAGAGTTTGAGTAAACAACATTAAAAAATTTAACTCTCTATTGCAATCTCATTGTTACAAAGTCAATATCATTGTTTTCTTGAAAATTTGAAATTTTAGAACATAATATTGTTGTTACGGATTAGTTTGGCAGAAAACACAATATCATTATTTTCTTATGAAATTGTTGCTAAAAAAAATTATTGTTAAACAAAATGGTTGGCCAAATCAATGATATGGCTACTCTGATTGACAAAATCATTGCTCTGGTCTACAAATCACTATTAAGCAAATAATAATTTCATTACAAAAATTTTATTGTGTGATTAACAATATCATAACAGAGAACAAAACTAAGGTTTCCAAAAACAAAATTGGAATTATCAAAAAAAAAAAAAATTAACTTAAATTTTCATTTTTTGAACTCCAACTCCAAGATCCTGCATGGAAAAGATTAGTAGGCGATTTGAAAGAGCTTTCATGAACAAATTTGTGGGGCTAGGGTCCCACCATATGTGCCATTATGTGAACTAGGAATTTGACTAAAGAGAGGATGGTTAATATCATGATAGTTCTAAAATGAAAAAAATACACTAACTAGCATAACATCTCTAGGCCTAATTACTAGGGGGAGCTTAGTAACAAACATACATATGAAAATAACTAAAATGTAAAGAAAACTTTTCTTCACCTTCCTTGAATGCTTTAAATAGTTTGTTGAAGTGGCTTGCTCGATTTGTGTTTATGAACTCTGCATCAATGAAGTGTGGTTACCTCCATCTCTTCTTGGCACCATGTTTGGCTTTGGCTTGACTTGGCTTGGCTCAATATTCGAGCATTATAACACTAAATGTAATGATTTTGAATGCATTTGGGTATTATAAGTTTGGCAGAAAAGAGCTTTAAATTTAGTAGGCAAGGTCTCCTATTTATAAATTTTTAGAATAATTTTAGAATCAACTATGACTATCCATCTCAAGGTTGAGATGTGTGACCATGAATAAATCCAATTATGAAATTCAATCTACAAATATTCCCATTAATATTTCGGATAGAGGGGCAATGAATAGGCATGAAGGGTCTTAATGAGGAATGGGAGATATAAATCTTGATATTTTATGCATTTATGATCTAGGGATGCCTTCTCAAGAAATAATGTCATATGATGATATAGATATTCAATATTCATTTTCAAAAATAAATATTCAAAAAGCTACATGAAATTCTCAATTAGACTCAAAATTTAAATTAATTAGCTTAAGCATGATTAATCACTTCGGTGCAAATTACATAAGAAAAATTGCGAGACTCTGAAAACCAAACATCCTCGCATGATTTTTGGCATAAAATAACGAAATGCGTTTTGTTTTACATAAGGTGAAAATTTGTTTTAACGTTGTTTATGTTTAAGTTGCCACTCTGAATTACACTCTTAAAAACATTTTAAGAAAAGTTGAAAATTGTTGGCTAATTAGAACGTACGTACAATTAAGAAAGAGAAAGCCATTTAGATAATCCATCTATTATCAATAGTAACGGTGAACATTGCGATCCAGAACTTAGCATAAGAAAAACCCAGGGGTGACTGGGCGTGCCCGGAGAATCACGATTAGTTAACAGAAAAAAATTATCTTCCCGAGTGGATCAAAACTTGTCATTTTTTTTGTAGAGACGTACTCGCTTCTAATTATTGAAAGATCAAATGGAAAGATCGGAAAAAGAAGATTGAAGTGCCGTAATCCAGTATTAGTGTAAGGTTTGGAGGATAAGTTGGATGCCGTACTTAGGCTTGAGCGTGAGCACAAAGACGGGCGCATGTTTGTAGTTGGGCGATAGGCGGAAGCTAAAGCGCGTCAGTATTATCGCCAGCACTAATCTGGTTTCCATCATGGCCAGGGTTTGCCCCACGCAGCTCCTCGGCCCATACGAGAAGGGTAGAAACCCCATGGGATGCTTGCACGCCGAACCTGCTCCCTCTGCAAACCGTTCTGGCTTGAATTCGTCGGCGTCGGCACCCCAAATTTCCTTGTCGTGATGGATTGCGAGAGTAGGGATCCATATGGACAGTCCCTTGGGGATTCTCACGCCTCCCATTTTCATGTCCCTCAACGCCTGCCTCGCCAGAAGAGACGCCGGAGTGTAGAGCCGCAGAGATTCGTTCACTATCATTCCCAACTGCACACAGAACACGCAGCAGGGATTATTATATAACAATCGCTTGCAGATTAATGGCAAATTGTGTATTGAATTATTACTATTTTGAGCTTGGCGAGCGAATCGACATCCGGAATGGTGGTGGCAGTGCCGCAAGTGCTGATGATTTCAAGGCGTGCTTTTTCTTGCCACGAGGGATTGGCCGCTAATAACATCATTGTCCACGCTAACAGCATGGCCGTCGTGTCGTTGCCTGCGAAGAAGAACGTTTTGCATTCGTCCATCACTTGCTGCCTCGTCAACTTCTTCTTCTTCTTCTTCGACGTGTCATCGCATTCCCTGTCGTCGTCGTCTTCGCAGGCATGGGAGAGCATCAACCCCAGCAGATCGTCGCCATAACTATCCATCTGATTCTCGTTGTGCTCCCTCACACGTGTTGCTATAATATCTTGCACAGAATTTTCAACTTCAACTTTAAGCCTTCTGATCTTTGAATTAAGAGAGACGAGGAAGAACCTGCATCACTTAGTCACGCAACTGAATTAAAAATGAACAAAACAATTTACGTAAAAAATATGTATTCCCAGAAAACAACGCTTAATAAAAGCTATAGAGGCAATCGATCCACGTCCAGAAATGGCCAAACATAATTTATTTTGTATAATGACACTTCATTACATGGAAGACGATTTGTTTGGTGTTTCCTTGATGATTTATTTGGGGTTTTCATTTGGCTGGGTTATTAGTGATTATGACCCGATCGATGTTTACCTGCTGATTGGCAACCACTGATATCGTCCTGCCTGCGACGAGAGCTTCTGAAGAGACGTAAGCTGTTCGAATATCCTCCTCCCTCTCTCAAAGTTGTTGCCAAATATGGTATGAGCAATGATGTCTCCAGCCAGACGACTCAGATCGCTGCTTACCTCTACTTCCGAGGATCCTCCGTTTTCATTTGCTATTCGTTTCCATCGATCAGTCATTTCCAACGTAGAATCCACCATATGTCGCACTTGATTCTGTCACAGTAGTGTAGAATTGAAAATATATATATATATATATATATATAAAAGGTGAAAATTATAGCCTATAAAATGAAGTTGAATGATGAAACAAACCTTGATCCTTTCGGGACTGAAAGCGGGAGCCACCACGCGCCTCTGGTGAGCCCACGCATCCCCATTGGCCATTAAGACTCCTTTGCCTATGAAGTCACGCACCCCTCTCTGCTGCAGATGAGACTTCCCATAACAGAGGCTATATTTCGAAGACAATATTTCCTTAATAAGATGCGGCTCTGTCACGCTCATTCGCGGCTCAATCCCCCACCAGAATATGAACCGCTTTCCTGAAATCAGCTATCATGATGCTTGTCAAACGTTAAATTGTAATTGGATTCCTACCGCTAGCTATCATGGTGCACCAAAATATTGGACAATTCTGAGCCACACATACCGTAAAGCTTCGACCACCAGACGTAGTGTGGAAGGAGTCTATCGACAATATCGTGTGTCACGCGACCCATATCTTTGGATGTTTCTTCGTCTCTCATCTTTCCCATTTCTGGCAAGTTTCCCATTATAAAACTTGGAGTCGGGCCGAACACACCTTGGCTTGCCATCCTCCATTTGATCATGCGAGGGCGCAGCCAATATGTTGTAACAAAATCCATTACCACTATTGCCATGATTAGTATAAATAAGACGAAAAGGAGTGCTGCAAGTAACAAAAGAAGTGTCGATGATAGGCCATTTTTCCATTGTGATGAGCCTGTAACTGTAGCTGCTGACAGTGTCGACGAATTCTCACAGGAAGATGACACTCCAGCAATGACCACACTCAGCTCAATGGGTTCCATGGAGTTTCAATAAGCAATATACTACCGCCCACCCCTTATCATAAGGCCGTGGCTGTCTTCGTTTGGAAATTAGATTAAATTTAACCGCTTTAATAAGAGATACTAAGAATATCAATGTGTAGGGCGCGCATTTAAGAGGTACTGTACTCGTATGTGTTGGGCGGGACTGATGTCTCCTCTTACATTCAAACCAATGAATTGACAGCACGGCTAAAGGAACAGGATTGACGTTGAAAAGCTTTTTTTCTGTTTGGCCAAGATTGTATCTTATTGTGATAAGGAAGGAGAGGAGAGGAGAGGAGAGGAGTCAACAGAATTGTTGGCGTAGCCTTTTATTATGAGTAGGTAGGAACGACGTGCCCCTCTCCTCCTCCACTTTCGAATCCGTATTACATTAATTGCAACTCCAACCTTAATTAAGAGACTTAATTAACAGATCATGATTCTTCTTACTGCGGATCCCATATTGGACGTTATTGTTTCCTGGAAAAAAAATGAAAAAAATAAAAAATTGTAAATAAAGTTCATGGAAATAAAAATTTATTTGTGAAAAAAAAATTTAACAATTAAAAATAGTTACTGTTTTGGAGTTCATTTTTCAACCCAGATATATAGTGAGGGCAACCAAATTTTTTTCACCGGCTTAAAATTTCTTTAAACTTTTTTTTTTTTTTTTGGCAATATAACATATTTATATATGATGAGATTTCATTGATGTAATGCATTTTAATAATGCTGTGATCTTTTTTTTTTTTTTAAATTAAAATAATAAATTAAACGAAATGAAATCCAGTTACTGTAAAAGATCATACTTTTAAAGATTTTATGTTTTCACAATTTAAAAAATAATACATACTTTTTTTTAAAAAAATTGTGTTTAATTTTAAAAAGAAATGCATTTCGAATCCATTATCATAATCCTTCATCAAGAAAAGTCTTATTTTTTCTCTACAACACCTGTTAAAAGAATTTAGCTTACCCCAACCTTTATTCTTATTATCTCACTCATCTCTGTTGAACAGTAAACAGGTTAAAATCGAGAGCTTTGTACTTAAAACACTATAAACAGTAATAGAATGTTGTGTTACGATACTCTCTCTTCCTAAACTAGTGATTTTAGAAGGAAGTTATTTAAGAATTACTGACAGAATACGAAGAGCTCAATTCAATCAAATTGCGGACTCGATTTCAGAACCGAAAGGATGAAATATCCAGCAGCTAAGCTGGATGGATATCTATGGCCATTTACGGATTTCCATTGAGGTAATAAATGAAGATGATTTTATAACTACTGGCTATAAATATGCATTATAGAGGGATTTTAGATAGTTGTTCCTATAAACCCTTCCCACTCTTGGAGGTGGACAGCGAACCTTCCGGGAATCCGAGGTCGCCAACTAGCATACACTCGGCGACTATCAATTGGCATATCCTTAAGGACTTGGTGGCTACAAAGACACTTTGGGTATTTTGGTATGATAGAATCTAGTCTATTTTTAACAGGTAACTAAAAACGAAGTTTAATGACATCTATCACTGAGTCCCATTGGATTTTGCATTGAATTTTGCTTTGTTTCAAAACCAGCCTCATTTGAAGGAATAGGACACATCAAAGCCTATGCATATAAAAATCTATTATAAGTAAATAGATGACTTTTAAGTAGTTGTTATGTGCATTAAAATTCATCGAAAATAATTTAGTTAAAATATGAATAATTTTTAATTTTAGTATTTTTTTTTTCAAATTTATATACGTATAAAGTTTAAATGATTAACAAATATATATCTAAAAAAATATAATAAAATATTTGTTGCATCTAATAAATAATTAAGTAGCCTAATTAATACAATTTAAAAGAGTTAAGCAATATTAGTTTCAAAATTAATTAAGAACATAAACTACATCAGTGACAAATTAACATTACAACATCATTTCGTTAAACAATATATGCATTATGTGGCTTCAAGTAAGCCATCAAAGGGGCAGAAGAGAGTTAATGAATCAAGTAAAAATACATGAGAATCACATTTCCATTAGCTATTAAAAGTAAGATAATAAATCACACCTCCACAACACCAACTGCCTCAAACACCAACGCACTAGAACCAATTCAACATCTCGACATCAAATCCACCACAACACCATAAGCACCTCCAAATTGCATCATTAAGAGCATCTCAACATAATAACATCAAAACCACCTCAATGCCAAAAATGCCTTAACCACCTCAACATCGTATCATTAAGATCATCTCAGTATTAAGACAATATCAACATAATAACATAAAAACCACCTCACTATTGATATCCCATGACCATCACAACCTCCACATGAAGGAGACTAGGCCAACACAAGATTATAATAGTTTAAATCAACCACAACGCTCCATCAAAGGATTCACCAAGGACTACAATACTATACTTAACGAACATTAATGAAATGAGGAAACATATAACCAACATCATGTGGTACTCACAAGGAGACAACTTTAATGAATAAGCATGAACAATTTTTTGATATGATTTCTCACTGATTAGACAAGCTCAACGAGTTTCCACAATATAAGTCAATCATACACACAAGATACATGTCAATTTATAGACTACCTAGAGCTCATGATGTTGAAGTTGTGTTCTAGTACCAAATTTCATGCATATTACAACTCACCCAAAACATCTTAAAAAATATGATTTTTTTTCATGTTCACATACATGTACAAATCCTAGTTGATTAATCAATACACATGTGAAGAACACAACAAAATAAATTTTTCAGATGTCATACATACTAGCAACCAACACTTATGTACAACAATAATTCTCATACACAACATTTTAATTAATGATACAATGTGAAGAGCCATGATTCAAACACATGTGTATGCTATAGAAAAAATCAACCAAAACCAATTGTAGTGGAAAAATAAACCTGTATAGACCACTAAAAATGAATATCACACTAACATGTATGTTTACATTATGTAGCACCACACACATTGCACAAGATTAATTCTAAATTTAGTTTTACATTCATTTGTACATAATATATGGCATACACAAACTGGCCCAAAATATAGTCCCTCGCAAGGGATTTACAAGGCATATATTACTAATAACCATACCATAAGCAAAAGATTAGACAATAATAATATTCACAACTTTACTTCAAAAACATGACTAGGATAGATTAGCAATAACATGAGCCCATTTTCAAATAAATAAACTCACTTAGGCTCATAGAACATCAATAGTACATTCAAAAGAGTTTACCCCATATACAAGAAAATCAATTAGTTTATAATAGCAAGGCCAATCCAAAAAATTATTTCAATTAAATAACAATGTAGATACAAACATTTACAACCTTAAAAGTTAGGTTTGATCATACAAAGTACATGAAGAGTCACATCAACACAAGTCTAATTTTGATACTTTTAAAGGTTTGATGCACAAACAACAAGGCTAAGGAACTACTTAAACATCTAGGAGTGACTCAACATTGTATTTTCATTAGCAATAAAGTATTATCTAGTTAATTAAAGCCTTCCCAAATTCCACTCATAATTTTTACATGTGATTTGATTACCACTAAGATATTTTTTCAGGGGAAACGCATAATTTTATCTTTAAATCTTGCATGGTTTAACAAGGTAGGAAAGTACACATAGCACACAAGCCTGACAAACCATAATTTTTCTTCAGTATGGTCCATGCTAATTCCCCAAACTATTGACATATCTATTTATTTTTACCTACATAAAAGAAATCAAGGCCAAATGTATTTTTACCTTAATGTCAATTTTTATTGCTTTCAATGAAATGGCATCTCTCCTTTCATAATTTGCACAATTAACTTTCTCAATACCCTCAGATTAATTTCCTATAGCCAATATCTCATCAACTCTAAAAAGTGTGGTAACCTATTATCACCATCAAAAAGTCTAACTAAACTTGCATAACTTGTCTTGAGGTAGAAAACAAGTCTCAACATCTATAAAGGAAGCTTTTTTCCAAGGTCTACTTAACAACTAACTTCACATTTTTTTCACATAATAGGCTTCCGTCACATGGTATCTCTAGGTTAAAAAAGGATGTAAAAAAGGTTAAACCAAGTCATTATAAAGGACATAATTATGATCATTCCCATAAGGAACACACATTCAAGTCTATGGCAGAGATAAATTCATAAGTGGGTCTTAAACAAGGACCTTTCACCATATTAAAAGGCATACCACTGAAATGTTGGAAACCACTGAGCCATCCATCCTAGAACTACTAAAAAAACTCATTAAGAACATTTCTCAAATATATCTCAACTAATCCATCAAGTTAGGCACAAAAATCAAGGGCTTATTAAAAAAGGGGTCTTATGGGTAGCTAAGAAGGTCACCATAAACCAAAATAGTTATGTTTTTTACAAGAATGACTAAGGGATTGCATGAAAGAAGAAATTTGGAGCACATCTCATGTATCAAAAGGTGCCCAAAAGGGTTTAATAAACATGGCATTCAAGTTATAGGTTATGCTATAATAGACGACATGTAAAATAAAAACTTGCCACCACAAATGATGAATAAAATAGTGACGAGGAACAACATAGGAAAGGGTATTTTAGAAGATGGCCCAACATTGTTTAGCAAGAGAAAAAGCCCCTAAGTCCTTGAGGGGGCATGAAAAATGATGCACAATAGTGTAGTGTAGTCACTAAAATTAACCATTTATGCCTTGCATGTCCACTTGAGGTCGCTTTACCCTTAGTATAACACTTGACCCATCATAGGGGCCCTTTTGATCCACTTTAAGTCACATGGTACTCATAAATAGCACCCAATCGTATAGAACACCACATGAGACCCATAATGGCATAATCCCTTAGTGATTTAGGTCCCTACACCATCTAAAAAGTAATTTTACATATTTTTAAGAGGATTAGGGTTGGCCTATACCTATTCATAAGTCACCCTCCCAAGTCATTTTTATTAAAACACTACATTCACACTTATATTTTAGGTGGACATTATCACAAAGAAGTGTTCCACCTCATATTGAGGCAAAGCTCCCAATTATTTCAATATTTTATTGAATCAGTGCATGGTACATTCAATAATCCATCCTTAATATAGATATTTATATCTCAAGTGGCCTCTAAGGTATCATCTCATGCATTCCCACTTAAAGATTTTAGCATTCACAAACATTCACACATATCACATAGCCGGGAGAACTGCATTGGGTTTGATCCCTCTTCAAAGTATTGGTATGTAGGTAGCATGGCCATATAGGGGTGTGGATCACATATTCATCATATCAAAACCACTAACCCCTTTTTCTCATGATGTTCATTCAAACCCTTACAAGCATAAAATAAACCTACAGCTTCAAAAGTGTTGTCTAGTAGATGGACCATTCATGGTCAGATAACCCTTGCTTGTTCTACAATTCAACGAAAGTTAGATCAAGGTTAATGATATCCTTGTGTGAAATATTTAGCAGAATCTAGACTGTAGCTTTCAATTTGAATTCCAACTAGGAAATAGGAACCAGAATAGCTTTGACTTTTGATATTGAGGAATCATCCCACAAGTTCTGGAAAACTATTTGATCCTTCTGTTTAGCCAGTAGCAATGGTTCAATTTGATCAAACATTAGCACCGTGTTGGCATCTAAAAATAGATAAGGAAGGCCTAGTTGCACTAGATCTTTAATATGATGTCTCATCTCGTCGATGCCTTCTTTTATGACTTCAAGAAGCTCTTTGCAACTATTGGCTGTGGCATTGCAACTGAGCACCTCATTAACTCATTTTGTGGTGACCATTCTGTTAGTGATTCTTGCAGCTGCCAATGTTGCATTCGTTGCATCATAGAGCTTCTACAACAAGGTTTGGGAGTCCGTGACTTTGTCAGAGACTGTAGGTAGAGTGTTTTTCACTGAATCTTCCACCTTCTCACACAATTGTTGTGCATTGAGTAGGAAGGTGAGAGATGGTCTGAGCTAAATAATCTCTAAGGAGATTCTTTTCCACATTGATTCATAGAGCTCCTTTACCAGTTCTATCACTCTGACACCTTTTGACCTATTAGCCAGCTCTAGCATCAGTTGCACCACTTTTTACTGCTTTGCTTGGAATTGGGCTTGAAAATCTACAGTATTGCTTTGTTCATCCACCAGCTTCTACTGTAATTGAGTAACTTGCAACTGATGTCCTTTGAATCTTCCCTACAATGTTGCTTTCTCCCACCTAAGGGTCATCGCTACATTATTTGAATGTGTTAGCTCTGCTTTCAACAGTGTTTGGCATGCCCAATGGGACCAGTCTTGAAGTTTCTTTCAAGACCATATGAACCAGAGAGCTATGAGGAGTCGAAGCTGTGGACCAGTCACCAGATCATAGTCTAATGCAAATCTAGGTATTCTTTTGCCACCTTTGGTAATTAGTCCAAGAAGAAGAGTCAATCAATTTCAACCAATATAGAGAGTAAATATGGGAGCTCCTATTTCCCCAAGAAATTATGCAAGCTAGAATGATGGCAATCCTTTGATCCTCCCAGTACCTCCAGCTACTCATCCTATCCTGGTAACATATATATTGACCCCTGATGAAGAGGAAATAATCTCAGACTTTCTTCTCACTTTGCAAGATAATGAGGAAGAACATGGACAATTCTTGGATCATATTTTAAATGATTTGTTTGAAATTATTGGGTCAAGTTATACCATTTTGCAAGATAGATGTGAATCGGTTACAGATAAATAGAACAGCATTAAGCCTCAATTACATGTGCAAAATTATTACACTCTTTCAAGATCATCCTTTCAAGAGGTTAATGCCATGAAAGAGGAAGATAATGCGATAGAGCTGGAGTTTGAAGCAGAAGAAGTTAAGTCAATAAATGATATAGGTCAAAAGGCTTCTGTTGATGAGCAAACCATCACTAATTTCCTGGTAAGGCATACCAACATCAGGAGCCAATATTTGACGGGCTTCCAAGAACAAGAAGAGCTTATGGATGTCGAAAGCATGTTTGACTCAGACTCACTCAAATGTAGGCAAATCCATGTGGCCTACACAGAGGACATTTCACCAAAGATATACCCGTTTCAATCACTTATATGGCAAGATAAGCTGGCTTGTCATGAAGAAGACGTTATAAATTTTGTTTTTGATCTCAAAGGGAGATAAAGATGCTTAATTAATGTAGTTAGGTAGTTTCCCATTCCCGCATTATTTTTGTTTTCCATTGTTGTTTTCCTACTTTCCTTTTAAATAAGTGTTTTAAACATAGAGTTGGCGGCTTAGAAAGTTTTTTAATTTCTTAAAATTTTGCCACATTGAATGCTTCCCCAAATCTTTTGAAATCTCTAAGGTACCTTGCACCACAACTTGCATAGCATGTCCACCTCACTGTTCCCTGAAAGATTGAGTAGGATCTGCTAACGTTCATCCAAATTTAATGTTATTTGAGACTTGATAGGTCCATAAATATCTCTTAGCAAGATTTAAAGTTTACAAATTCTCAAGCATTCTTGCACCTACAAAAATATCCTGCTCCTTGCGATTTGTTAGCACCTAGTAAAATTTTCTTTAGCAAGATTGTTTCTATCTTGCACAAGGTTCATACCAGGTATTACATACAAGATATAGAGATGGTGGGAGCATCATCTTCACAACAAGGAACTAGGACATCTAGATCTCTTAACAGGTTGCTTGCTAGTAAATCATATGCTTCAGCTCCTACCAACCGTCGAGAACCTATCCAAGAACCAGAATCTCAGGAGTTGGTCAAACCAGTGACCCATAAAAAGTAAAGGATTATGCAGATGGAATCATGGACCCAATCTTGCAAAAAACTAGTAGCAAGAGTCTTAGAGAAGGGGAACACCAAAGGTGTCTTCAAAGAGCCAGAGCAGGACAATATGAGACGTTCCGCATGAGAATGTGGACCTCACAACTGGCTCAGTTCATTGTCCCAACTCTGCATCCATGCCCTAACTTGATTGAATTATACACAGACTTGCTCCATGCACTATCTTGCACCATTCAACAGGGTCCCTTCATGGTGCAGATCACACCACAAGCTATTAGGGACATGCTAGCCCTACATTATGACGATACCACTATATTCCCCACTATTGCTAAGATGCAAAAGATGTGGGTGAACATCAACACTCAGACAAGGTTTTTGAGGTCTGAGTTACAAATGGCCGATGGTGATACTACGATACCCATGCTTCCTACACTAAGAGCTCAATTCATGCTGGCTAGCCAAGATGCGCTGTCAATGATAGCCCTCATCTTTGGCACGAAGGATGACATGGCAGTGTATGCAGAATAAATGGCCATCCTTTTTAGGTTGGAGATAGTTGATAAGATGCAAGAGTATCGACTTGACTTCTCAAAGCACATTGCCTTTTCAATAGTGGAACAGCTGACCCAGTTCAAATCAAAAGGGGTGTTCAGGTATTCATCTTATTTGTTCCATCTCATACTGTATCAGAACCCTAACCTTTTCACCCAACATATGAATCTGAACATGTATGACCCATGTTTTGACCCCTAAAGGACCATTCTTGTGTCTGCATGGACACATGTTTTACCAAGAACTAGTGACCTGTATGATTTTTGGAAACTGTTCATTACCCCCACTTTTTGTTGCCTTAGCCCTGAACCTATCATGAACTAAGTTATTTCCAAGTGTTTCGAACCTCCTCGTCAGTTGTCCAATTTTGTGTGACTTATATTTTGGGTCCCACCACATGATCATAAGGGTTCATGGGTTTTGTGGGGAACCGGTGTTGCTATCGAAGACTTTAACTCTTAGGTTGGCATTCCTGAAAGTCACCAGGCAGGTGTCAGTAGTCGACAATGAGTATGGCTCCGAGAAGAAGAAGATAAAAATGTACAATCTCCCATGGATGACCAACAACATGGTACTAGAAGCCAAAGATGCTGAGACTATGCTGCTAAGAAAACTGGCCTTCCTAGGTATCCTGCTAGTCAAAGACAAATGGGTTTATGACCCAAGTGGTTTCATAGCTTTTTGGGTAAGGACCAATAGGATTGGATCCAGGATTGCACATGAAGGCCACACTTTTTGGGAGACCAAAAAAACCCTACAAAGGATGCTCCTGGTCTTTATGTTGAATTGAAAGATTTGCCCCTGCCATAGAATAGACCATAGGAAACCTTCTATGATAAGTAGAGGGGTTATGATCCCAAAGTCAGGATGACTTCTCGTTTGAGAAGGACATTGAAGAACAAAGATTGGGATGCGGAGAAGATTGAAGCCTATTGGAAATATAGG
Source organism: Torreya grandis (assembly GCA_037957365.1). Taxonomy (NCBI): domain Eukaryota; kingdom Viridiplantae; phylum Streptophyta; class Pinopsida; order Cupressales; family Taxaceae; genus Torreya; species Torreya grandis. The sequence goes on along the minus strand of JARHVA010008713.1, from coordinate 134,118 downwards.
TAGGAAATTTTTCAAACCACTCATACTTTTGAAAGTGTGGATTTAGATGAAAGATGGGAGGAACTCTGGGATGAGTGCCATCCCCCCTGCATCTAGCCCAGAAACAAGCAAATTGCTGACACTCAGTACAGGGCAGGAAGCTAGAGTAGGACCAAGCCAGCAACCACAAGCCTCAGAGCAAGCTGCAACTGTAGTCACTACATCAACCTGACCTCAGCCTCTTAGCATCATGGAATAACAAAGGAGTATGGTGTCTTCACCACCAAAAGCTTCCCCATCATCAGAAGTTATTGAAGTCCCCAGTTCTCCACAAGCACCACTGGCAACAATAGATGTGGAAGGGAAGTAGACGTAGCTAGAGTTAGAGACACCTAGGAAGAGAAAGAGGATGTAGTTCCATTTTGATTTAGAGGAAGAAGAGGAACCTTCATAGCACCAATTACATAGCACTATAATTCCCCCTTAGGTAAGTATTACTCCTCTTCCTCCCTCTCAGTCTATTCCTTCCCCTATCGGCATGATGCCTCCACCTAGCCAAATGACACCTCCTGCCACCTCTGCCATCCCCATTTCACACTTCACCACATTCTTAGTGCCTCAAGCCCTAACATTACCCCATTTTTCCCCCTCTATTCTCAAAAATATGCCCCTTCAGCTCACCCATAGCCAACCACTGGCTATTCAATATGGCCTACCACAGGGATATCCTTTTGTGGGAGGACACATTACATCCCCTTCCACCTTCTAGATGCAGGCTGATGCTGTTAGGAAGGCAAGAGAAACCTGGATGGAGAAAAATAAAACTAAAGAGAATAAAGTATTGGCTGCCCCACACCTGTGGTCACAATTTGACCCTATTTAGCAGCAACTGATGGTGACCCATTTGTCACCCAACGTCATCAAGTCAAGTGAGCAGATGCAACCAGAGGATTGTATAATGAATGTAGTGACCATTGATATGTCCTTGTTCAGGCCCCATGATAGAGTTGAGTTGTTGATAGAATCCACTTTTGTAGTCATGAAAGATTATTTGAAAACATCAAGAAGACTACAGAAGATGGAGGCTGATTTGGCCAAAGAAAAGACAAACTATAGCAGTTTGGCTGAAGAAATCAATAAGAAAGATAATTAAATAGCAAGTCTAAATAAATAGTTGCAAGATATTGTTTCCCTTTAGATTCATCAGGCAGTCCAGGCCCAGAATGATTCATTAAAAGCAGACCTAACACATGAAAAGAATGCAGTGACAACCCTTAAGTGGGAGAAAGTAACATTGCAGGGAAGATTCAAAAGACATCAGTTGCAAGTTACTCAATTGCAATAGAATCTATTAGATGAACAAAGCAATACTATGGCTTTTCAAGCCCAATTCTAAGTAGAGTAGCAGAAAGTAGCACAATTGATGCTAGAGCTGGTTAATAGGCCAAAAGGTGTCAGAGTGATAGAACTAGTAAAGGAGCTCTACAAATCAATGTGGAAAAGAATCTCCTTAGAGATTATTTAGCTCAAACCATCTCTCACCTTCCTGCTCAACACATAGCAATTGTGTGAGAAGGTGGAAGATTCAATGAAGAACACTCTAGCTACAGTCTTCAACAGAGTCACAGACTCCTAAACC
>JARHVA010008713.1:0-127500 GCA_037957365.1 Torreya grandis | reverse complement strand
AAGTGTATAATGGATGAGAAATCAATCGTGCATCAATAAACTATGTACAATAGGTTATGTGTGGTGATGCAATCCAAGAAATCACTTCAACCATTTGGAAGTACGAAATGCCCATAATATGGATCATCATGAGAAACTAAATTCTAATCTTTCAAATGTGATAATATACTATTAGGAAAACTTGCACTGGCATTATTGACACTACATTCTATATATTTCACAAGACATTTATAAGTAATTATATCATGTGTTGGAATTTTTTTATAAATGGTATCATCCTTTGAAGATATATTATCTATTTTGTTTTCTTTTTTTGAAAAAGTTTCCTCTCATGAAATGGAAATAATCGCACATACATGCTCAAATGTAACATAGTTGTGATCTTTACCTAGTGTTGTCCCCATTGATCTTCGCCATAATCTTCCTAGTTTTCCATTTTATTAATCTAAATTAGGGTCAATGTGAAATATAACAAAACATTTTTTGAGTCCAAGTGTTACTAGCATCTAAATGGATCCAATGCAAGACTGAGGCCTAGTAATCTTACCCTAGTGTTGATTATCATAATCAACATATCGAGTGCTATGCTACATATATTGACTTCATGAAATTATGTAATATTGACATTGGTGCATTTATTGCCATCAATTTGAAGACTGAAAATCAAAGCCTCTACATATGGGGAATGCTTTTTAGTTGCTTCCTTTGGAACCACACTTGTGACATTAACATTTTTAATTGTCTTGCTTTTGACTTTACTCAATGATAAACCCTTTCTTAAGGATGTTTTCTTGATTATCTTAAGTTTTTTTTTGTAACTTATCTTTGAGTAACTTGTGCAACCTTTCTTGTTCTAATTTTAACTTTTGTAAGATATTTTTGTCACTTTTCTTATTCTAGTTGTTCTTTTTGTAACTATAGACACTTTAATTATGCCACGTTAGTGTCACCACTAATCTACTATCATCTAAATAATCATCACCTTAATCCATACTAATATCACAAAACCCACATTAATGCCACAATGTTAATTAATTAAGCCACAAGTCTCATTTAACAACATTGTAATCCCACAACAACATTCCATGAATAATTATCTAATTAATCGTTGTTAATTAAATTAATCAATTATTTATTACATTCCACGGATAATTATCTAATTATTAATTATTAATTAAATAATTAATTCCTAAATAAATCATTCACACATAATTATTAAAAATAAATAAATAAGTGATTATCATCATCCATATCAAACTCCAAGTTGATGTAAATTAATTAACTACTTCGTTAAATAGTAATCAAACTAAACATACCCACACATTAATCCATGCAAACCCGTTAACTCCTTGATTAAATGCTTGTATATGCAAAAAGCAAATAAATTAAACAAATTAAATAAACAAACAACCAATCAAATTAATTCTAGGGAAAAACATGGTCAAATCTGATCCATCCAAACTCACACTTAATCTCCACTATTTGTTTCCCCCATCCAGAATTTGTAAATTCACTAATTTCCCCTTCATTTTCATTATAATACATGTAGGAAAGTGAGACAAACATCATCTTGGCCTTGGGAAAAAAATGGATTTTATCTTGGAAATCAATCAATCAATCATCCTTCATAGCTACATGTTACCAAAATTCATGCACAAATCCATTGATACAACCACAATCCATCTATCACATGAGCAAATCCACATCAAAAATTGAGATATTGACTTGTTTGGTAAGTGAAGGTAAATTATTTGTCTCTTTGATTTTGCTCAATCAAATTTTATGTTATATTTAGAGTAAGAATTTAGATTTTTCTTAGTTTTTATTCGAGCTTTAAGTCTTATCATTTATAGTAACATTTATTATTCTAAGTTTGCCTTTTGTAACCTTTCTTGTTCTATTTTTACCATTTTTAACCTTTCTTGATCTAATTGTTCTTTTTTCAATCTTTCTTGTTCTATTTTTTCCTTATACAACCTTTTTTTTTCTCTATTTTTTACTTTTGTAACATTTCTTGCTCTAATTGTTCCTTTTGTTACATTTTTATTTCTAATTTTACCTTTTTTTAATTATTCCTTTTATTCTTTTTGAACTTGTTCCTTAAGAGATGCAATCATAGTATGAGTAGTTTGCTTGATTATAGAATTTATTTTTGAATTTAATATTAGTTCGACTAATCTATCTAGTATATGATTATCACTATCAATGATACTTTGTATTTTGTTCTTTAATGCCCAAAAATTAGTTTTATGATGTCCATACATTAATATGCACAATAGTATTTTGATTTCCTTAGAGGATGCATATGAGGTAATGTGATCAATTTTTTCAAATCACTTCCCTCAAAATTTCACTTGAACTTGTATTAGCCTTATATACACTTTTTAAATCACTAGTTGTAGATATATTTTATTTTGGCTTCCAATCTTGAAATGTAGTATTTTGAGGCACAAAATATTTGGATAAAGATGTAGATATTTGATTGAACCAAAATGCTCTAGATTATTTGTATATGCAATCTTATTTTCAAGTAATGTGATCTTTGAACTAAAATATTGATTTCACTTTTGAAACTCCTCTATGGACATTATCATAGTGACTATTTGATATTAAATGGATGCATAAGTATAATGCTTAGGTAATTTTGACTGTATATGCATACAAAGGCCATCAAGAAGGTTTATGGAGTGGATGAGAATGCAGAAGAACATTTGGATAACCTATATTTTACACTATACGATGGGTCACCTTAACTTTTGGGATAGTGATAACATGGACCTCCTTAAAGGTAAATTAGCTATCAACACCTTGAGGAAAGGTAGAAGGAATAATAGAAGAATACATAGGAGTAAATAAAGAACCGACCATTCTAATACAACCATGAAGAATTTTTGGAATTTAAAATTAGCTTTTTATAAAAATAATTAGACAGACAAAACTCAAATATTAATTTGAAAATAGGTACAACATTCATTCTCTAGGATAAATTTCATAAAAATAGTAAATTACAACTTATTACAAATCCATAAAATATTTTGGCAAACAAAAAATGTCTTTTTTATCTACACAATGCAACCAAAAAAACCTTGAAGTGTTTGAAAAATAAATCCATGTTGATCCAAATATTAACCAATCAAGGAATAACCCTAATAATGAAAACCTTAATGAAATATGAGGGTTAAAGATGAAAATATTTTTGAGTATGGAAATTAGAAATTAGATTATGAAACCCTAGGACAATAAATCTAATTTCTTTTGTGCAAAAAAAAATGAATTTTGAAACCTTGGGACATAAAATATGAAATCTTGAAAGGATGGTTCAAAATGAACAGGGTCACTAATATGTTTTATCTTAATTTGGATTAATGATGAGGTAAATATAATTAAGATACACCTTTGAAATTTAATTCAAATATTAAGATATGGCATTCAAATATATAGCTAAATGCAAAACACTGAAATTGATTCTTTTGATTTGACAAGTGACATATGATAAACATAGAAAACACTAAAGAGATCAAGGTACTTAGCCTTTTTAGGTGAGTGTTTAACTATGTCCATATTCTACAAGTGAAAATTAAGGATAAGCAACCTTATGGTTCATTCAATTCCAAAAATAATTCATTGTTTGCATTGAGACAGTCCTATAGATCTGGGTAATATCAATAGTTGATACCAACTTGTTGGTTGGTATTAACCTATAATAAAGTAGGGAACAATTATTGTATGGTAAATTGTAACTATCTTTATCTGCTATGTATTTGTGACTCTAAATCGTGATTATGCATAAAACTCTACAAATCAATCTCCTTTACCTTAAAACCCTAGATGTGCTTGTATGGGTTAGAAACCTATAAAAATGAGGAAAGTGTAATGGGATGAGCTAACCCCAATCACTTTTATTTAAATATTCATTGCTGCCTACGTCTTTAATACTCTAAGGAGTAAATCAAGCCACACATAGTTCTCCCACCTAGTGTGATTGTGCAATTATACTCTTTCACTATATGTATGCAATTAATGATTCAAATTTCATACTTGACAATGATTTATTTGACTTGGATTTAGAGTGCTTCAAACTTAGCTTTTGACTGCGAGCTTGTAATAAATGAAAATATAATATATTTATTTAATGTGCAATAGTATATAGATGTATATAAGGTAAGTGCAAAGTCCTTTTAAATACTACATTATTTTTTACATATGGATCTAATTGAATAATTTCTCATGCCACTAACACGCTAGACTAATGAGCCAACCGTATGGATGGGTTTGATTTTAGAAAATCATCAATGCTGGGAGTAGGTCAGTTATAATAAGATTAAGTCAGTTTTGACTAATGATATTAACCATATCTAGGGGAACAACCTGTGTATAAGAATCTTGGATTAAGATTTTGGAGATGTCTATGCACTATATTTAACAGATTTTAAATAAACAGTGAAATTATTATAAGTGTATAACAATAGAATGAAATTGAAGGCCATATTTTAATATCTACAGGAAGCTCATAAGGTGCACACATAGTTTTGAAGAATACTTGAGCAAATATTTGTTTATATAATATCGAAATGCACTTATGTGAGCTTCAAATTAAAAAAATATATGATAGAATTGATATTTGTTTTGTGTTATTTTTTATACTCCTATTTGGAGATTTCATAGGCATACCATATATTGTTTTATAAATGTTAGAGAAAGTTGGAGGGCTTTAGGTAACCTATGTTGCTAAAAGCTAAGTAGCAAAGCTTTGTACATCTAGGGCACTATGGCTCTGAAGTGTGCAAAAAGCGTGTTTTTTACCAAGGCTAGCCCATGGTCTTTGACAAGTTTGTAGTACTTTCAATATGAATATGACATATTTATGTTTTGATAGGAGGTTTCAACACTTAATAAACTGCCACATCTCTCTCTCTCTCTCTCTCTCTCTCACACACACACACACACACACACACACACACACACACACACACACACACACACACACTCACACACACACACACAATCATGTTTCAAGACTAGATTAGAGAGCGTCAATTTCATGTGTGAACTTAAATTGGGTCATGTTCTATTTTCGAGTTCATTTGAAATAAAAAATTTTGTGTAACATTGGCTCATATGGATGTGTGTAGGTGAGTAGCTGAAATAAAATGATTTTAGCTATGTTTATGATGCCTAACGGTCTATGGAACGTAGATTGCTCCCACTCCCTCAACTGTTTAAAGATTTGTGGGGGAGTTGTTTTTTTAATAAGATTGTTTCTTCTCTTATTAATTTGGGTTAAAAGCTCCCCCAACTATTTTCTTCTGGCATGGAGCCAATTTTTAGTATTTTATTATAATTCACTTACATGTCCTTATAATATAGACATTCAAGAATGAAATGTTTCTCTATTTCTACTATCTATGTGGTATAGAAAACATATACTATCTCTTCCCACTCTCTCTTAGAGGTCGTCCATCGCTCTCACGCAAATTAAAAATATATTGAGAAATATTATAAAATACTTCCATCGACTATCTATAGTTTAACATAAAAATACACTAACTGTTAACCACCCCAATATACAAAGATTTCAAACTCTTCCTTATCCATCTCAATATTTAAATTATGAATATCTATTTAATTTCAATTCTTATACATCTTTTCGCAATACTCAAAAATTAAATTCAACTCTCTATAATATTATCCTTTGTTACTAATTTTCTTTTATTGTAACTATTCTCAGTAATTCTGTAATTAGATTGAACTCTCTATAATGTTATCTTTCAGATTGAACTCTCTGTAACGTTATCGTTTCTTACTAATTTTCTCTCTCCGCAACTGTTCTCAGTAATTTCCTTGGGCGGTTCAAGCCGACAATTTTGTTAATGGAACAGTCAGCATATAACGCTTACGTGAGAGTGTCTCTTTACGCGTCCAAACTACACGTGACAGATTTTACCATTTCTACTGTGATTTGAGTGTTCCTTTATAAATGACAAATTAAAGGGGTGGCGGTGGCAAAGAAATAAGCAGGTCCCCCACTCCTCTGTGTCCTTCAGAGCGAAGGGCAGTGAATGAGTGATGCAGACGCAGGGCATCACATCACGTGGAAGTGGAAGAGTTGCTCGTATGGGAACTGTCCTTACACCTCTGGGAAGAGCTGTTAATTCCCAAAAGTGTTACATTTGATTGACATGCTACCTAATGCCAGATATATTCCCGTATAAAACTTGTTCTAATCAATTTCTTGCCACATACCACAGATAACCTTTTACGGTTAATTTATCGGCTGCCACGCATAAAGCGTCCCTTTCACCTATACGCAGGTATCAAAAAATTACGCCCATCTTTTGACTGCCCAGATAAGGGAAAGGGAAAGCGAGAGGGGCGGTGCTTGTGGTCCCTGATTACATGTGAAAGTTCAAATTGGGAGCCTTCAAGTAGGGTCGAATATGTCCTGATCAAATATTAGATGAATGAATGTATATGGTTTACAATTCTTTATAATCAAAAAATATGTGATGGATGGAATCCATAAAATGAAAATATATATAATTTTAGATCCCGCATTAAAAGAAGTTGACAGGAGCATACGGAAAGTACATTTAAAATACGAAATTGTAGAGGATCAGTTTGAAGCGCATAAAAGACCATACTGTACACAAATAAAACCCATACTTCTTCATTTTGAATTACTATGAAAGCCTCTTTTTACATAAATAAAAAAGTACAGCGTCTACTAGTGCCTTTTTTTCAGGCTGACGGAACAGAGAATAAAGTTTGCGTTGGATCTAGCGCTTTGGGGCTTCTGCACTGATCACATCCGCATCGTTGAGTGCCTCAAAAAAAAAAAAATCATGTTCAGACTTTTCCGAGAGTATAGTCTATTAGTATGTCGGTGATATGTATTGTTATATTTAAATTTTATTTTGGATTCGAGGGGAGGGGGACAAATCATTGAGAAATAAATGAATTAAGTTTAAACTTTTATAAAGATAAGAAGCAATGTTGTTGGTTTGTATTGTAGGAGTTTGATTTGTAAATTTATGGGAGTTCATATAATGTTGAAAGAGTTGCATGTATGGATCGGAAGGAAATAAAGATAAATGGAGAATATGAGCTGAGACTCTGAATTAAAGGGTATTTTATCGGAATTTTCACAAATGAATTATATCGAGACAATTTTTTTGAAGGAGAATTGTGTTTTTCCAAAAACACACGGCTTTTTTTGAAACACTGGCATATTGCTTTCAAACCAACAAAGGAACTACCAACAATAATGTTAGTTTGGATTAGAGTGTATGCTCCCCCTCAAGAATTCTAGTCTAGATATATGTTTGAAGCCATTGCTTATACGATAGGTAGCCCTATAGATGTATCTAAACCACACCATGGCAAAGGATTATCTAGCTATACCAGAATATGTGTGGAATTAGACCTCACAAGGCCACTTCCCAAGAATGTCACTCTAAAAGGAGGAGATATGGACTGGATCTAGGATCTGGGTTATGAAAGTATCCCTTTCTGATGTATAGGATGCCATGAATATGGGCATCTAATTAGGCATGCCCAACTTTACAAAAGTGCAGTGTCTCTGAGAAAGCACCTAAAACAATGGAGAAGGATTCAGAGGGTGTCGTCAAACCAAAGAAAAAACACACCATTAAGAATAAGAACAAAATGATCAAGAAATATGTTCTGAAAGATAGTAAAATAGCCAGGATGGAGTGGACCTTGAAGGAAGGAATAGAATCCCATAAACATAAGGCCCTAAAAATCAAACGAGAAGGGAGGCAGATGATATAATCGCAGACTATGGCTTCAAATAAAATATGTAAAACCTTCTTAAAGATGTAGGCATAGGAAAGGAAGGAAAACAAGAGAGAAATGAGAAGAAAGGGACGCAACACAAAGGAAAAGGATAGGGGGAGGACAACTTAAGGAAAATTGGATAAGCATGGATGAGGGAGACGAGACAGAGACAAATAATGGAACTGAAGATGACAACCCAAGAATCAGGGAAACCCCAAATCTTAATCCCAAATGAAACTTTGAAAATAGGAGAGGAGACCTAGTAAGAAGAAAAAGAAGCATGAAGAGGCAATGAAAGCAATAAGGGTAGGGACTCAAAATCAAGTAGACACATTCTTGGCAAGCACTAAGTAGAGTGACCTCCCATAATGTAGATCATCTCTTGGAATATAATGGGTCTTAATGCCCCATCTAAAAGGAGAACATTGAAGCAACTAATCAAACAACATAATCCTAAAATTGTGATGCTTCAAGAAACTAAATTAGACAAGTTAGTTGGAGTTAATTGGAGTCTATCAAGTAAGCTTATAAGGGAAATGGTAGGGAGTAATGTTGTTGGAACAATAGAAGGAATGACCATCCTATGAAAACCTAACTCAATCAATTTGGAGGTCATCTAAGCCCAAAACCAATACCTTGCTTGTAAGGTGGAGTGGTGCATAATGAGATTTAGCTTTTTGTTTGGTAATTGTTTATAGATCACTGAATAAAGAAGAGATAGCATGCATGGAAACAGAGAGAATTTGTTATCAAGACCAAGGATGAGGCCTTCTAGGTGATAGGAAGGGACTTCAATGCAAGATTGGACTCATCTGAAAAGAAGGGAGGTAGTATGAGGGAAAGAGACTTCAATAACTTTTAGAACTTTTTGGAAAGGATAAAACTCTAGGATATAAGAACAAAGCAAGGATGGTTCACTTGGAGCAATAGAAGAGAGGGGAGCGAGTTTATCTTGAAGAAAGGTTGATATATTCTTGGCCTCAAAAAATTGGATCAAACACAAGTATATCCTTGAAACTGAGATGTTGAAAACTGTATGCTTAGACCACTATTTGATAACCATTTAGCTAACACTAGATGAGCAACTAGTTAGATCCCCTTTTAGATTTGAAAAAATATGGATGGAAAACCCATACATCATTGATTTCGTTAGTTAATAATGGAACTCTCCAAACAACAGAGTGGTGATAAAAATTTATGTCTTTTCATACAAGCTAAGAGATCTAAAGGCAGCCCTAAATAAGTGGAACCAAATCATTTTTAGAAACATTTTTCAAGACAAAAAAGAGCTACTAAGGAAAATTAGTGAGATCTAGGAGCTAAGAATGAAAGGACATAGTTCCATAAAATTGCTAGAGGAGGAGGAAACAACAAGAAAGTTGGAAGAAATTTATATTAAAGAGGAAATATATTGGGAAAAAAATCCAAGATCAAATGGTTAAAAGAGGGAGACCAAAATATGAAATTATTTCACCTCTCATGTAATATTAGAAGACAGAGTAATTTTATATAGAGCCTGGAAACCCTGGAAGGTAACATCATATAAGATGTTGAGGAAATTAAAGAATACTTGGTTAGACACTAGAGGGATTGTTGAATCAAAAAGGTGAGAAAAATAGGGAGGAACATGAAGACTTCATGAAGAATATCTTATACCAGGTTTCCCAGTCTGATAATAGAAGCTTAGTTGAGGATATATCCCTAGAAGAAGTCAAGAAGGTAGTTTTCGAGATGGCAAGGGACTGTGCCCCTAGCCCAGATGGTTTTCTAGCCTTTTTTCCAACACTTCTAGGATCTCTTAGGAGAAAAAATCAAGGTAGTGGTTCAAGAATCAAAGGAATCTCAATGGATGCTAAAAGCGTTTAATTCCACTTTTCTCGTTCTTATACCTAAGAAATCAAAAAGTAGAATGCTAGATGACTTTTGACCAATTTCCATATGTAATACCATCTACAAGATTATTTCAATGGTCAATTAAAATCAACTCCAAAACATCCTTCCAAAACTAATCTTAGAGGAACAAGGGGAATTTATCAAAATAAGGCAAATCTTTGATAGAATAGTCATAACACACAAAATTATTCAGTCCTTGATTGTAAGTAAGCAGCAAGGAATGCTAATAAACATGAACATTGCCAAGGCATAGACAAAGTATATTGGACATTCTTGGACATGATACTCTAAATTTTTGGCTTTAAAAAAGATTGAATAAGGTGGATTTAGAGTTGTTACTCTTCCACCAAGTTCTCGATAATGATTAATGGTTCCCCATTAGGTTTCTTCTCATCTTTCAAGGGTCTCAAGCAAGGGGATTTGTTATCTCCTTATATTTTCATCTTTATGGTGGAAGCCCTAGTTAGGTGGATAAGATCTATAAAATAAAAAGGATTCAAGCATCTATAGGCAAAATAGCTCAACCCACTTGCAGTTTGTAGATGATATAATGCTCTTTGCTTTGTCAAGATTATAAGAGATCAGAGCTATTAGGGATCTATAGGGAAGCTATAAGAGAGCATTAGGGTAATCTATTAGCAAAAGTAAGTCAAAGATTTTTTCATTAATGTCTCCCATAATATTCAGTGTTTCCCTTTTAGAATCGTAGGCTTTAGAAAAGCTACCCTTCCAGATAACTACCTAGGTTTCCCTTTGTTTAAAGGAAAGGGGGACAAGAAAATTTGGAAAATTTTCATTGAATATATGAAGAGGAAGTTGAGAAACTAGAAAGGGAGGTATCTGACTTATGTAGGGAAGATAACCCTCATCAAAATAGTTTTGCAAGCAACAACCAAATATTAGTTATCTCTCCTAAAAGTGCCTATGGGAACACTGATTGAGATGAACATGATACTCAAAAATTTAATGTGGCAAGGTACAGGAGAAAAATCCAATCAACTTCTCTTGGCCTGGGAAATAATATGTAAACCAATATCCCACGGAGGGGCCAAACTAAGAAACCTCCAAAAGGTAAACCTGGTACTCTTAGTAAAGCTTATTTGGAGGATAGGGACAAGTTAGAAGGAAGAATGGAGTGAACTACTTAAAGGAAAATACCTTGATGAAATGAATCCAACTAGAATATTCAGATCCTAAGAACTTTTGACTGGCTCTGTCATTTGGAATAGTGTGAAGGAAGCCAAAGAGATCATCCTAAAAGGCCAATTTTGATAGGTAAAAAATGGAGAGCATATGGACTTCTAGGAAGATAGTTGGGTGACTCAGAAACCCTTTAGAATGGACCTAAGGTTTAGATAAATTAGAGAAGAAATCATCAGACAATGGGGACAAAAAGTGAAAGAGTACTAGATTGAAGGCATGGAATCAAGCCATAAGATTGTTACTTGGAAAACCTTTTAGAATGTGGATGGAACCCAGAACGAATCTTAAAACACCTTGAAAGACATACTTAAAGGTTTTAGGATTCCCTAGAGTCTAGATGGAGACAATAAAATGGAATATGAAATGAATAAGGGTGTACTTGATAACGGTGGGTTATGCTACTCAGATGGAAGCCAATCAAATGGATTCAATGAATTTGATTTGGACTAGCATATGGAATTTGAAAGCTTGGCTGAAAGTGAAAGCATTCTTATGGTTGGTCACACATGGGAAGATCCTAATAGGGGAAAATATGAGAAGAAAAGGGTTTCAACAACCAACAATATGTGCTATATGTCTAAGCATTGATGAAAACAAAAAACACATGTTATTACATTGTTATTTCACCTCAGGATCTGGGAACATTTATATAGATAAGTATAATTTGAGTTAGATCCTAAGTGATAACTTACCAAATCACTTAAAATCTTGGCAATGTAATAAGAAAATGAACATTTAAAATGATATCTAGGTTATGGTCCCAAGCCTCCTAACATGGAAAGTTTGGATTAAACAAAATACGTGAAAATTCAAGGAGGGGGCCAGGAGCAAATCTAGAAGGAAAGTATGGAGTGAGTTAGAAGCAAGTATTATCCAGATTGTTATAGTAAGGCAACCTAAGAATAAGGAAGCAAACCCTGAGGAAAGTGGAATCCTTCATAACTAGGGGAAGTAAGAAAAATATATGACTCCATGTAACCAAGTAATAAATAGAGAAAAAAGCTACTAATAAATAAGGTGAAATGGCTTCACCCAAAATAGGGATGGCATAAAGTCATCTTCGATGGGGCATCACAACACAACCATGGATAGTTTGGAGTAGGGGTTATTATTAGAAACTAGATGGGATGATTTATAGACTTTAAGGTGGTTTTTATGAGAGTCAATATGAATAATATTGTAGAAGTTGAGGGCCTAATACTGGAAATGAAGATGGATTTGAAAGAAAATGTCAAAAAGTTAAAAATAGAGGGAGACTCGATTATTATCATTAAAGCAATGGATAATAATGCAAATTTAAATTAGACATTGAAAAGAATCATGGAAGAAACATCTTTGATCCAAAATCATTTTGAGGAGGTAGGGGTGAGCCACACACTATGGGAAGGAATCTAAGCAGTAAATTGGCTCACAAATCTTGGCCTAAAAAATCTAACATTCGATAAAATGGGAAACATGATAATTATCTCCATGGATAGGGAGATGGAGAAACTAAAGGATATTGTTAGTAAAGAATCCCCCAAATAGAGGAGAGTGGGATGGAGATTAAAAGGAATAATGTTAAAAAAGAGTCAAGTGCCAAGGGAAATAAAATTATGAGAAGTTCTTAAAAAGTAGAAGATGAAGCATAAATTAGTTAAAACAATGGAAGGTGGGAATAAGCTAATTAAAGGCAAAACTATGAGAGAAAAAGGAGGAATTAAGAAAAAATTTAACATTTATAAGGGGCACAAAACTATCAATTTAGAAAATACTATGTTGTATGATGTAGGGAAGGAGGAGACAAGAGAGGCATGTGTGTGGAAAGTGAGTTTGGAAACTTGACAAAAGGGGTGTGATCTCTCTTGGTGTAGATGATGGTGGCCAATTGCAATAATAAACCACACACCCAAGAATTTACCAATTAAAAATGTTGGAAGTTTGGACAGTCTCCTGGAAGAGATAAGGCTAATTTTTTTTTGTGAGTACCTCATAGGGACTACTATGGCACTACTATAGGTGTTTAGACTGTTACTTTAAATTTCCATCAATGTGATGGAAAGAATCAAGGCTGTAATGGACCCTCTAGAATACATGAATCCATGTGATTGACAAGATGAAATATACACCCAATTGGAATAAAGGAACACAAAAATCAACAAAAGAAGTAGAGGAGATGATGATTTCTCTTTCCATTGCATTGATTAGGTGGACAAAAATAGATTTGGGGAAGATACCATCAAAGGAGCAATGGGGGAGTAGGAGCACTCTATCCAAAGAGGGGAAAAAACAATAAAACCCAAAACTAGCACAAAGTAGAAAGGTACAAAGAGAGTGGACTATAGAGGGAGATGCTTCTATGCTACATTCTAAGAAGGTAGAAGATGGATAAGGAGGAGTGAGCTACCAAAATAAGATATAGATAAAGGAAAGTAGAAAGTGGATGGACTTGAGAATGGAAGTGACAAGGACGTTGATAAATGGGAGGAAAGGGTGACACAAAATTCTTCATTAATATCAAGGAAGCACAAAATGTCAGGGGAATAGAATATGGAGAAAACACTTTTGCCAACAGTGACAGGCCCAATGAAAGGAAAAAAATGATATACAATATCAAGGAATTAACAATTGGGATTCACTCCATTAAAGAAGCCATGGATAAGATTAAAAATTTGGTGGCCAAACAAAATAATGAAAATCTAGAGTAACAAAAAGAGTTAGAGGCATTGACTAGGAGATTCAAGGAGTTATTTATGGCTCACTTCAACCTAAAAGAATTCATTAATGACAACTTGATTCATATTAAGATTTTCATGGAAAAAATGGGAAAGAGGTGAGACTCCACACCCAGATACTAAGTATGGCTTGCATCAACATGAGTGAGATATAAGGAATGTATAACACTTTGATTAGCATAACAAAAGATACAATGAATATGAAAGAACATCTACATCACTACCACTACATGAAGAATAATAACCCTCAAATGAGCCATCAGGTTAAGGGGGTTAGAGAAAAAGACAAAGACTAGGTTTAGTTTATTCATGGGCATATAACTTCTTGGGTTTTGGTAGAGGTCAGTTTAGTTATGGGTAATAACGTGACCTTGTAGTTGGACAAGGTTTTTTGTCATGTTTTCTTTTCTCCTTGTAAGGGCTTCTTCTAGGTAGTTTTATGAATATTTTTTTAATTATAAAAATTGAAATATGTTTAAATAATGTTTTAATGAATATTTTATTGGTTCCTAATTTTGAAAACTATTTTTGATAAGTACTTTTTAGTAAAAAGTGGCATGTAGATACGACATGAAAGACCATGGCATAGAAGACCATGGCATGGGATTCTATGATGCATAAGAAGTAAATCCCATGGAGTAAAGAATTATGAAACATAGAGAACCTGAGAATGTAGGACTCGAATAGAAGACTTGGGGAAAGAACATAAAGTAGAGATGGCTATGGAGTAGTTCATAAGAACATTAGAAAAGACTAAGTCAAACGTGAATCCATAATTGATCATGGGAAGATAGGTGTTGAATGAAGAGGATCTAACATAGAGAGATAGTATAGGGGTAGTTAGGCCCATGTTTGTAGGAATTAATTGTAAATGGATTGTCATGAATCAATTATATTGATGATCATTGGTAAGTCATCTTATTTATATTTACTTCTATAACTGATTGGTTAAGGTAAACCAAGTATAAATAGCCAATTTTCTATTCTATATTGTTGTTGATGAATTAGTTATCATTGTAATTCTAGAATCATTGTATATCATTTTATGCCAACTTCTTGTTATTTTTATTAGTTAAGTAATGAACAAGTAAGCTCAGTTAGATATATGACTAAGGATGAGTTTAGTATTGAGTACTTGTTCAAATGCCCTAGTCTAGGAAAGTATATGAATACACCCTCACATGAAAAAAACAATGAGAATCAATCTTAAGCTGCATGCTTTGAGTGAATGCATGAGAACCTATTCTTTTATGAAATGCCAATGCACTAGCACATTGGAACTCTTATTTACTTAGACACACAACTAGGGAAAAGGTATGCCAATTGAAAGGAAAAGATCCCAAGATTTTAGTTTTGTTGCATACTGAGTATGGTGTGTGTAATGTCCAAGACACCATCCATAATGATTAGCATCCGTATTTAGATCCACTTTAGATGATTCAACATAATATTAACACAAAGGACACATCTAAAATGGCCATTGTAGGGAACTATTGGTTTGATGTTGAGATATCTAAGGTTTTTGAAAATTTAAAGGAGTATCAATATGTTTTTCCATAGAATTACACTAAAATGAAAGGAATGTACTCTTCATTAGGCAATATGTATATCAAGTTGGTAAAGCGTGCTCGACTTGTTTGTCAAGGAGGAGATTGATGGCATGTTGAAAACTAGATTTATTTCTCCTATATATGAGTTTGAATGGGTGATCCCCATGGTCATAAATATAAATAAGGATGTTTCATTTGTGTTTGTGTGAACTATTGAGTACTCAATACTTTTTGCATAATTAGCCCCTTTTCGATGCCCTTTAATGATGAGATCTTAGGAGTTATTGGATGAGAGATTTATAATTTCATTGATGGTTTATATGGATATCATTAAGTCCATATCGTAGAAGAATATAAACCAAAGACTACCTTTATAATTGAATGGGGTTCATTTACTTACAACATGACCTTTATATTGAAGAATGCACCTGATGTGTTTTCATGGATTACGATCGAGGATTTAAAATATTTTATTCATAAATTCCTTCAAGTCTACCTAGATGATTGGACTACTTATGTTTTAGTATGAGACCATTGTGCTAATATTTGCCTTATGCTTTAACACTAACAAAACCTTTAGATTTCCTTGAATCTGAAGAAATATGTTTTTTATACCCCATTTGGTATTTTGATAGGTCATGTTATTTGTCAAGATGGAATCTTAGTGGATCTGACCAAGATTATGGATATTTTTTGCCTTCCAACACCAACCACCTAATGCAAGGTTCACACCTTTCTAGGACACATGATATTATAGTAAGTTCATTTAAGGTTATGCTAAGATTGTTGTGTTATTAGAAGAATCACTAAAATAGAATGGTCAATTTGTCTAGTCTAACACTCACCAATAGGAATTCATCACACTCAAAGATAAGCTTATTATTTCCCCCATTTTGTAGTTTACAAATTGGACAAATCCCTTTCATGTGCATTTTAATGCTCTAAGCATGGAAATAGGTGTTATCCTTGCTCAACTTGGTGAGGGAAACCTTGATCATCCCATCTATTTTTCCACATAGAAATTCACTCCAATTTAATGAAAATATTTGACTACAAAACATGAAGCCTTGTCTATGGTCTATGCACATCAAAAGATCTATCAATATTTTCTAGCCACACCACTCATTTTTTTATGGACCATGAATCCCTAAAATACCTAGTGAATAATCTAGTATTACATAGATGCATTTGCTAGTGGATTGTGCTTTTCTAGGAGTTATAGTTATTGGTGATGGTAAAACTTGTAAGGCTAATTGTGGCATTGATCACTTATCACACATTAAATCTGGTGAACTGACATGCACCATTGAGGATGACTTACCTAACATGCAACTTTTCCAAGTCACACATGTTCCTAAAGATTTGGAGGATATTAAAACTTTTTTGAATATGAGTTCAACACCAACCCACCTTAACACTCAAGAAAATAAGTAGCTAGTTATTCATATAAATTCCTTCTAGCTCATAGGGGTGACTTTTATAAGCTTGGATGGGATGAATTTTTACACCACTACATTATGCAACATGAGCATGCCAAGGTTCATTGGGAGGTTTGTGAAGCTGTCACTAAAGGACATTATGTCAGTGATGTTATATCATGAAAGGTTCCTTTAGTTGGGTTATGGTGGCCTAATCTATTTAAGGATGCTAAAGCTTATGTGCATCAATGTGATATTTGTCATCACATGGGTAAGCCAAATATAAGGGATGTTATGCCCCTTCATCTAATCCTAGCACACAAACCCTTTGATAGATGGATTGATTTTGTGGGCCTAATTACTCTAGTAAGTAGACATACTAGAGTGTGTTATGTCATTGCCACCACTGATTACCTCACTCACTGGGTTGAAACAGTGTCAACCCATGATTGTACTATTAGCACTACTATTATATTTTTTTGAGAAAATATTATTACAAGGTATGGATGGCCATTAAGTTTGACTAGTGATTGAGGAACTCATTTCCTTAATGAGACCATCTGCATCCTTTTGGTTGATGTCATGATCATGCACCATAAGGCTACACCTTCCCATCCTTAGGCCAATGGTACAACTGAAGCATTAAATAATATATTGGGTAATAAATTGATCAAGATTTATAATATTGGATGAATTATTTGAGATGATCATGTTTCTACAGTATTATGGGTATATCAGACCACATACAAAAATTGAACAAGAGTATACCTTTTAATCTTGTGTTTGGTACCGAAGCCATTCTTCTAGTTGAGTTTCTTGTACCCTCCCTATGAGTTACATGCATTGGTCAGCTGAATGATGAGGAATTTTTGAAAGCACACCTAAATGCTTTGCTTTAATTGGATGAAACCCTTTTTATAGTGCATTATAGTCAAGGAGTGGAGAATTAAAAATATAAGGCCTAGCTTGATCATCATTTGAAGAACAAGACTTTATAATTGGGTATGCAAGTTTTGGATTATGACTCCAAGTTTGCATGCTATTCAGGAAAACTTCATGTCCACTAGATGGTCCATTTATTTTTCATAGTATCCATCCCACTAGTGCATGAAAATTGAAATGTTTAGATGGCCAGTTCCTTCCAGGCCATTTCAATAGTAGTCAACTTTACCCCTACTATTTTGAGTAGTGTTTTCCTCTTTTGTAATAAGGCATATGCCACTAGTTTAGTTTAGGATTTTGGTTTGTTTTTCAATAAGGCATGATATTGGTTGCATGCCCTTGCTTAGTTTTAGATCAACACTTGGTTCTTTGATTTTTTATTTATTTGTAATGTCATGGATGACCATGAAAAAATTTCATTATGGTATAAGAAGGGTGAAAGAAGTAAAACTATAGAGAACCAAGGAAATGGTGAATGGGAATGTGTATGGGAAAATGGGGCACGTAAGTGGAAATGTATGGGTACAAGTAGGAATGTATGATGTGATGTGTAACCACTATGAAGATTCAAGGTAAAGAAGTGAGGTTCCCATCTTGGAAATATAAATTTTTAAAATTCTTTAAAACTATCATGCATTTTGGGAAAAGAGTGGGATGGAACATATGTGTTAAATGCGAGAACAATAATTGTAATAGCAAGTGTGCCAAATGTAAATCATGGAATTACCATTAGAGGTATTAATTACATGAAGTGATGGATGAGGTAATAGGGAAGTAAATTAGGATTAACCTTTGAGGCTATAAAAGGTTGAATACACATCATTTTTACATTTTATTATTGTCAATTCATGAATTTATAGAGCTAAAAGAGTGTTTTCAAGCTACCAAATGAGCATATATCAACTATTTGTGACCAATTTGAGTATTATGAAGTGAAGTGATTATGATGAATAGGAAAAGTGTTTATAATATTGATTGAAGAAGCATAGGTTAAAGGAATTATAGGTTGTAGGTATCGATTTTTGCCATTAGAAGACGTTAAAGTAGGAGAGCTGAGTAAGTTAGACAAGTAATCATGTATTCATTCGAGAGGGTTGGATGGAAATTCCTTAGCCTTTAGGATCATTAGAGGGTGATGTAGCCAAAGAAAAAGGCCTAGCACAGTGAGCCCTTACCTGAAATCCATGAGGAAGAGGAATTTAGAGCACGAGAGTACAAACAATTTTCATAAGGGAAGAAGTACTCGATGAGTTCGACACAATAAGGAAAGTTTACTATAATAGGTTGAGGAAATAGATAAGATAGAATCTATGTTTTCATGTTAGGTAAACAAAAAATATATAGTATTGCCTCCACCCCCAATATTAATTGATGAGATGTAATACCCTGAAGCAGTGTTACACGTAGAGATGTGGGAGTTAAATGTGCCAACATATAATATTTTTTACTATAATCATTGCTAGCTGTGGAATGAGGTGGAGTTGTATTATAACTATCAGGTGGAGAATTAGAATACTTGTAATGAACTTGTTTATGAATTGATAATTTTCAATAAACTCAATAATGTTGAACCTTTTCAGTTATTTAAACTATTATACTTCGAGAAACCTTAGAGGTAGTGAAGTTTTTTATTTCATGTGTGCATGATGATTATTTATATTTTTATAGGTGTAGGATGAGGATCATGTCTTAAAGGGTGAGCAAAGTCATAGGTCTACAATGCTTGGGTGCTGACCTCCATGGAGATTTAGAAGATTAGGAGGAAATTGAGAAGATTACGATGGCACTTAAATATAAGAAGCAAGGCCATGTAATGCATATAGCAAGTCATTAGGATCCTACCCTTAGAGTGACCACACACTTGAAAGTACTTGTTTGTGTGCATGTTATATTAGTATATTGTGAAGAGCTCCTCTTTGTCTTAGGAGGAAGACCTATAGATAAGAAAGCACTAAGGAGAACTTGTTTGTTAGATAGATAATTGGGTGGATTGCCTAGCGATAGCTAGATCCTAGAAGTGAGAGCTTCTTTAGGGGATATCAATCCACACATTTTAAATAATAAAGTTGATAAACTAGAAAGAAGGTACTTGCATCAATAATCAAAAGGTACTAAAATCAAATACAAGAAAGCTTGCTAGAAAAATAGCCTAGAAATGATGTAATTAGTGATAAACCAATTAATACTAGTGCTAATGAACTAGAGTATGCTTCAAAAAATAAGTAGAGGGTCTATGAGTGGTTTGAAACACAAAAAAATGGATTTGGTTGGGTGTGGGTGGGCGAAATTAGCTTACTAGTTTTTCTACCATAGGTGATTGTCAGTGGTTGGGATAACCATTAGTGGTTAGGCTTGACCATCAGTGGTTAGGTCAAACCATCAGTGATTGATTGTGGAATTATAGGTTTGATCAACAAAAGATGATGGGATTTCATAGATGAATTTTGGGAGTTAGGCAACCACTATATTGATTTTGAAATGGAATAAAAGTATGTGAATAGTAACAAACAAGTACGTGTCTTACCAGAAGTTAGTTGGGTGGGTGGGTCATGTAGTTAGCCTATTAGTGGAATATAGGTTGATTAAAGTAGAGTAACAATACTTGAAATCTTGGTTGAGAGATGATAGTAAGTTGGCTCTCAATAAGATGGCTGATAATGCTTGATAACATTGATGACACTAATTAAACTGATTGCCCTGAAAAAGAAAACTCCTAAATGCCCAAACTCCTAATAATTATTTTAGATATATTTGACCTCCTAGGCCTCTCTCTCTTATAGGAATAAGCGAGAGGTGAAAGTGAAGGTATAACTAGGTTGTCTAAATATAATTTGTGCATATAAAGGCTCACAACACAAACTAGATAAGTTTATATTTAGAAAAGGGGTAGTCGAGCTTGCATGCTCTTAGTGAGAAGGTGGATCCTAACTATTGATGATTAAGGGTCCCCAAAGATTACCATCAATGGTCACCCTAATCATTGATGGTCACCATTGATAGTCAGGGTCCACAAGAATAAGGTCTTGAAGGTCAAGGTTACTCAGCTAGGTACAACTGAATACAGATTGGTTAGTTTAGGCATCATAGGTGTAGGTTGGTCCTAAGAGGGTCCAAGGGTACTTCTAGGTCTACTTATACATTTAGAATCATAGGTGTGTGGATTTGTAGTGTCTACATTTTGCCCCTTTTTGTTGTGTAGATTGTGTAAACAAGCTACAAAAGAAAAATAGAGTATGGGTCATGGATTTGGTTGCCTTGAGAGTGGGAAGAGGTGTTCTCCCTCAAACTGAGATTTGCTGAGGTGAAACTGAAGTAGGTATGAGTTTGATAAGTGGTAAATGGTAACTCACTATGTGGTAACATGAGGTCATGCATGTGAGATGTAAATGTGTGCATAAAATATGACAAAAGGTGCGATAACCAAGATCATGCATAGACTAGGTTACCAATGTTTGTAAAAATAAGGGTTGGTGCTAAGAAGGATAAGGGATGAGTAAACCATGTGATTGCCTATAGGAATGGTGGCTAGAACACTCATAAATGCAAGTCTCCTAAGTGATATCTATGTATCTAGTGGGTATCCAAGGTAGGAAGTGCTCCTAGGGAAAACACAAATGGGTCAAGTGTCACAAGTATCCAATGTAGGAAGTGATCTCAATGAGACAAAAGTGGGTCAGTATGCATGAGGTGGTAGAAAATGAAAAAGGCTCAACATGGCAATTTTGTCACTATGATCAAAGGACTAGGCAAAAAGTGTCATAAATTTGTGTATTAGATGGGCCAAAAGAGATCAATAGTGAGGTTACAAGGTGATTGGGTAGGTGGGAGAAAGGCATCTCCAAAGTAGTAAAGAGCCTAATGTAAGTTGTAAAAAATTGGAATATTGCAGGTAAAAGGTAAAAAGTGGGTTTTTAGGGTATCCTAACCATCGATGGTCAAGGTCCCCAGAAGGTGATCATCGATGGTCACCTTAATCATCAATGGTCAGGGGAAACCCTAAAAGTTTAGGGGGTAAAAGTAAAAAAAATAGTTAATTTGAAATTTTAATTATTAGGCATTATTTGACCAAGATCTAGGTGATTTTGGTACTTTGTGAGGAGGCTACATGCTGAGGTGGATGATGCTCATTAGCTAGAGGTGTATGGTAGATTCTATGGGTCCAAGATGAAAGGAACATGAGGATGTGGCCGAGTAAGTGTTACATAGGGTAGAGCATTAAATTGATAGGGTGGGTAGGTTATTAGGTAGCATGTTTAGCTTGGGATGATATGTAGGGTGGTGTTTGTGAATTTGTTTCCTACTTTTAGGCCAAGGTAGGTTTGGGCATTTCAGCCATGGAATGCCCATAGGTGATCGTCAATGGTCAACACCCTAGGAACTAGGGGTCCCCAACCATTGATAGTTAGCATGACCATTGATGGTTAGCCATGATAATGTAGGGTTTTTAAATGTGTTTAGGGATTAGGCATGGTTTTGGCCTAGATTATAATGGTTTAGGGTTAAGATAAATGGTTAGGCCTAAAGTTAAGTCAGCTAGGTTGAGTACAAGGGGTAAATGGGTTATGGTTATGGTGAGGTAAAATATGTTAGGGTTATAATTGCATTTAAAAGATAGGGTAAACAAGACCACTCAGGGTCTAGGTCAAGCATTTTGATTTGGTATAGGATCGAGAGCAGATACATATGCATGACCATGTGTCATGGATATTCCCTATGCTGATCAAGGGGATGACTAGTGATGATTGGGCATATATGGAGGTAGTAAGGCTAGGAGGGATGAGGCACTACCAACACATGACTAGGGATGCATCGATGATACTAGCACTCATCAAGAGATGGGATCCCAATACTAATACCTTCTTGCTATTGACCATGGAGATGACTGATCTCCTAGAATATTTCCATAGGATCACTTGGCTCCCACTACATGGTAATACTATCTATCAGATTGAACAAGAGGAGTGGGATGATTATGTCGAGTATATATATAGAGATGATAACTACCAAGTGCATTGGCACTCTAGAGGGTTCAATTATACAACACTATATAAGAGGGCTCCCAAGGAAAGGAGACTTATGATGATGTTGATGATCATGGTTACTTGATTTAGGGTTTTAGATTCTAGTAATGAGAGATTCCCCTATGTATTACTGGTTGTTTTGGTTGAGCTATTGATCGGGAGGATAGTGGTTGGGTGGGTCCCAGTGCTATTGGTTCAAATTAATAGAGAGCTATGGGGATTTAGGTACCATAATAGGTATGACATCATCATAGGCATGGTTCTACACTACTAGGCTTATGAACATATTTAGGTTTTGAGGCCTATGGGATTGCCATGGATATCATACACACAGTTGGAGTTCCTTATGGGCTTAATGAGGTGGAGGGATGATTATGTTGTATTAGGGGATGGAGGTGTAAAACATGACATTAAGTGGTTCAAGGCTACCCTAGGTGGATTGGTAGTTATGAACATCATATGGAGATCGTACCTATAGTTTTTTATTTGGCTAGGCTTCAAGAGGGAGGCCCTCACTATATAGAGTTACAAGTGGATAGTGGGCCATCAAGAGTGTGAGGTTGACTTGATTCCCTTTAAATAAGTGTAGTACTAGTTTGGCTTGTTATAGAGTGTATTAGGTCCACACTCATGGTATAGGAGGCAAGACTCAAAGGTTTAGTTACTGATACCCCAAGCTATTTAGATAGTTTTGGATAGTGGCTTTGAGGAGCTTCATGTTAGGGCTCCCATAAATGATGTAGGGTATACAAATGGATACATGGCTTGGTACCAGCCTATCTATGTAGTTTTGGATGTGGGTGGAGATGATGGAGGGGTGGCACTAATGGTTATAGATCTAACTGACTAGGGAGGATAGGTAGGGGCATCATTAGCTATAGCCCAAGCTCAGGTTCAAGCTCTACAGGGATGGGTGGCCACATTATAGGGCCATATTTAGGTATTACAAGGTCAGGTCACCATTATGTGAGATATATCTACCCAGGTAGAGGGTTAGGGTAGGTAAAACATCAATAGGATGGCTATTAGATATAGTTCCTTGAGCATGCTATCTAGTTATCATTATAGAGCTTAGATATTATCAAGTGATGATATTAGACTAGCTACCCTAGGCTATGAGGTATGTAGACTATAGAGCAAGCTTGGACAATGGGCCATCGATAGCTACTCTGAGTCAGTGGGATTTTATAATTGGATAGGTAGGTGTACTAGAGGGACCACCACTAGGTACAGGTGCAGGCATATATGGGGCTAGTGGTAGTGGTGCAAGCTCATGATGATGTTGAGATATGTTATTTTGATACCAACCTATGCATCAATGTAGTGATATGTATATGTTTTTGAGAGAGCTTGACATATCATGACATGTATTATTTTTTTATGATTTGATGTATATGATGGATGCTTATGATGTTATATATGATAGTTGCTTATGGTTTGTGATTATGGCTTATGGTTTTGGTTCATGTTTATGATGTTTCAATTAGTGGCTTAGGCATGTGATGCTTTTATTATGCTTATGGTTATGATAGGATATGTTATGGATGGATACATGTTATGGATTTATTTATGGTTATATGGGTGAAATGGGAAATAGTATATGCCCTAATGTTTTTCTTAGCTATTTGGTTTATGCTTGTGATGGTGTAATGACATGCTTATGATTTATGATGTGATTGATGTTCATGGTCTGCTATGATATGGTTACATTATGTTTGACTCATTGATAGATAAATGTCATTGCTTGTTGACAAAGTTCATGATGTTCATACTTTTGATGTGATGTTTATTGTTCATGCATATAGTGATAGGCCTACATAAACTAATAAAATATAAGAAAATGAACATGATGCCTTTTCATTGGTAAAGATTGACATGAAAATCAAAATTGGATTAGCTTAGTGAAAATAAACCTTTCCAATGCTTTGAATTAGCATGCTTATGTTGAGAGATAGGGATCCAAATTATATTGTGTCAATTATGCTCATAGTCTCATGCATATGATATGTGGAGGGAGAATGGGCGAAACTAAAATCATTAGGGAGACTAGTATGAATTTTCCATAGGTGTCCAAAGAGATAGTATAAACAAGTCTATGTCCATATATAAAGTGTAGATTGATCGATGTGGGAAGTCTACTAAGGAGAGCCGATTGTAGCTTTCCAAGATTACTATTGTTATGATAGTTGATTACAGCTTTCAAAATTATTTTGATTTTACTTTTGCTTTTGCTTGAGGGTCAGGGAAGTTGATCGATGTAGGAAGCTTCCAAGAAATTGCTAGCTTTTCCAAATGCTTTACTTAGCCATCCTTCAAGGGAGTGGTCTAAGTTTATATACCTAGTACAAATGATTTTGATAGTTATCCTTTAAGGGAGCAGTCCACATTATGTTTTACAATTGTGAATAAGTTATCAACAACTGTCCTTTATAGGAGTAGTCTATGAATGCCAAGAATGACCCATGATTCATTTTTTTAATTTATTTTTTGATATTTCATTTTGATTTGTTTGATTTAGCTCAACATAGGCTTGCTCATACATGCTCAATGGATTACCTTTATGAAGTCAAAACTAAGCTGACATGAAGGTTTAATAGGTAAAAATGAGGTATAGGTGGCAAGGACCATAGGAGCTAATCTCAAAGAGATGGGAAGTACCATGAAAATCATGCCATTGATAAAGGCGTGGTATCCATAGTTCAAAATTAGGATATAATTGTGATGGATAATCACATGATTTAACTTTAGTCAATTGCCCCTAAAAAAAGGAAAATAAATGTGGCTACAAGGGATGAGCTTAAGTTAGACAAATGATAATTGTGATCCCTATCTAACAATAAAAGGGACATAAATGTGAAGCATTGAGAGGCTCAAGTTTTGGTTTATAATCGAGAGAGGATAAATGATAAGCTCCTGATTTGTACTTATGGGTAATGATGTAGGGTCCAAGCCAATTGAAAGCAAATTTGCCCATTTTGATTTTCTTCATATTAGTTACATGTTAATTTTCCTTAAGGACAAGATCTCTAATAATAAATTCTTTGAATTTTAGGTGTTTTTTATAGGCTTGTTTGATTCATTCTTGATATAAATGAAGATGAAAAAGAGTGTCAAAATGATGCTCATCAAGTAGCTCAAGTTGAGCTAAACGTTCTTGATGATAATTGTTTTTTGAAACAAGGTCATGCAAAGATATATGAAGAGAAGGTATTTGAACTTCAAGAGGCAATACAACCTCAACTCCAAACATGAGGGAAAAAGTCATAGCACCTATAGGAGTTTGGATGCTAGTGTGATATGCTCATAAGGTGAAAGGGATGTGCAAGTGCTAATCTTGACCTAAGGCATTAACCATTTTGATAAGCATGTTGTTAAGGGTTTTGTTAGAGGCTTCAGCTTGTCCATTTGCTTATGGGTGATAAGGTGATGAAAAGCTAAGTTTAATACCAAATATTCACAAAAGCCTTGAACTTGTTTGTCTTTGAAAATTTTTCCATTGTCGGTGATGATCTTATGGGGAACACTGAAATGATAGATGATATGGTGGGTGATAATTCAATAATATTTTCAGCTTTCATCAAGATAAGAGGAATAACCTCCACCCATTTAGTGAAATATTTAGTTGCGGTAATGATAGAGTGATGTCATTATGAAGAGTGGGGATTGACTTAACTGATAAGGTCCAGGACCCATTATGAAAAGGGCCAAAAGTCTGTAGAAACATGAAGACTATTTCTAGGTGCATGATGTAAACTAGTGTGTTGTTGGCACTTGACACACTTTTCACATAATCACAACAATCTTGTTTAAGGGTGGGATAGTAATAACCCAAGTGTAGGATGCATTTAGCTATAGTGAGTCCACTAAAGTGCCCCCCACAAATACCCTCATGTCTCTATTTGATTGTGTGAGAGGATTTTGGACTACAAAGGAAACAAAATAGGAGGCCATCAAAACCATGTTTGTAGAGAATTCTACCCATAATGGTAAAATGGGAGGTGCTATGGATAAATTCTTGATATGTATTTTGAGAGAGGTTAGAGGGAACTACACCAAGGTGAAGGTAGTTGAAAGTTTGTTGATATCAAAGGTCAGGTAGGATCTCCTCTACACTAAAGATGGTTGGAGTGTTAGATTTGGTGTAGGAGGGCTTGGTGAGGTGATGGATAATGATTGATAGGTTGGAATCTAAGGGTGCTAATAGGATCTAAGAGGTGAGTGAAGCCATGGTATTAGAAAACTTGTTGGTAGATCGCAAGGTGTTTTGAATATGGTAGTGTTCGAATCAGGCTAAGAGTTTTTTGAATAGTTGTCTATATAATTGTATCATTTCATTCTTACACTGGAAAATGCCAATGACTTGGTAGACCACAAGTTAGGAGTCACCAAAGATATTGATTGTTTTGAATCTTAAGTCTAAGATAGTATGGAGACCTATTATTAGGGATTCATACTCAGCCACATTATTGGTGCATTTGAAGATGAGTTTAAATGACAAAGGAAGTGGCTCACTAATAAGGGTGATAAGGATGATGTTGGCCCCTCCACCACACTGACATTTGGAACCATAAAAAAACATGGTTACATGATTGGTAAAATATTATTGAGATAGACTTGTGATTGACTCATCTAGAAATTCAAGAGGGGGAGGATGGGTGTCTGTTAGGGGTGCATCACTCAATTGTTCAGCAATGACTAACCCCTTGATTGATTTCTATTGGATGAACTCAAGGTCAAACTCAGCTAAAATCATAAGCCACTTAGCCATACACTAGTTTTGGTATGGTTTGGAGTGTATGTACTTGAGGGCATTGGTATTAGTTATGACAAAAGTTTTATGGTTAATAAGGTAGTGGAAAAGTTTGGTGGCCATGAAGATTAGATCAAAACATAGTTTCTCAATATGTGTGTATCGAGTCTTGTATTTGACAAGTGTGTAGTTAATTAATAGATGAATTTATCTTTGTGTTGTTTATCTTGATAAGAAAACATCTCCCTTAGGAAATGGTCTGTGGTAGAGATATAGAGGTAAAAAGGTTGGTCATCCTTAGGAGGTGTAAAGACAAGTGGAGATACTAGGTACCTTTTGAATGCATCAAAGGCCTTTTGAAAATTAGCATTCCACCTAAATGAGATGTCCTTTTTCAAGAGGTGGTGGAAGGGTTGACATCAATCAGAGAGTTAGGAGATGAAGTCATAAATGGATTGAAGCTTCCCCTGCAAGCTAAAGAATTTTTTAAGATTTGTTAGAGATAACATCTCGAGGATGGATTTGATTTTGGCTAGATCAACCTCAATTCCTCAAAGGGAAATGATGAAGCCAAAAATTTTGCCTAATAAGACCCCAAAAATACATTTATTGGGATTGAGATGGACATGATAGTGGATAAGTCACTCAAAGATAATTTTCAAAATAGCTAAATGGTCTTTGCAAATCTTGGACGTCTTAATAAATTCATCCACATAGTCTTTAATGATTTTATGGATAAGGTCATGGAAAATATAGGTCATGACATATTGGTAGGTTGCACCAAAATTATTAAGATTAAAGGGCATGACTCTATAATAGAAAGTCCCCCATGGGGTGATAAAGACAATTTTGTGTTGATCTTTAGGGGCAATCAAAATTTGATTATAATCCAAAAATTTGTCCATGAGAGATAACATCTTGTGACCCACTCTAAGATCAATAAGTTGTTCAATGTTAGGTAGAGGAAAGTCATCCTTTGGGTAGGTGAGGTTGAGGTCATGAAAGTCCACATAGATATGTAGTCCCCTTATGGATTTAGTGATAGGAATAATGTTCAAAACCCATTGGAGATAATCGATGGGTTGAATAAAGTTGATAAAAATGAGGCATTAAAGCTCTTCTTTAACAAGGAGGGATATGCAACAATGCATTTAGAAAAGTTTCTATTTGATAGGTTTGGCGTCATGATTGGTTACAATGTTGTGGGTGGAAATAGTTGGGTCAATACTGGGCATGTCATCATATGACTAGGTGAATGCAATACTATGGTCTTGGAGGAAGGTGGAGAAGTCATGTAGTTCCTCAGGGGTGAGAGTTTGGCCAAGTTTGATGATATAGGGTTGTCTAAAGTGCCTATGTCAATGTCCATGGTATATTCATTAAACATGGTTGAGGTTTTTGAAGGTAAGGATTTTTGGATGGATGAATCAGGTGTACCAAGGTAGGTGATACTATCATCATCATCCTAACACTAAATAGTGTTAATGGTAGGAGAGTCTTCTCCCATGAGTGTAGGATGGGTCAAAGGGATGGATATGGATGCCCCTTACTTTTGATAAGTCATGGTTTGAGGGTAATCATGTTTACAAAAAAGAATTAGGTGGGATGATGTCTTCATCCTCACCCATAAGTAGAGGGGGTGTTGGTGAGGAAGAGGTCTCTTATTCAACAATGGTAGGGGTCATTTGTTTGGATTTCTTCTTATTTGTTAAAATGAAGCCAAGGCCATGCTTATTATGAGGCTTTTAGGTTTCAATAAAGGTCAACATGTGTGGGCCTTGCTCATATCATCCTAAACCAAATCCCTTCTAGGCACACCTATGAAGGTATAGTTTGGTAAAGTCTGGGTTGTCTAAATAAGAGAAGGTAGAGGTGAATAGCTGAGGTGGATAAGGAGTGGAAGAAATGTTAAGTGGCTTGTCAATTCCCCCATAGATAAAGTGGGTTTGATAGCTCTAAGGCCCCAAGGGGGTAATGTCTCCAATGTCTGGGTAATAACCTAGTTGGTGGTTGAGTTTCCCATATTCTTAGGGAGTAACGAGGGCATCAAGGATGAGAAGATGATATTATCCAAGGGTAACGCATTAGAAGGTAGGTTACAAAGGATCAATGATGGGTATCTAATCCATGGGGATAGACGAACTGGTGGATGCCTCAGTGGAAGGAGAGGAAGTAATGGATTTAGATTCCATGGGTAAGGGCTTGATGGTGGTTATTTGTAGTGCTTTGGATGGAAGTAGGAGAAATCATTAGGTTGGTAGGTCATATTACATGCTATAAAAGGGCTTGGGTTAGCATGTATGGTAAAAAATTGACCTTCATTTGCAATAATGATGCAATGATGGAGGGTGGAAGGTACACAACCCATGGCCTAGATCAAAGGTCTCCCTAGCAAAACATTGTACTAGAATTCACCTTCAACCACATAGAAGAGTTTAGGGAGTGTGCAAGGTCTTAGTTGAATATGAAGGATGATGGTTCCCAAGGTAGTGGTTATGTTGTCATTAAAGGATCTAAGGATAGTTTTAGTTTTAGACATGACATTATCCAGTAGCTTGAGTTACTCATAGGCATGGGAAGAGATAATGTTGATACTGGCTCCCCTATCAATCATAACCTATTTGATGTGGGTTTGGTTGATATGGGAAGTAATAAAGAAAGGGGTATTAGGGTCCTTAAAGTGGATAGAAGGTATCTCCAATTCCTTGAAGGTAACAAAGGTAGAGAGTTGGAGAGCACCAATAAATGCCTCTATAGGTCTAGAATCCCCCAATTTAACTTCAATGGCCTGCATAGCCTCAATCATGGCTTAATGATGGTGGGGTGAGGTGTAAATGAGCTCGTAAAGGCTCATCTTATTTGGGGTCTAATGGAGTTGTTTAAGAATGACCCTCTTGATGGATTTAAAGGGGTTAGCCTCTAATGTACCCAAGATGGTAACTTTTGGATTAGTTGTAGATGTGGAGGTTTAAATCTAGTTTGCTTTAGTGCTAGTTGGTGGGTATGTCCATGGAATGGACACTTTGTCATTCCCTTTATCCTTTTTTTGTGATTGTGTGACCACATTAATGGTATGGATAGAGGGGCAAGGTGTGATGGGGGGTTGGGTAGATTCTTCATCACTCTAAGGTGAGAGTGGGGGATTAGGAATATGTCAATGGCTGGCTATTGAGTGTAGTGGTGGAGGAATGGATGGAAGTTCATCTACTAAAGGATCATCCTCATCATAGAGTTTGTGGATAATGGCTTAGAGAGCTTTACAATTCTCTATGTCATGCCCAGGTATCCTATGATACGAGTCAATTTGATGGTCATTCTACCAAGTTGGCTTTGAAATGAGAGGATCAAAAGGTTTGATAAGAGGTAATGTGCAGCCATAGGTCTACAATAATATTTGAAGAATTGTATTATAGGATTATACTAGAGGTAAGAAGGTTTTAGTGCTTGTGGTTTGGATTGGTAAGATGGGCATATTGGTGGCAATAGGTTTAATGAGAGATGGTTTAGGTAGGGTGGTGTTTCTAGTTGATGGTTTTGGTCGAGGTATCTTGGTAGTTAGGGTGGTTGAGTTTGGTGGTCTGACCAATTGTAATCTAGGAAGGACTAGCACATTAGATAATAAATGTGCTAGTGTAATTAATGGCATTAGGTGACATATGTTTAAGGGGGGTTGATTTTTAAGCAAAGTGGAAGGGTGAGGCCCTAAGATAGAGGGCAAAGTAGAGGGAGGTAAAGGCTTAGTCATGCATCCTATCAATATTTTTGTCCTCTTGGTTGGTGTGGGTTGAGAATTGGGTATAGGCTTAGGTGAAGTTAAGTCTACTTTTAAGGATGGGTGAACCAGACTCTAGGTAGGGAAGGTACCAAGAGTTTTGAAAGGTTTGGTTGGTGATGTGTTAGTTGTTTTGGTCAACTAAGGAAGGGGGGGGTTGGTAGAAGTTTATATTAGTATAAGAGGTGGTGGAGATATGATGGATTGGTTAGCTAGGGGTATGATAGAAGGTTCAAGTTTGGTGATGGGAGGAGCCCTAACTATTGCCAAAAATTGGTCTGATCCATATCTAGTTTTAGGGAAAATTCCAATTTCTACACTAATGTAGAAAAAAGTTTGTGTCATGGTTTTGCTCCGTGGGTAGTAGATGAAAAAGATAGACTTGTAGGTTGGGACACATGGTTGGCAAGTTAGTTGATTTCGTAAGGTGAGGGAATTAAGGTTGAGATAAATGGCTCATTAATGGGAGGTGTTGGTATAAATGCTCCTCCTTTAGGAACAATATCCATAGGAGTAGCAATTTTTTGGGTAGTTGGTGGAGGTGGCGAATTAGGAATGTTGATTTACCTAGATGTGATAGTTGAGGTAGTATGTGATGATTCCAAATATTCTATGAGGGTAGCTATGGAGATAGGAAATTCTTTGATTTGGCTATCCAAAGGAGGGTAAGGTGACTCTATTACCTTAGTAAGCGAGGCAGGGGAGGAATGGGTAGATTGGATGATTGGGTCCTCATGGGAAGGTGACTTGCAAACCATGTTGATAGTGTGGCATTATGAGAGCATTTGGCTTGTGTGTCCTTAGCTTTGATAGGGGAATGGCTAGGAAAAGGTTTATTGAAGATGTTAAGAGATTAATTTTGAGGGACATTGGGATTATCCAACATGAGTTCCCCTTTGTCGATAAGACTTTAAACAACATTCTTAAAAGTATTACGTCAGCTAACATCATGTATAATTACCTAGTGAAAAGCATAGAGGTCATTCTCATTTTACTAAGTAGGTTTTGGACAAGAAGAATCAAACTATTGAGGAGGTTTGATGGGTGGAAGTTATATAAGGTTCACTTTTAGTGGCTTCTCTAGAATTGATGTATCAGATTCTCCAAGTGGAATGAATTATTTTTGGTTGCTTTGGTTTGGGTTTTTTGTATTTTAATTAGAGGTAATCAGATAATTTTGTTGATTGAAATTGGGTGGAGGGGTGGTTTTAAGGATGATGACATTTGCAGTTCCCTTGGTCTTGGTTTTGATATTGGCTTGGTTGCCTAGTTTGGAGGAAGATGTTTCATTGGTCTTAAAGGTAGAGTTCTTGTTTTTTAACTTCAATTTACCCTCATCTATGGCCCATTTTTATAGATTACATCCATGGTAAAATCCTCATTAAAGGTTTTGAAGCTTTGGACACGTAGTTTAGAAGATATATGTTTGGCACAGGCTCGAGTGAAAAGTTTTACAAGTTCAAGTTGAGGCAAGGAAAATGAAAATGATTAATCAAGCATCTCCAACGGGCAATAAAATCAGTAATGGACTCATCGTCAAATTTCCTAATAGAAAAGAGGTCTGTGTTATAGACCTTAAAGGAAATGTAAATGGAAAAGTGATCTAAGAAGACTTGTGCTAGTGTTGACATTGTGGATTGCACCCTTTGAAAGGAAACTTAGTTCCTTTCTTCCACATAGTACAATGGAGACACTCCTCTTGTTGTGGGTAGCAAGCTTGAGGAATGAATCTATATATGAAGGGCTATCTCCCCTTGATGCACCTTGAGGTTCTAAAATCTACTGCTAATCAATGGGGAGATGAAAGAGAAAGGGATAATAGAAAAGCAGAAACTAACTAAAATGGTGATGCACCAAAATAGATTTATCTACTCATCTTTTATTTATGATTTGTACCAAAAGGAGTGAATAGACACTTCATTTGACAAGAGACTAGACTGCATCAATGTTTTAACAAGGGGTTTGATGGAGGTATAATGAAGAAGAACCTACCATAGGTGCTCTAGAGGCACACTGTTGGATGGTTGCTCACTTGAACTTATACTTAAACTTGGATGCTTCTTGTTAACATATAGAAGAAGATCTTGGATACACTAGATACACTAGCATCAACCTATGAAAGCATTAAAATAAATGAATAAACATAAGGTAATATATAGACATATGTAGAAGTGTAAGGAATCAGATGAAGGTAAAATGCTTCTTTTGATTACAAGAAAATTTTTTAGGGCTTCACCATACAAAAGTGAGAGATGTCAATATAAATCTGAGAGGTTAAAATATATAAAAATTGGAGAAAGACACTTTGAACCTTTCAAGAGCAAGCAACCCATGTTGCATTAAACAACTTGGCAAGAGGAAATCACCCATGTTGATATCATCTCCCCATAAATGCACTTGTAAGATCCATTCTATAGGTGTCCTAGATATTGACTTTACTATCCAAGCTACGTTAAACACTCTTGCTAAATCATGGGTGATTTTTCCCCTTAAACTACAAGGCCACCTCTTACCATGTTTTGGGCCATGCCTTTTCCTTGAATGCTCTCATAACTCCCCTTAATGGTTATTCATAATGTCAAACACAAGGGAAATCTGGCCATCTTCTTAAAAGCTAACATAGCCCTCTTAATGAATATTCATGGATACTATTCCATTTGTAAGCATTTACTTCTCCTATCGATGCTTCTTGTGCCACTTGGAGTAGTCTGGTTCATTCCTACGCTTGACTTGCCACATAGATTAGAGCATTCTAAGCATTTGTCTTATATGTGCATGACCACATTCTGGATTAACCACTCTATTTTCCTCTTTTTATTGTTATTTCTTATCTTTTTCTTGGCAATTCAGGCTCTTGAGGACATCTCTTTTTTCCTCCTATGCTTCTTCCTTGGTAGGTTACTAAGTTTACCTTCAGGCTTTTGGGCCTTTGAATTCCTTCAGATAAAATCTCTAAAGGAATTCCTTCAAACATTTTATCCAAAGGAATTCTTCCTTTATTCTTTCCACTTCGACACCTGCCTTTAATGACACTTAGGGCCCGTGCTCTTGAATTCTTTTAGAAATTTTATTTGAAAGAATTATTCTTTGGCCTTTCTTCAATGGCTAACCCATCTTCTTAAATTTGACGTTCATGGGCCCGTCATAAAATATTTGAAAATAAATAGCTATCTTATCATCATAATATTGATGTCAATGGGCCTATCACCATTTGAAAACTAATAGCTCTTTTGCTACCTTGAATTTGACATTTATGGGCCCATCACTAGATATTTGAAAACCAATTGCTAGTTTATTACCTTAAAATTGACATTCACATGTTTGTCATCCTTGTTTGGAAATTCCTTCAAAATTTTTACAAATGGACTTTTCTAAAGGGAAAGTGAGCCTTCAAAAAAATGAGGTCTTTTTGATGGTCAAGTGTCCTCCAAAAGGGCACCTACCCTTCAGTCTTTTGTCTTGTCAAATTTATTCAAACAAAAAGTCTAAAGGAATCCACACCTTTAGCATCCTTCTTGAATTTCCTTGGTAAATTTATTTGGAAAAAATGTCTAAAATAATTCATTTAGACATTTTGTTCGAATAAATTCATTCCTTAGGTTTCTTCATGGATTTTCTTTAGACATTTTGTCTAAATAAATCCATTTCTTGACTTGTCACTTTTCTAAAGGAAAACTTCCTTTATGGCTTTCTACCTTGGCCTTTTAATTGGACCATCTACCCTCTGTAAGGACACCTTGAGCCGAAAGTGGCCCTTCAATATTTTGTAAAGGTCCATTTTATCGATTTCCTACCTCCCATAAGGGCTTCTCAGCCTCTAAGTCACTTTTTGAAAGAATTACAAAGGTACTGTTTGGCACCTAAGTGTCCTCTACAAGGGTACCTACCCTTCAAAATTTCATAAAAGACTTCTACCCCCTTTGAAACTAGCCCATTTTTTGCCTATAAAAGGCTTACTTGAAGTAATTTATTTGCCCTACTAAACATTTAGGATTGAAATGAGTTCTAAATCAACCCAAATACTTGCAAGACTCAAAACACTTGGTTTTTTATGGAAATGGGCCTATTACTAAGAAAAACCCATAATATTTTAGTGGAGTGAACTCATCATAAACTAGCTAATAGGCCTTCCAAAGGAAGGGAAAAAAGGGGGTGCTCAATTTTGGTCTATAAGACCAAAATTGGTCAACACATTTAAAGATTCACAGGGGAAGCATACATGATATGCTTGAGAATATTGGTGGCTTAAAGGTCCATTGGGCATGGAGTCAGGACACAACCTAAAAGGCTAGTAATAACCTTGAAAAAATTAAGAACCAATGAAGATTTTACCTTAAATGGTAAAGAAAAGACACACAAGGCTAAAAAACTACAAACATGCACACAAGCACTTAGGGAAAATGAGGAAAAAATAGGGTAATTATGTACATAACAAGAGTAGGTTAAAGACAATGTTTAAGATATATCCCATTAACTGGGATATGTAGTTCTTCACCATCCAACCTAGAGAGTTAGAATGTATTATGTTGCTTGTATTAGGTGATGACATATAGACCACTCCACAAGGCATCGAACTTCATGTACTTTCTAGGTTTAGCTCGGTCTTCATCCTATTTCAAGACAATGTCACCTTCTGAGAAGTACTTTGATGAGGATTTCTTGTCAAAATGTTTGTTTGTTACTGGTGGCTCATCATGGAAACCATGGCTTAGTCTTTTGCCTCTTGAAGCTTCATTAATTCACAAAATTTAACCTCCATGTTGTCGCTCTCCTCTAATTACCGCTGATGGGCAAGATCCAAGGCTAGTAATTCAAGTGAAATAGGAAGTATAGCTTCCATTACATACACAAGTGTGTATGGTGAATTTCCAATTCCCCTCTTTCGAGTGATTCTATCTATCCATAGGGTTGTTTTCAGCTTGGCATGCCAAGTCCTTTAATTTTCCTCCATTGTCCTTTTAATGATCTTGATTAGGTTCTTATTAGTGGACTCAGCCAACCCATTCCCTTGTGGGTAGTAATTAGAGGAAGTATTGAGATAGATGTTGTATCCTAATGCCCACTTTCTTGTCTTTATTCCCAAGAAATCCAATGCATTATCAAAAATAATTATGGTTAGAATCCCAAATCTCATCACTAGGCCTTCATAAAAGTCTAAGATTGTACTCTCATTGGTTTCCTTCAAAGTGATAGGTTCTACCCATCTCATGAAATAATGTGTAGCAATCAAAACCCAGTTATGGCTAGCACTAGAAGGAGGGTTGAGCATCCCAATGAAGTCTAAACCCCATTATATGAATAGTTGTTCCACTTGAATGTGTTGTAGAGGCATTGCATCCAGCCACTATTTTCTATCAAAGACAGCACATTTTTGGCATCTCCTTACCCAAGCATGAGTGTCTCTAAACAAAGTGGACCAAAATTAGCCAACCCTCATAATCCTTGTAGTTATGGGCTTAGGAGCAAAGTGACCACCATCTGGTCCATCATGAAATTCAGACAGTACCCTATTGACCTGATTTGAATTGATGCATCTAAAGAGTACCCATGAAAAGTCCTTTCTAAATAACACTCCATCAACCTAGACATAAGGAAGAGATTGAAGCCTAAAATATCCCATCTTAGTTATATCAAGGCCCTATAAACACTCCCCAGTTCAAAAGAAATGAACCCTGTCTTATGCTCAACTCTTCATGATTATAGGTACTTCTATTACAGCTTCATCATGGAGTATCAAAACATCTTCTTTCAGCTCTTTGAAGTCTATAGCAAGGTGTTTGCACAACCCTCTTACCCTTACTATATTTTTGGTCTTACTCTCCACATCCTAATCCATTACCTTGTTGATCCATCCTACCCTTTTTTCATTCAAGTCACGGCTCAGAAAGAAGTCCTTTACACTAGGATGTGGCACCATGATATGAATCTTGCTATTAGACAACATATGTCTGAATTTCTTCAAGCTTTATATGAATTCAAGTACTTGCTTCTCAAAATGTGTGTATCTAACCTCATATCCCTATAAGCCCTAGCTAAAAAAATTGGAGGCTATTACAAATTGTCACCATTTACTTGAGTGAGAATAACATAGATTACCTCTTCATTGCCAAAGATGTAGAGATTGAATTCCTTAGAGAATTCTAGACTAGTCAGGGTGGGAGCCTGGATGATAGCTTTTTTGATACCTTTCAAGCTATCTCTCCTCCTTGCTATCCATGTGAACATCTCATCATTCCTCAGCATGAAAGTTAGTGGCTTGACTAGTTTAACAAAATTAGGGATGAATCTCCTAATAAATTTTATTTTGCCAAAGAATCTTTGCAAGCCCTTCTTGTGTTTAGGCAAGGACAATTCTAAGATGGTGTGTACTATTTTTGGATCAATGGTCAAGCCCTTTTTTGAAATGTCATGACCCAAGAGTTTGCCTTCATGTACAATAAACACATATTTCTTAGGGTTTAGAGAGATGCCAAACTCTCTACACCTCTTAAATATTTTCCTTAGGCGTTTCAAATGTTGTCCTACCTCCTTGGAGAAAACTATCACATCATCAAGATAAACCAACACAATGTCATTTATCAAACCTTAGAAATCCATATCCATAGCTCGTTGGAAGGTAGCTCTAGTATTTGATAGTCTGAGTGGCATCTTCTTATAGGCAAAATTTCCCCACTTGGTGGTGAAGGTTGTCTTATACTGGTTGTAGTCTTGCACTAGAATTTGATTGTACTAAGAGTACATCTAAGAGGGAGAAACATTCACTACCTATCACCATCTAGATAATCTACTCCATACTTGGGAGGGGATAGTGATATTTTAAAGAGACTCTATTCAAGTCTCTAAAATTGACACACAATCTGATCTCCCCATTCTTCTTCTTAACAGGGACCAAATTGGCCAGCCAAAAAGAGTGTTTGATAGGAAAGATGATCTTGGACTCAATCAACTTGGTGAGTTCCTTCCTCATGAGAGGCTTGATCTTTGGATTGATTGGTCTCTATTTTTTCTTGATGGGTTTGACACCTTCTTCTAGCTCAATAGTTTGTTGGGCCAAGCTTGTATCAAACCCCTTTAAATTGCCATATTCTCAAGCAAAGACATTGGTGAACTCTTGGCATAACAAAATGAAAGAATGCCTTTCCTCATTTGTACATACCTTCCCAAGTGCACGTAGCCTATCCTTGAATATTTTTACCCTTTTATAATTCTCTTTCTTGGTTATGATGCTTACTTTATCATATTTTAGTTGGTCATCCTCATTGAATATGCTCTCAAGAGTGACCAAACCCTTAGGAAGTCTATTGTTCTTCAACTAAACAATCTAGCTGTCATACTATTATTGTAGCTTGGATTGATTCCTAGAAGTGAACTCAGCCTCCTCATATAAGAAAAGTGATACCTATAGGTCACTATCAAACACATACCAATTGGTGACATTGTCAGGTATGGAGGGTCTTATTATCACCTTTAAATGGTGTTGATTGATGTCTTGACTTATTCCCTTAGGAATGTTGAACTGAGCACCAACTGTTGCTAGTCTATCTACATGATTA
Source organism: Torreya grandis (assembly GCA_037957365.1). Lineage (NCBI taxonomy): Eukaryota > Viridiplantae > Streptophyta > Pinopsida > Cupressales > Taxaceae > Torreya > Torreya grandis. Next base: position 88,887 of record JARHVA010008713.1, on the reverse strand, counting down.
TTTTTTTCTCTTGAGATGTAAATGATGTTGAAATCAGAGAATCTTTCCATTAGGTCCCACACCCTATGCTTGTAATACTTGAGTAAGGAATTCTTGGTCAAGTTTTGATCTCTCACCTGGTTTACAATTGACTCACTATCCTCAAAAACTTGCAATTCTTTGATTCCTCTTTTTCTTGCCCACTCTAAACCATGAACAAGGGATTTATATTCTACTAAATTGAAAGTGTAGGAGAATTGGAACCTAAAATTTGAAAATTATTTTTCCCTTGAAAGTGAAACTAGCATTTCTCCACCACCAGCTCCTAATTTGCTTCTAGATCCATCAAAGAAAAGTTTCCATAAACCATAGCTCTCTTGGTTCACCTTTTTCAAATTTGGCATGAAAGTATATTTTTCAAGCATGCAGTAAAAGATAAGACCTACCTCTTCGATAAACTTTTAAGGATCATGTTTAAAGTTGTCATTTTACCATTCATCTAGGAGCAAGTCAACAACCCCTTCAAGGGAAGATGGTGGGGAATGGTCTTGACCCAGGAGTTCTTCTTCATCAATGATGGCATAGCTGAAATTTGATGCCTTGGGAAAGTATGGATCTAGGTGATCTTTATGGATAAGCTCTGACTCAATCTTCACTTTGGTTCCATATTTGGTCCTAAATACCATGTAAGACCAATTTTCTACTAAGTACCCACCTATCTTGGACATGAAATCCCTAGATAAGCAAAGAGTGAAGTAAGGGGGAACATCCACCACTACCATGTCATGGGGAATAGGGAAGGTTGGATAGGCATGATGAGTTAGATTCAAGCCCCTTACCACTCCCAATGTCTTGGCTGGTGATCCATCCAACTGTAGAACTCCCTTAGTCATTTGTTCATACTTGAGTCCTAACTTGTCACGTATGCATTTGGGCATTACTGAGATGCTTACTCCACTATCAATGATGTAATTATGGACCAAGAAATCTCCAATAATAAAGGATAGATAGAAAGGAGGGACCTTTTCATCCTTCTTTGCTTGACCTCTAATGGGAGGAGTCCCATTCATAATCAACACATTATCAGCCTTGGCTGGGATAGTTTGCTCACTCAACCCATGCAATTCCTTTTGGAGTATATCCTTTTGTCTTGACATTGCTAAGGAATCCCATAATGAAATATTCATGTGCAAATTCTTCATTTGGTCCACTACATTTATTGAAGGGTTGGTCCCTTTTGAGTTCTCCTTGGAGATATTTAAAACTTGAGGTGTAACCCGAGCAGCTGAAGCTGTAACTAGTGGTTTATAATTGGGAAAATTTTGATTTACTTGTGATAAAAGAGATGTTTCATATACTTGAGTAGCTTCTTGAGCTTCCTCCATAGCTCTCATCTTGGACCTGGTGTTGGCTACAACATAATCATCTTGATTATTTGTACTCCTCACATAATTAAATGCATAGAACTCCACTTTTAGGTGGTTTATAAGAGTGGAATCAGATTGAGCCTACTTACTATCCATCTTAGGTTGTGTTGACATCTCAATTCTTGAGAATTAGGCTACCTGATCACCTTATGTGGTCATACATTGATTTGGTAGCTCATTGGTATAAGCAACCTATTCTTGGCCATGCCTTAGGGGTGGATAATTAGGTTGTTCCTATACCAAATTATTTTGAGTGGGGATAAGAGTACTAGATGATGAAGGGGAATTTGGATTGTAAGTCTGATAAAGTCTGACTTAGGTAATCTGACCCTACCCTTGATTATAATTCAAGAAAGGAGATCTATTTGTCTACCTAAATTGTTGGTATCCTTGATTTGACCAATAGCTTTAAGCTTGCTACCTCTTGAGGGAAACTAATTCATTGGTAACACTCTGCAGTAGGCTCTTAACTTCATGGAGATCATTTTTAGTTGTAGTAGCTAGCCTGTCTACACTAGGTAGAGGAGCTAAAGTGGGTGCAATAGGCTAAAACTAAGGGCTAAAAATTATGGAAGAGTGGAACATGAGGTAAAACTTGTCCACCCATGGACTATATCATGATAGTAATGTCACTATTCAAGGCCTTTAAGTAGAGTAGGAAAGCATAGCTTAGGGCCAGCCTCACTAGAATGAGGATTATATCCCAAGTATTTTGGAGCCCAGTGTTAAAATCTTGCATAAATTCATGTGGAGCTCTCTTTATAGTGGTCAATTACTCAGCTAAAGACAAATGGTCACTTTTGTCTCCAAACCTATTTGTTAGGAGGGTGCCTAATTCATTCCATGAGCCAACTAAATTCATAGGCAAGGTCTCATACCAATCCAAAAATGTACCCTTAAAGGACAAGGCCAATAACCTGATGGCTACATTTTCGTCAATGACATTATGGATATTGTAGAGGTTGGATATGTTTCTAATATGCTCAATAGAAGTGATTGGCCTCTCTCCACTAAAGGGAAGAACACTCTTAAGATCTAGCCCTAGAATTAGGTCATATTGTAGAAGCTTTAAAGGAATCTGACCATTGAAGGCCATAAAAGGCAAAGCCATGGTTATGACAGGATTCAACCTGGGTCTTTTTGTGTAGGTATATCTTATAATAGGTCTAAAAAACTATTTTTTTGTGTAAGGATGAGTCATTGCAAACCTTAGCCTCTTTGTTGAGTTTAAAGGAAGCTCAATAAATTCAAAAGAGATACCCTTAGAAGATCTTGTGGTGACCTTAGTCATGGGATTCTAGGTTGATCACTAACCAGACTCTAAGTTCTTAAAATGGATTCACCAGATGCTAGATTATAGTTCTTTTTTTAAACTTTTTATAGTAACAGGACTAACACCAATCTTGAAACTTAACAAGACGTAAAAATTTGTCACACTGAGCATGCCAAAAACTATTGACACTATGGATTGCACCCTTTAAAAATAAACTTAGCTCCTTTCTTCCAAGTGACATAATGGAGACATTCCTCGTACTATGGGTAGTAAGCTTGAGGAATGAATCTCTAGATTAAGGGCTAGCTCCCCTTGATGCACCTTGAGGTCTTAAATTTCTACTACCAATCAGTGGGAGGATGAAAAGAGAAATGGATAATACAAAAGTAGAACCTAACTAAAATGGTGATGCACCAAAATTGATTGATCTACTTATCTTTCATCTATGTTTTATACCAAAAGCAGTGAATAGACACTTCATTTGAATAAGAGACTAGACTACATCAATGTTCTAACAAGAGGTTTGATGGAGGTATAATAAAGAAGAACCTACCTTAGGTGATCTAGAGGCACACTGTAGGATGCTTGCTCAGTTACACCTATACTTGAACATGGATGCTTCTTGTTAACCTATAGAAGAAGATTTTGGATACACTAGATACACTTGCATTGACCTATGAAAGCATTAAAATAAATGACTAAACATAAGTTAATACACAGACATATGCATAAGTGTAAGAAATTAGATGTAGATAAAATGCCTCTTTTGATTAATGGAAAATTTTTCAAGGCTTCACCATACAAAATTATGAGATATCAATATAAAGTTGAGAGGTTACAATATATAGAAATTTGATAAAGACACTTTAAACCCTTTCAAGAGCAAGTGACCCATGCTGCATTAAATACCTTGGCAAGAGGAAATCACCCATGTTACTATCATCTTCCCATAAATGCACTTGTAAGAGCCATGTTGTAGGTGTCCTAGATATTGACTTTGCTTCCCAAGCTACATTAAACACTCATACTAAAGCATGGGTGATTTTGCTCCTTGAATGATAAGGCCACCTCTTACCACATTCTGAGGCATGCCTTTTCCTTGAATGCTCCCAATATTCCCCTTAATGGATATTCATAATGTCAAACACAAGGGAAATTAGGCCATCTTCTTAAAATCTCACACAACCCTCTTAATGGCTATTCATGGATACTATTTCATCTCTAAGCATTTACTTCTCTTGTCGATGCCTCCTGTGCCACTTGGAATAGTCTAGTTCATTCCTATGCTTGACTTACCACACCACTTAGAGTGTTTTGATTATTTGTCTTATATGTGCATGGCCACATTATAGATTACTTTCTCTAATCTCCTCTTTTTTTTCTATTTCTTATCTTTTTCCTGGCAATTTAGGCTCTCAAGGCTATCTCTTTTTTCTTCTCTAGTTTCTTCCTTGGTGGGTCACTGAGTCTACCTTCAGAATTCTGGGCCTTTGAATTCCTTTAGACATTTTTTCCAAAGGAATTCATCCTTTATACTTACCACTTTGACACCCACATTTAATGACACTTAGGGCCCATGCTCTTCAATTCTTTTAGATAAATTTTTTGAAAGAATTCTTTTAGACATTTTGTTTGAAAGAGTTGTTCTTTGGCCTTTCTTCGATGGCTAACCCATCTTCTTAAATTTGATGTTCATAGGCCTATCATCAAACATTTTAAAATTAATGGCTATCTTATCACCATAAAATTGATGTCCATGGGCCTATCACCATTTGAAAACTAACGATTCTTTCACTACCTTGAATTTGACATTAGTGGGCCTGTTACTAGATATTTGAAAACCAATGGCTAGTTTATTACCTTAAAACTGACATCCATGGGCTTGTCATCCTCCTTTGGCAATTCATTCATCTTTTTTGCAAATAGACTTTTCTAAAGGGAAAGTGACCCTTCAAAAAAATGAGGTCCTTTTTAATGGTCAAATGTCCTCCAAAAGGGCACCTATCCTTTAGGATTTTGTCTTGTCAAATTTCTTCAGACAAAAATTCCAAAGGAATTTCATCAAACATTTTTGTCCAAAGGAATTCATGCCTTTAGCATCCTTCTTGGATTTCTTTGGTGAATTTCTTCAAATTAAATGTCTGAAGGAATTCCTTTGAATATTTTTTCTGAATAAATTCATTCCATAGGTTCCTTCATGGATTTTCTTTAGACATTTTGTTTGAAGAAATCCATTTCTTGACTTGTCACTTTTCTAAAGAAAAACTTCCTTTATTACTTTCTACCTTGGCCTTTTGCCTCAACCATCTACCCTCTGTAAGGACACCTTGAACCCAAAGTGGCCCTTCAGGGTTTTGTAAAGGTCCATTTTGTTGATTTCCTACCTCTTGCAAGGGCTTCTTGACCTCTAAGTCACTTTTTGGAAGAATTGCAAAGGTACTGTTTGGCACCTAAGTGCCCTCGACAAGGGTTCCTACCCTTCAAAATTTTGTAAAAGACCTCTACCCCTTTGAAATTGGCCCATTTTTTGCCTATAAAAGGCTTGCTCATGGTAATTTGTTTGCCCTGCTAAACATCTAGGATCAAAATGAGTTCCAAATTAACCCAAATACTTGCAAGACTCAAAACACTTGGTTTTTTATGGAAATAGCCCTGTTAAAAATAAAAACCCATAATATTATAGTGGAGTGAATTCATAAGAAACTAGTTAACAAGCCCTACAAAGGAAGGGAAAAGAGGGGGTGCTCAATTTTGGTCTACAAGACCAAAATTAGTCAATAACTAGTTGGGTGAAAAAAAAGATGGAATGCTTGGTGAGGGAACTATACCAATCAAGCAATGGGATAGATAAAGACATGGGTAAGGTTCAAAGGAGAAGAGCATCATCATAAGAAATCATGTAACATGCATGCCTAAAAGCCCTAAAGTGTTCTTGGGGGTCCTTGTTTTGAAATTTGGTAAATTTTGGAAGCTCCCATTGAGGAGGGTAAGGTCTGATGGGGACATAAGGATGAATAGGTTCATTACAAATTTGATCATAGGGTAAGATGTAATGAGCCCTTAAAATAGATGACTCAAGGTTGGTCATCTTTTCCATGAACATTTTCATTAGGTTGGTTTGAGATGGTACATCAAAAGGATTTTAAGGTTGATATTATGGTTGAGGTTGGGAAACATATTGGTAATTGTATGGTGATTGAGAGGCTACCACATATTGGAATGTGGATGCTAGAGGTTGGGTAGGGTACGTAGATGATTTTGGTTAGGTATTGGGTGCATACCCTTATGGGTTAGGGATGTATCCTAGATTGGCTAAAATGGGTAACTATTGAGAAGTCCTTGTGGATTGGGCATGGGTGGTAGTTGGGTTGGTGACAAGAGGTGAGGTAGTAACCTTTTTGCTAATGGGTGGTGAGGTAGAAGGGATAGATAACCCTAAGCTTAGTAAAGGGGTATTGATCGATGGGCTAAGTTTAATAGAGGGGAGGTTGATAATGCTAGTGGTGGGTACTCCAGCTACAAGTGGAACATGATGGGTTAATGGTTGGGTTATCCCCAAGGTAGAGGAGTCATTAGTAGGGGTGGAAGGTGTAAGGGTAATGGTTGGTTAGATAGGTAGGTTTTCAGTCATAGCATCAAAGGGGTTCATAGATGAAGTTCTTGGGTGGTCAAAGGTTGGGTGGTGATCGTGACAATATGGATACCCTTCATAAGGTGGGATGGCATGCCTTAAGGAGGATTCTAAGGTGGAGTTGAAACTGGGATATGCTGAGAAGAGGTGTTAAGATAATACTGAAGGGTAACTAGATTGTTGTCTAGAAAAGTGGTAAAATTCATGTCTCCTTAGGGAAATACACTAGGGAAAGTAGGGATTGCCAATGGATGAGGTGAATCCTCTACCTTAGAGATGTACTCAATAGATAAGGAGGTAGAGGAGGATATTTGATTTTACTCTACTAGGTCTCTTCATTATTGGTAAGTGATAACCATATAAGAAAAAGGGGAGAGAAAATAAGAACAATCTCACCACTCAAACAAGAAAAAGACAAGAAAATGATCAAGGAAATCAAGACACACACTATGAAGTATGTCTAAGGCTAGAGGTTGGTTTTAATCTCGCTTTTGGCTTATGCCTTAATTTATGAGAATGTGTGATAGAAGTTATCTTATAGATTAGGTACTATAGAAGTAGTCTATGGCTGGTTTTGGGTTGTTTAGGTGCTCAAAAGAATTTATATTGGAATCAATATATGGCTTGGTATTAGGATGTACCCCCTCACTTCATAGTACCATAATGACAAGGGTGTCAGGTGCTTAGCCAATATATATTGATGTCTAGAGTTTATACTCAACCAGTAAAATAAGTTAGTTCTCATCTTGGTAATAACCTCCAAGTAGGATTTCTGAGAATGGGTAAGGTGACTGTTAGGTGATGACATCCTAGTCAAGCCTTGTCTCAAATTATTTTTATGTTTGATTGATGAAAGTGGTCTAGCTAGTGTGTGCAACAAAGGTGATTCTATGATAAGATTACTGTGATTTAATTCAAAGTGAACTAATGTTTAAATCAAGTAATGGATGTAGTTGATTTTAATTCCCCAAAAGAAATTTTATTTTTAATTATGAGCATAGATAGAGGGGAGAGCATACAAAGGAAAATAAAACATGAGTAAATACTCTAGGTCCCACTGGGCGTGCCAGAATGTTTCATGTAAATTTTCACTTAAGTTTTAAAAAAGAGAAAATAAAATCAATACAGGTATGGTTGAACAACATGTTTGTTTGTGCATGCACTAAATCAAAATATTGTGAAGATCTCCTCTTTGGATTGGGAGGAAGACATATAAATAAGAAAGCACTAAACAAAACTTGTTTGTTAGATAGATAGTTGGGTGGATTGCCTAGTGATAGCTAGATCCCAAAAGTGAGAGATTCCTTAAGGGTTTCCAATCCATACATTTTAAAAATCAAGTTGATAAACTAAAATTAAGGTACTTGTATCAATAATCAAAAGGTACTAAGATTATATACAAGAAATCTTTCAAGAAAAATAGACTAGAAATTATGTAATTAGTGATAAACTAATTAATACTAGTGTTAATAGGTCAATATATGCTTCAAAAAATTAAAACAGGGTTTGTGAGTGGTTAGAAACATAGAAAATTGGATTTGGTTGGGTGTGGGTGGGTGAAATCAGCTTGCTAGTTTTTTGCCATAGGTGGCCATCAATGATTGGGGTAACCATCAGTAATTAGGCCTAACCATCAGTGGTTGGGTCCAACCATCAGTGGTTGACTATGGAATTCTAGGTTTGATCAACAAAAGATGATAAGATTTCATAAATGAACTATGGGAGTTAGGTAAGGGCTATATTGATTACAAAATAGAATAAAAGTATGTGAATAGTAACAAATAAGTACATGTCTTACTATAAGTCAATTGGGTGGGTGGTTGATGTAGTTAGCCTGTTGGTGAAATCTATCTTGATTACAATAGAGTAATGGTACCTGAAAGCTTGGTTGAGAGATGATGGCAAGTTGTATCTCAATAATATGGTTACTAATGCTTGATAATGTTGATGATGCTAATTAACTTGGTTGACCTATAAAATAAAAATCTTGAATGCCTGAGCTCCTGATAATTATTGTGGATGGATTTGACCTCCCAAGCCTCTCTCTCTTATAGGCATAAGAAAGAGGTAAAGTGAATTAAATATAATTTGTGCATGCAAAGGATCACAACATAAATTATACAAGTTCATATTTAGAAAAGGGGTGGTAGAGCTTGTATGCTCTTAGTGAGAAGGTGGATCTTGACTGTTGATGGTTAGGGGTCCCTAAGGCTAACCATCGATGGTCCCTTTGACTGTTGATGATCAAGGTCCACAGAGATAGGGTCTTGAAGGCCAAGGTTACTCAACTAGGTATAATTTAGTATAGATTGGTTAGTTTAGGCTTGATAGGTGTAGGTTGGTCCTAAGAGGGTCCATGAGTACTTCTAGGGATATTTCAACATTTAGAATCATAAGTGTGTAAATTTCTAGTATTGACATAGAGACCAAGCCTAGTTTATGGTTAAATACTATTTCTCTATAGCACACCTCTGGATGAACCCCTAAAGTGACTTGTCATAATGGCTCAAGTTGTCATATGCCTTCACTACTAGATATTTCATGAATTCCATCAATAGGGTATATGATGCATGCCCTATATAAATTGATGCTAAAAATATTGACATTGAGAATCCTACTCTCTGTCAAATGTATATTTATCCATGGAAAAGGCAAATAGAGAAAAGTTGGAGTTAGATAATACTGCCATTAAGGTTTATTATATTTTAGTTGATAATTGTATTCATTATTCATTTTATATCTTAAAGATGTAGAAGACATCAGGGAGTGTAGATGACAAGAAATAAATTATTCCACCCCACCAAAGATTGGAAAGTAGAGGAAGTAGAAGAGGTAAGGGCATGATACTAGGCTCAGCATGAACAAGCTATGTGGTCAAGGATTGCCACTTCACCATTAAAGGATAATGTTCCTATAGTTTGACTAGAAGGCCCTTATCCTATGATGCAATCTATTCCTTCAAAATAAGAAACTTTAGTGCTTGAGGATGGTGACTTAAAATAAAAGTCAAGAACCCTAGAGGAAACACCAAAAACTAAAACAATTGAAGAACATGAAGAATAAGAAGTCACTTTGGCACAAGAGAATACACCCTCACCAATGCGACATGAAGAAAACACCCTTGAGTAAGCACAAGTGGATATTGAAAGTCTCATTCGTGAAGAGAGGGATGGTTTAAACATAGACTTAGGAATGAGTGGTATTGATATCAATCCTAGTCACCAAGAATAAGACCCAGATGCCTAAATACTTGAGTGAGATCCCTCTAAGGGGAAGGAGCTAGTTGATGGATTTGTTTAGTAAAGGTCGGTGACTACCAATAAAACCATGACCCTTTGCACTCAGTACCATCAAGGACTGTCAGACAAGTATTTGTCTATGCAAGAGTATTTTTCAAAGGAGGACTTGACTGAGTAGACTTGGTGAGAGTTGTCATTTTATAATGATATCTATAATAAGTAATGCCATTTTGAGATGCCCTTAGAAATCTTGATTTTGACATTGAGAGAGATATAACTTATTGACACACTTTGGGTAGATCCTCAAATGTGCATCTCAACATAGGCAAACATGACACTCTTAAAATTTGATCATGAGGTGAATAGGTAAAATTCCTTAGATGAATCTGATGTAAGGCAAATCTAGAATAAAAATCAAGATATGGTTCCTCTATATCACAATGAGTGCATCATAAGAATAAAGCTTGAAGAGGAGTTGGAATATCTCAAGAACCAATTGGAGATAGAAATGACTTCTTGAGTAAATACCTTAACCCTATGCAAGTATATTTTGGACCATGATTTAGCTCTTACAAATGGGGTACTACTTTTTAGAGAGGTGCTTGACAAATTGGAGGCCCAAGTAGCACTTTTTTTAAAGAAATGCAAAGACTAGACCATTGCTTGACATGATTAAACAAGGGAAATAAAACAATTTACTAAATTTATGGAGGTATGTAAGATATTTTTAAATAGGGTTGGTGTGATACAATTACCATCTTGGATGGGGTTTTTTCTAAACTAGCATGGCTTGACTTTTCTTTGGAAGCAATACTTCAAGCATAGGAGATTCAGTGACAATAGTTAGCTGAAAATGCATTAATAATAATAAAAGATCACACTGAGCATGCCAAAGCATTTGAAGATGTGGAGGATATGGATAATAAAATAAACACTCAATTCCAAGAGTTAAATGATAATTTCATGATACTCTGAGGATAGGTTGCAATAAAGGTCACCTCGCTCAAAAACATTCATAATGATGCTTCTACATCCCTTGAATGTTTGGCCATTTAAGCAGGTGACTATATTGAGTAACCTTAGGAGACAAAGAAGCTTAAAGTGTTATTTGAAGAAATCACTTTCAAGCTCTAAAATGCATTAAACCATTGGGAGGTTGTGAAGAGGCAGATTGAATAGTTGGGATCTAAATTTTTGGAGGGACCTAAAAAATATGTATAGTTTGGGATGCACTATTGTCTTAGTTTGGGGTGATTTTGGGCCCCAAATTTTAAAAATTATTTTAGATAAGTACTTTTTGGTAATAAACAGTGTAGAGAGACATGGCACTAAAAATTGTGGCATGGAAGACTATAGTGTGAAAGTCCATGGCATGGAAGAAACACTTCCCATGGAGTAAAGAAGCATGAAACATGGATAAACCAAGAATGTAGGACTCAAATATTAGCAAAAGACTTGTGGAAAGTAAAGAAAGTGGGGATGGTTATGGATTGGTTCATAGTAATAGTGGAAAAGACTGAGTCAAGAATGAATCTCACACTAATCATGGGAAGATAGGTGTTCAACGACATAGATCCAACATAGAGAGAGAATATAGGGGCAGTTAGGCCTCGGTCTGTAGGAATTTATTATAAATGACTTACCATGATTTAATTATATTGTTGATCATTGGTGAGTCATATTATTTATATTTACTTCTATAATTGATTGGTCATAGTAAACCAAGTATAAATACCCCCTTTTTAATTCTCTATTGTTGTTGATGAATTGGTTATCATTATAATTCTAGAATCATTGTACTCTTTGATATAAATTATGAATATAATGGAAAGAATCCTATGTTGACGTAATGCTTGTGTTCATTTTTAGATGGTTATAATGGATTTGATATTGTTTGTTATCATTTTATGCCAATTTATTTTTATTTTGAAAGTTAAGTAATGAATAAGTAACCTGAGTTAGATATAGTACTAAGGATGAATTTAGTACTAAGTACTTGTTTAAGTGCCCTAGTCTAGGAAAGTAGATTAATACACCCTCACGTGATCAAACCAATGGGAACTAGTTGTTTAGATACATTCTTCAAGTGAGTGCATGAGAACATGTTCTTGCATGAAATGCTAGTGTACTAGCACATTGGAACTCTTATTTACTTAGGCATGCAACTAGGGAAAATACATGCTAGTTTAAAGTAAAATAACCAAACATATTTGAATAGTTGAATGCCAAATTTTATAGTTTTTAAAATAATGTATTTTCAAGCTTTCTCATTGATTGAAGAGAAAATAGGTTAATATAAAAATAATCTTAAAATAATTTTTTTATTTAACTACATAATCTCCATTCATACCAAGTTAAATTAACTACAAAAAGTTTGTTTTCATTTAGTTTCTATCTAAGGAAGGTGTATGTAAGTTTAAAGAGTCTTTAATATAGTGATTTTATAAAATAAAAAAAGGTAAAAGACCACTCTCTATCTCAAACACATACAAGTCATTTTTCTATTGTTATACTTTTATTACTTTTTTCAAAAAGTTTGATATAATAGATAGAAGAATACTCATGACACAATCATATCACTTGAGCTTGATGACTTAAATGCTCACTCACTGTGTAACAAGATAACACTAAGATCCCAATTATGATAAAAAATCACAAAGATATGAATGAATACATCATATTTATATCAAGAAAAAAATCACACAAACATCATCTAAGTAAACATGAAATGTGATTGTTTCCTACTATTTCTAACTCTATTTTTAACTTTCAAAAAAAGGAGAGAAACAATAGATGAGGTGTGTGTACCTAATTAAATATTATGCTCATTGATGACCAGATAAAGTAGGAGCTGATTTTTGGAAAGGAAGGAATACCCACAATAATATCACACTAAACCAACTTATTTCTTAGATGAGTATGAAGACTACCTAACAACATGCTAGATCCAAGAAACAAAATCTCCCTTCGATGGTTTTCAATCCACTCCCCTAATTATAAATTGTTCTAAAAATGGAAATGAAGATGATAAATTCATAAGAACATAAATGCTTATTCAAGAAATACATAACATACATGTTCATAAAAAGTATAATGTAGCAGGTTGATACCATGCATAAGTGGATCAAGGTCAGCTCTAGAGCATGTGAGCAGGGTCTATAGATAGGCCAAAAATAGAGATAGGGTTTGATTGGGTGTGAAAGGGGAGGAAATAACAATATGTTATTTTCCTTGATAGTGATTGTCAGTGGGAAAGCTAATTGATGATGGTTGTCCTAAATGATGATGGTTAGGTAATCGATGATGATTGATGTAACTAGCAACAGTTGTAACAACCAATGATATTTGACTATAGAAAGTTGAATGGAATTAAAATGGATTTGGGGGTGGAGTGAAAAGTGGGAAAAAGGTTAAATATGGGTTCTTCAGGTAAGGGATAATGTGTAGGTGATTTGATTGAGACATAAAGATTTAGTGGAGAAAGGAAATGCTAAAAATAAGGAAAAAATACATGTATGATGCATGGTAGAAGTCAATGACAGGATGAATGAAATTAGATAGCATAATAGTAATCCAACCTTCATAAGTCATGTGGGTAGAGTTTCATGATCTTGGATGCCTACACAAAGAAAACAAGAGAGCTTGGATGCAATTTTTGGATCTTTTTCTCTTCCAAGAGCCCTCAATTTATAACATAAATTTTCTAAGTGAGGAGGAAGGAAGTTGCTAAGTTGGTCTAGGATAAAGATGCCAATTTGAAGAGATGGTAAGCTGTAAGGTGTGCATGGGAAAGTTTCCATTTTTCCCATGTATGTTTTACATAGAACTGACAATTCTTGTGTTATTATTTTAGAGGCCTAACCATCGATGGTCAGGCTAACCATCGACAATTAGGTTGACCATCGTTGGTCGTACTCCTAAGTTTAAAAGGGTTAAAATGGGTCCTAAGTTGATGTTTTAAAATGTTTAAAAAAATGTCCTAGGTGTGTTAATGAGTGTCAAAGTATAGAAAGGTGTCTTTTAAGGGTGAGTTAACTAGGTGAATAGCTAACTAAAGGTTGAGAATAGGTCTAAGGTAGTTTGACATCAAAAATTGGTCAAGGTAACATTTTTGAGTATCTATATTTTGCCCCTTTTTGTTGTGTAGCTTTAATTAATTAAGTTGTAGAACAAAAATGAATTGTTGACTAGTTTGGTCAAGGTCTGATTGCCCTTAGTATGGGAGGAGGGTAATCCCCCTCAAACCAAGAGGTGATGAGGTGAAACTAAAATTAGGTCATGGTTTGATAGAAGGTAAAATGAAGTCACAAGGGTGGTGATGAAAAGGTGTCGGTATTTGAAATATAAATATGTTCACAAAATGTGATGAAGTGTGAGAGTCAAAATCATGTGAAGACTTAAGTTTCCAATGTTGATAATAATATGTTTAGGTTTGAGGATAAGTGATAAGGTGACCAGTCTACAATGTTGGTCATAGCTGATCAAGCCACACATATCAAGTATCTAGATAAGGTCAGTATTTGCTTAGGTATCTAAGGTAAGCAGTGCTCCCAAGAAAAACACAAATGTTTAGGTCATTCATAAGGTGGTGCATAATGTAAAAGTTTAACATGGAAAAATTGGTCAAGGTAGTCATCATAACCAAATCAAAGTCATTTCAAAGTATGTGATTATGTTGGTTCAAAAAAGGTGCCAACATCGAGGTGGATGTGAGTAAATGGCTTGGGTAGTTGGTTGGGTAAGGAGTGGTTGAGCTAGCTCCTAATGCACTAGGCAAGAGGACATTGCCTACATAGTTCCATGGATAGTGGATCCAACATGGACTTTAGGCTTAATGTAGTTATTATTAGTTAAGGGAGAGGTTTACTCTCAAATAGGTCAAAGTGTGACAAGAAATGGGTTGCCACACTTTAATGGACTACAAGGCTTGGTTCAAGGAGAAATGGTGAAAAAGGTTATGGATACCAAACCATCAATGGTTATGTTAACTGTCGATAGTGAGGTTAACCATCACCAATTAGGTAACCATCGATGATTAACCCTAAGCATCAATGGTTATCCAACCATTGATGGTTGGGTTAAAAAACCCTAAAACTATGGTAAAAAGGCAAATGGTCAATGTTTTGTTCTCATTCAAAACTTAGCTATTTGTCGATTTATGTTGTTTGCACATTTTATATGAAGGTTGATTATGATTATAGAGGTTTGATGAGGTAGAGAGATTAAATTGGTGTTTGTGAGTGAGAATGATATAGTGGAGCTAAGATGGACATTGGAGATGTACATGGTCATGTTTCTAGACACGAACTAAGACATCATTGTTTCTATGCAAAATTGCTTTCTACATTCAAAGAAGAAATAAAGAAACTAAGGAAATGGTTAAGGCTAGAAGTACCTGATAAAGTCGAGCACACCGAAATCAGACGTTGGAAGATTCTCCTCTTTGGCTGTGGAGGAATGACACCTGCGAAAAAGAGACTAAAACACGGGAAGACGTTAGTCAAAGATATGGTGGGTTGTCAGGCGAACGCCCGATCCCGGAAGTATGAAGACTCCCTAGAAGGATATCAACCCACTAAAAAAAAAGCGTAATATTTGACGAAAGTAGAAAATAATGACAGAAATAAATGACGGAAAATAAAATGCGTACCTGATAAGCGGCACTGTTCTACACAGTCACTGGCGTCAGTCTCTGTGGTGCCGGTGTCGGTCAAGGATAGTGCCGATGTCGGTTGAGGTGCCGTCGTCGGTCTGGGAAGTGACCAGCGTCGGTCGGGGCAGGTTCTGAACAGGGGTCTGGGAAAGTTGCAGAAGGTCTTGACAGGGTCGGGACGGGGTTTTTGATCGAGTCTGGGGGTTTGAAGCTTCGGGATGGCAGAGATAGGGAATAAATAATCAGAAAGAAAATGAAAACACAAAAGATACTTACCTGTGAGAAGCCATGATTGAAGCCATAGTCGAAGTTCTTGTGCAGTGCTGGAAGAATGAACGCTGGAGTTGGTGGATGCTGGAGTTGAAGGATGCTGGAGTTGAACGCTGGAGAGTCTGTAGATGTCAGAAAAATGGGTGCCTGTAGATGTCACAAATGGAGAGACTGTAGATGTCGCAAATGGAGAGACTGATGACTGATCGGGGAGGGGAGATTGAATGAAGGCCCCGGGACGATTTTGAGAGACGGTTCGATAACCATTTCGAAAAACTGATCGGGAACCGAATGGTAACTGTTAACGGATAACGAGATGGTGACCGACGTCGGCAGGATTGCCGACGTCGGCCGATAAGTGACCGACGTCGGCGACATCGGCCGGGTAAAGACCGTCGTCGGCAGATGCACAATGAGGACAGAGTCTAGCTTTTAGTTCTCTGCTCATTGTTACATGCTGCCAGGGTCAAGGATAGTGGAACAAGTGATCGACAAGGGTTAAATAGGCGAAGAAGAATAAGACGGGGAGTGACCAGGGGAGTCGACACGATTTCGGTGTCTACAATCATCATCAATTGTAAAATGAGGTAGGGCCTAGTCTTGAATTGATTTTGTAATAGGATATATAGAATGTGTGTTAATTCATGTGAGTGGGAAATCATTTTTATAGAATATGCCTTAGGGGTTGGTTTTCTTAGGCTTTAGAAGTTTTAGGATAGGGTATGGGAATATAGGTATAATATTAGAGTGGTAACCTATAAGGAGGTGTGTATAGGTAATTTAGGAATGGTGGGAAGGGAGCTATAGGTAAGATAGGGTGTTATAGAGGAGGTTGGGGGGTTAAGGATCACCATTGATGGTCTATAATAGTTCCCATCGATGGTTGACCTGATTGATGATGATAAACCCGAGGGCTAAAAATACCCTAAGGAGACCATTGATGGTTAAGGGACCCATCAATGGTCGATGAAGGGGGGGCTTTTACGTGGAAAAAAGAGATAGGGGTAAGGAGGTTAGAGTGCATGGATTTATTATATCATTGTATTAAAAGTAGGTTTAGGTATGATGGATGGATTGATATTATCATGTTATGGTTTTAAATTTTGGTTTTGTAGAAGTTTCTCTTATGTGATTTTAAATAATGGTAGGTCATGTTTGTAAACTGGATAGATGGTAGATTGTTAACAATAGTTTCTATTAGAGATAGGTCGCTTTGTGAAAAATGTTATTGATGATTGGGATAGAAAAATGGTTTGAGTATTTTGAGTGTTCTATAGGTCAATAAGATGTAGAGAGTAGGTATTTGTTTAGTGATGTAGGTAATTTGTTTAATTAAATATCCATCTAAGAAAGGATGTAAGGTAGAATAGGATGATCATTGGTTTTTATAGATAAAATTTTGTTAGGGTGTAGATTGGTATAGATGAGAGAGAAGAATAATGTATTAAGGGTATGTAGGAAACTTTGTATAGATAGTCAGCACTCAGCTAGAGTTGAGAGGTAGATAGGTGTGTGTTACGCCATTAACCATTGGTGTGTCTAGGGATATGTGTGGCTAACTTGTGGCTTACATGCCTCTTTTATTTACTTATTACATTTTTCTTTGTTCTTAGATAAGTCATCCTATGGAATAAACTTGTCTAAGTAGACTATATATAAGAGGTAGTGGTTAGTCTTTAATCATCATGTTAAGTACTCTACTATTAGTGCATTGTTGTGGAGGTTGCCCCCTCAAATTAGCTTTGCTATATTATCTAGTATTATCACTATGTAATCTCTCATATTTTTTTTATATACATAATATAAACTCATTCTATGTGAATATCTAAGTAATTTCATTACAAGTGGTATAAGAGCTTCAATTTGGGCAAGTTTCCTATGGCATTTTTTTAGATCTGACAAGGCGTGGCTTCTTGGAGCAATGAAAAAAAAAACATAACTTGCAATCCATCTAGAAATTTTTTTCCCCCTTACACACTTGTATTCATTGGATTATTCTCGATGAGATGATTGCAACATTATATTCTATCGATACACTTTTTTTTACCAAAAATTTTACTCTAGTACGCAAAGGTAATCATTGGATTCATCTTGACAAGGTGATCACAATGGTACCATTTATTGATACACTTTTTTGGGGGGTTAAAACCCTTATAGGGTTTGTTTATGGTTGGTTCTTCAACTCACGAAGGTCCTTCAACTTGGGGAAGAAAAGGGGCACTAGAAACTCCTAAGACTCCTATCGATGACATGGAATCTGGAACTTCAAATTCAATGATTTCTTAGCTTGAAGAGGACATAAAAAACTTGGTTAGGCATGATGACTTTGTTGCAGTCTAAGTTGATGTTTCATGGATGCACACAAATATTAATGGTGTTCACAATGAATTGTAGCATATCACTATGCAATGGGCTTCCCTCACATCTTAGGTTTAGCCTAACAACCCTCCATTTAAGCATTTAAATCCTCATCTCAACAACTCCCATTCTATTATGAAATTGATGTTACCCAAAGTGGACATGCGTAAGTTTGATGGTAAGGATCCTCTCACTTGGATTACAAAAATTGAGAATTTATTTGAGCTGCATCAAACCCGTAGTTGTCAAAGGATGATGGTGGCATCCCTCAATATGGAACCTAAGCAATTAATTTGGTATCATTGGTTATGTGATCAAAAGAAAAATAATGGTGCTCCTATTACATGTAATATTTTTAATGAGGAGTTGACAACTCATTATCAAAATAATGTTCTTAGAACTATTTCATCCAATTAGCCAAGCTATGACAAATAGGAATTGTGAAGGATTATATTCATCAATTTTAGAATCTCTCTTTATGGGTGAAAGATATCACTGAGAGACATTTGATGGATCTATTTTTGGGTGGCTTCAAAGATAGTATCCAATACAAGGTTCAAATGTTTAACCCAACATATATATCAGAAGTTATTCCTAAGGCATGAATTATAGAAGAAGAAGAGATGGTCAAAATAAAAACTTTCACTATTGGTCATGATCACAACTTTCTAGCACCATCATTTCCATAGCCCACCAAATAAACACAATGACAAATTGAGAAGAAGTGAGCCAAAGGGTTGTGTTATGGTTGTGACAAAAAATGGAGCAAAGACCATCATTATGCTAAAAAGAATTTATTTTACATTGAAGGTGCCAATGATGATGAAGATGATGCAAAAGTACATGATGCAGATGTAAAAGTTCCTAAGGAGGAATCTGAAGACTCTTAACCTACTATTTCATGTCATGCCCTATCAGGTATCAGTACTCCCCAAACTCTTAAGGTGATGGGTTTCCTTAAGAAATAGAAGGTCACTATCTTGATTGATTCTATGAGCACACAAAAATTCATCCATAGTAAGTTGGTTCCTCATTTGAATTGTTTCATTTATCCAGCTATAGAATTTTAGGTTATGATTGTAGATGGTGGTATTATCAACTGTTTAGGAAAATGTCATAGTATTAAGTTGGCCATAGGAGACTACTTATTGGATTTTCTTATGTTTTCTATTTTTATGGGTGGAGTTGATATTTTTTTGGGAGTATAGTGGCTCACCACTTTGGGCACTATTGAGATGAATTTTCAAGAATTATTCATGTATTTCATTTTGAAGAAAGGACATTTGAGCTAAGAGGATTAAAGGCTAAATCTCCCTAACTTGTTAGCTCCCATAAAATGATGAAGATTCTCTATAAGGGTGTTGAGGGATTTGTATCTCACTTGTTTTCTATATAAGTATATCCAAATCAGTGATCTCCATCTCTTGATCTACAATAAATAATTGATGCTCATTCCATTATTTTTGGAGACATGCCAAAAGGACTTCCACTTAGCTGCACACATGATCATGCTATCACACTTATTCTTAGAAGTACACCACCCAACATTAGGCCATATAGGTATCCCTATGCCCAAAAAAGTGAAATTGAAAAGATGGTACAAGAGATGTTGGATGCATGAATCATTCACCATAGCCAAAGTGAATACTCTTCACTAGTTGTCATGGTGAGAAAGAAAGATCACACCTGGAGGATGTGCCCTGACTATAGATAACTCAAAAAGTACACTATAAAAGATAAGTTTCCAATTCCTATCATTTATGATTTGTTAGATGAATAGATTGGTGCTCTTTATTTCACCAAGTTAGATCTATGTTTTGGGTATCATCAAATCATGATCCATGATGAAGACATACCCAAAACTACTTTCAGGACTCATGAGGGCCATTATGAGTTTTTGGTTATGCCTTTTGGCCTAAAAAATGCACCATCTAATTTTTAGAATTTGATGATACTATTTTTAAACCATTTTTGAGGAAATTTTTTTTGGTATTCTTTGATGATATCCTCATTTATAGTAAAAATTAGGCAGACCATTTACAACATGTGAAACATGTACTCTCCATTTTGGAGCAAAATCAATTGTATGCAAAACCTTTCAAATGTAATTTTATGGTTGGTGAGGTTGAATATTTGGGTCATTTGGTGTCTTATGAATAAGTGAAAGTGGATTCTAAAAAAATCCAATAACGGTGGACTGGCCAATTCCTAAGACACTCAAGCAACTTCAGTGATTTTTGGGGCTTACTAGCTACTATCATAGATTTGTCAAAAAATATGGTAGTATTATAGCCCCACTTACCTCTTTGTTAAATAAAGACTCTTTTCATTAGATTGATGTAGCTAATCAGGCATTTGAACAATTAAAATTGGCTATGTGCACTACGCTAGTATTGGCCACTCCTAATTTTTATAAGACTTTTGTGGTTGAATGTGATGCATCTGGGTATGGTTTGGGTGTTATACTCATGCAAAAAGGTAGACCACTAGCATTTGAAATTCATCAACTCAAGTGTAAAAATTATCACAATCCCATCTATGAGAAGGAGATGATGGACATTTTACATGTAGTCAAACAATGGAGACCTTATTTGATGGGTCATCACTTTCAAGTAAAAATTGATCATGATAGTCTTAGATATCTTTTAAAACAAATATTATCATCTGAAGAACAATATAAATGGGTAACTATGATTTTAGGCTATGATTTTGAAATAGTCTACAAAAAAGGCAAGGACAATGTGGTGGTAGATGCACTATCTAGAAAAGATGAATCAATTAAGGCATTGCTATGTGCCATAACCAATTTGTGGGTAGATTGGCTAGAGGAAGAATGATCAAAATGAGAACATGATAGTACTACTCATGATTTGATTCAAAATATTTAGCAAGGTTTAGGTGGATTTGAAAAATTCACATGGAAAGGTAATGCATTATAGTATAAAAATAGATTATACCAATGTAAGAATTCTCTTCTTAAACAAAAATCCTTCAAGAACTTCATGAAAATCCAATTGGGGGTTGTTCAAGATTTTTGAAAACCTATCAAAAAATCAATCAAGATTTTTTTGGGGAAGGTCTCAAGGGGGATGTCCAAAAATACATGGTTGAATGTATGATCTATCAATAAAATAAAGACGAAACCATCAAAACTCTAGGTCTTTTATAGCCTTTATCTATCCCTAGCAAGCATTGGGAAGAAGTATCTATGGATTTCATTATAAGGTTACCAGGATCTAATGGTCAAAATGTTATCATGGTTATTTTAGATCATCTTAGTAAGTTGTTCATTTTTTTTCATTATCCCAACCATTTGTTGCTAGTACAGTAGCTTCTACTTTTCTCAATATAGTTTAGAAAGTGCATGGGACCCATAAGATCATTGTAAGTGATAGAGATTTTTTTTTTACTAGTAATTTTTGGACTAAGTTATTTACATATTTAGGCATCCAATTGGCTCATAGTTCATCCTATCATCATCAATCTAATGGACAAACTGAGGTCATCAACAAATGTCTAGAAGGATATCTTCATTATTTTATTTATGATAAATAGGATAAATGGGTTCATTGGTATCACTTACTAGATGGTGGTATAATACTTCTATTCATAGCTCTTCCAAAGTGTCTCCTTTCTTGGTACTATATGGATACCACCCTCCATACATCACTTTAACCTTGAAGTTCCATCCTAAGGTTTGTGCAGTTGAAGAATATATTCACCATCAATAGGAGGTCCTTGCAAGTTTACATGAAAATTTAGCTATGGCCTAGAATCACATAAAGCAACAAGCAGATCAACATAGAAGTGAGAGGCATTTTGACATTAGTGATTGGGTCTTTATTTTCTTACAACCATAGAAATATATGTCATCTAATTATCAAAAAAAGGATAACAAGCTATCCCCTAAGTATTATGGGCCTTATCAAATCTTGTAGAAAATTGGTATGTGGCCTACAAGTTAGATTTTTATTCATCCACTCACATACATCTAGTATTTCATGTATCATGCTTGAAAAAAGTCATTATACATAGAGTTACCATTCAAATAGAATTACCAAAATTGGATGAGGAAGGTAGAGTTTTTCTTGATCCTAAGGTGATCCTTCAAAGGCATAGCAAGTAACTACATTCTAGAGCAATTACAAAATACCTGATCAAATGGAAGAATCTACCATGTGAAGATTCCACTTGGGAAGATGAAGCATATGTGCATCAACATCCAAAGTTGCCACAATGTTGAGGATAACATTGTTTTGAAGGAGAAGGGATTGTTATGCCCTTAGTCATTGGTGTGTCTAAGGATATGTGTTGCCAAATTGTGGCTTACATACCTCTTTTATTTACTTATTACATTTTTTTATGTTCTTAGATAGGTCGACCTATGGAATAACCTTGGCTAAGTAAACTATATATAAGAGGTAGTGGTTATTATTTAATCATCATGTTAAGTATTCTACTATTAGTACATTGTTGTGGAAGTTCCTCCCTTGAAGTGGCTTTGTTATATTATCTAGTATTCTATTCTACTATCAATTATCATTGTGTAATCTCTTATATTTTATTATTTTATATAATATAAAGTCATTCTATGTAAATATCTAAGTAATTTCATTACAGTGTGTAGAATAACTATTTATAAAGATATGAAAGGTAGGATTGAGGGGAGAAGAGTAATTAGTATCGATTAGGTGATAGGTGCATGAAATCCATAAAGGTTTAAAATTGTTGTTTGTACTAGTGTGAGATAGGTGTAGCAAAGGGATAGATAAAATATTGGTAGGGTGTGTACTAGTGATTGATAGTAATCATATCTTGGGAATGTAAATAGGGATAAATTGTCACCTTATTCTAGATATAATTGTTTTGTAGGCTTGAGAGTAGATCTAACTATGAAATTGAGTCCCTAAGATTTCTGTAGAGGTACGAGATGCTATGTCTATAGAGGACTAGAAATATATGGAGGCAATTGGTTTTGGAGTGATACTCCATTACCAGTGCCTTCCGAGAGATGTTGCAATGATAGTTTCCCTCATTGAGAGATGGAACCTGATAACTAATACATTTTAGTTAGTGATGGGAAAGATGATTATCCTATCAGAGGATGTGCATAGGATCACATGGTTACCCATCTAAGGGGTCCTAATTTATCACATAAAGAGTGAGGAGATTGATGAGTGTATGGATATATTGTTTGGGTTGGATAAAGTGCATGCATAGTTTCATGCAAGTGGATTCAACATTAGGCCATTAGACCAGTGGGCCTAGGGAGAGAGACACTTGTTGAAGATGATGCAATTGGTGGTAACTTTTTATGCTCTACTAGATTTAGTTGGAGGGAGGTTCCCTTATGTTTTTTTGATTGTACTTGTGGAGATGGTGCTTGGAAGGACTATTTTTGGATGGGCCCAAGTTTTGTTAGTGCATATCTATAGAGAGTTATGGGGCTTTAGTGCACACAAGCATTATGGTATTAGTGCATGGTTTGTACTCCATTATTGGGTGTATGATCACTTATAGGTGTTGAGACCATTAGGCCTACCTATAGAGGGTTACTTGCTGATAGACTATAGAGTTAGATTTTATTAGTGGAGGGGTGATTACAGGGGCTAGTGGTGGTGTGAGGGATATTGATTAGTTTTGAGATGCCTTAGAGGGCTTAGTACCTAGAGATGTATTTTGGGGGCAATACATGACTTGGCCTATGTGGGTTGGGTATATGTACCATAGATATTCACTACAAAGTTAGAGGTGGGTGTATAAGAGGTGGGATGGCAAGACATATCACATCCCATTTGAGAGAGTGTGGAGATAGTTCAGACTTAGGTAGGGGATCCCACTTTATTTTACATGGTATATGATAGAGTATATAGAGTTTGTATTACAAGATCTATAACCACAAGTAGAGAAATTAGATCATGAGGAACTACCTGATAGAGTGAGAGATGATGCAAGAATCACAACTAATTATCCTATATAGTTTTAGGATAGATATGTGGTAGTTGATTTTGGTTGGGTTGACAGGGGTCGGAGACCCATAGACATTGATCCACTATAGGGACCAACACAGGGTGATCCTTAGGCAATGATGGTACTAACTACTACCTAAGCCTATATTACAACATTATAGGGGCATGTAACCATACTATAGGGCCAGATTATGGCACTACAGGGATAGGTGGGGGTTGTGACAATAAAGAGGGAGTAGGCACAGGCTTAGGTAATTACTTTATAGGGACATGTAACTAGTTTTTAGGGATAGATATGCACATTATAGGGTTAGATTGGTGTGGGTGTGGTAACAATATTAACTAGAAGGCCCAAAGATTTAGTGCCATGAGCACATTATTAAGCCACTATATAGAAGCTTTATTATTATGAGGTAATGGTATTTGATTAGTTTCCCCATGCCATGAGATTTACTAAGGATAGAGCTAACATGGGTGGTGGGGCCATGCTTGGTACCCCAAGTCAGTGGGCTGTAATAGTGGTTCAAATAAGGGTTTTAGGGGGGCCATTTTTAGGGATAAGTATAGATGGGGCAAGTGGCAATGGTACTCCAGGTGTAGGCCCATGATGATATTGTATATTTTTTGATGTGTATATAAGTATTTGATACCGGCCTACGTGATGTCGATGTGGCATGCATATGAGCAAGAGATATATATACATGTATTGACACATATTGATGTATATGATTCAGATGATTTATATGAGATGATTTAAATGTTTTATGATTATTATGCTTTTATATTTTATGAGATGGATTTTTGTATGTTTATGATGTGATGATTAGGATTGATGTTAACGAGTGTCTTAGATGTTTTTGATGTTATAGATGATGATTGATTATGGACTTATGATTATGATGATTATTTATAGTTTTATTCTTAGGATAGGCATGTGATGATGTATGGTTTGATGATGATGATGATGTGATTTGGATTATATGGATAGATTCTAATGTGTGGTACATGATTTGATATTTAAATAATGTGTGAATGTGATGTAACTTGTGAAAGAAAATGGTTGGTATAATGTGTTTATTTTGATTCCATGATTCATGAGATATTGTACATTATGGATTATGTTCTGCTTTAAGAATGTTGTGGTGAGTATAGATAAGATTTAACATTTTAATGAAAACACATAAAGTAAGTGTAGGTAACAAACTAAATGTGAGAAAAGGAATGATGAGAGACAATGTCCTTGTGAACCAATATAAGAGAGAGTAAGAAAAAGGCATTTTAGGATCATTGGCTTGAACCCTATTAAACCCAGGGTGGATTGATCTTAATGAAAATAAAACTTTCATATGCTTTGCATTAGCATGATTTTAGTGAAAAGGTGTCTTCATAAATGTAGGGTGCCAAGTGAGCTCATAATGTTTTGATTTATAGAGGTTATATAGGAAAAGGGGATGATAGGTAAATAGAGGGAAAAGGGATGATGTAGGAACCTAATGTGGAGTTACTGACCCTTTTGATAGGTGACTTGAGAACTAGAACATATAAGTCTATGTCTTTACAAGGTGTAGACTGATCGATACATGAAGTCTACAAAAATATTTTTTATGAGAGAGACAATTGTGGCCCTTAAATCTCTTTCAATAGGGGTCATTTATTACTTACTTTTATGAAAAGGGTGAAGCTAATCAATGTGAGAAGCTTCAAATTCTTTTGATTGAGTAGATTGTAACTTGTATGAATAGATTATTTTTGACATTTTGGCTTAGACATCCTTCAAGGGAGTGGTCTAAGTCTAAATAAGAAGTGTTTGATAGATGTCCTTTGAGGGATCAGTCTATCTATTTTTGACTTTATTTGGTAGTCATCCTTCGAGAGAGTCGTCTAAACTTAATAAAATGAACTCAAATAATATTTTAGATCTCAAGTAGAATATTTTAGTGTTATTTTATACAAGGACCCCTCTATCCAAGCTTAGAAGTTTACCTTTATAGGGGTAATATTTTTACCATAAAATTTGGTTTCAAGGTAATGCAAAGTGGTTTTGAGAAACAAGTGACCATGGGATTCCATCTGGTTAAAGATGAAAAGTATCCATGAGATTCATGCCATGGGTAGAGCCATGATACCCATGTTTAGGATTGGGATACAATTTATGATGCATAATCACATGGGTTTATTGTAATCAAATGTCTCAAAGAGGAATAGGGTAATAGGGTAAGGGAGGTGAGAATCTCATAAAGCAAGGGATGACCTTAAGTTCGACAACAAGGTCTATCAGATCTTCCTTAATAGTAAAAAGGATGTAGGTGTGAAGTGTTGAGAGGATCATGTTCTAGTTTGCCTTCAAGAGAGGACAAATGATAAGCTTCTGATCCATACTTATGGGTGATGATATAGGGTCCAAGCCAATTGAAATCAAATTTTCCTTTTTTCTTTTCTCCTCATTTTTTACATGTTGGTTTTATTTAAGGATGAAGTCTCCAATACTGAAATCCCATTATTTTAGATGTTTACTATAAGAATAAGTGATACACTCTTGGTAGATATGAAGATGGTTAAGGGAAACAAGGTGATACTCATCAAAAAACTAAAGGCATGCAAGGTATTCTTGATGATAATCATCATCGTAAATGATGTCTTATAAGAATATGTGAATAGAGGCGATATAGACTTCAATAGGTAAGATAACCTCTGTACTAAAGACAAGGGAAAAAGGTGTAGTGCCCATGGAGGTTTGAATGTTAGTGCAATAGGCCCATAAAGTGAATGAGATATGCAGGTGCCAATCCTAACCTAAAGCACTTACAACTTTGGTTAGCATCTTGATGAGGGTTTTGTTAGAGGATTCTACCTATCCATTTAAATATAGATGATAAGGTGAGGAATGGTTGAGATTGATGCCAGAAGCATCATAGAGGGATTGAAATTTCTTATTTTTAAAGGATTTTTTGTTATCAATTATGATTTTGTGAGGGACACCAAAATGATAGATGATGTCCTGATTGATGAAATCGATATTTTTTTTGGATTTTATCAAGATAAGGGTAATGGATTCCACCCATTTAGTGAAATATTCAGTAGTAGTGATGATGAATTGGTGTCATTGAGATGAGTGAGGATTGATTTCTCTAATGAGATCAAGCCCCCACTATGATAAGAGCCAATAATCTTTGGATACCTGAAGTCCATGGGTGGGCATGTGATGCAAGTTAGTATGTTGTTGACATTTGACACACTTCTTTACATAATCATAGTATTCATAATTAAGGGTAGGCTAATAGTAGCCAAGGCGTAAGATTCTTTTAGTGATAGCGAGGCCACTAAAGTGTCCCCCACAGACTCCATCATGAGTTTCTTTCATAGCATGAGAAATCTCATGACTCTGTAGATAACAAAGAATAAGTCCATTAAAGCCACTTTTATAAAGGATTCCTTGTAGTATAGTATAATGAGAGGTACCCTAAATGAAGGACTTTTAGGCATTCTTTGGGATGTCAAGTGGAATGATGCCAAGGTTAAGGTAGTTAAAAGTTTAGTCATACTAAACGTGTAAAGGAGATGCCTTTACACTACAAATGGTAGGAAGGATAGAACTATATATGAAGGCTTGATGAAGTGATGGATGGTGAAAAATAGTTTAGATTTAGTGGATCGAGAGGGAATTTGATATGTAAGGGAGGCTATTGTATCTATTAATTTTTTAGTAGATCAAGGTACTAAATGGATCTAGTAATGTTCAAAAGATGTTAAGATTTTGTCAATGAGAATCTTATACTTTTTCAAAATATCATTTTTACATTGATAGGACCCATTGACTTGGTTGATCATGAGTTGGGAATCACCAAAGATAGAGATGGTTTTGATTCCTAAGGTGAGACTAGTTTAGAGACTGATGACCAAAGATTTATATTCCACCATGTTGTTAGTACATTCAAAGTTGAGTTTAAAGGAAAGTGGAAGAGGTTATTTATGAAGGGGAATGTGAATTATGCCCAAACCCCCACCATTTTGGCATTTAGAGATGTCAAAAAACATGGTCATTTGGTAAGGGTGTTCTTCCTAAGAAAGAGTCACAATAGTCTCATCTGGAAAGGTCAATGGAATGGGTTGGTAATCTGGGATAGGAGTGTCAGCCAATTGGTGAATGATGATCTACCATTTAATGGATTTTTGTTGAAGAAAGTCAAGATCAAAATTAGATAGAAACATAAGCCACTTAGCCATATGCTGATTTTGGTATGGCTTGGAGTGCATATACTTAAGTGGGTCGGTGTTGGTAATAACACATGTTTTGTGATTGAGAAGGTAATGATAGAGTTTAAAGGTGACAAAAATGAGAGTGGGACAAATTTTTTTAGGATGGGTATATTGTGTCTCATACTCTAGAAGTGTCTAACTAATATAATAAATGACTTTTTATTTGTTTTGTTCATCTTGATGGGCCAGCATTGCACTTGAAGAGTGATCAGTGGCAAATATGTAAAGGTATAAATGTTGGTCATCCCTTGGTGGGATAAAAATTGGTAGAGAAAGTAGGTACTCCTTGATTGAATCAAAGGTTTGTTGACAATATTTGGTCTATTTAAAGGAGGTGTCTTTCTTTAGGATATGGTGAAAGGGTTTGCATCTATCTGATAGCTAGGAGATGAAGTGATGGATAGATTGGAGTTTTCTTTTTAGACTGTGAAGTTGTTTAAGTTTTGTTGGAAGAGGCATTTTCAAGATAGCCTTGGCCTTAGTAGGATCAATTTCAATTCCATCGAGGGAAATGATAAATCCAAGGAGCTTCCCAGAGAGAACCCCAAAAATGTATTTCTTGGGATTGAGCCAAACATGGAATTGGATTAGTCGATAAAAAATGATAGCAAGAAACAACTAGATGATCCTTGTGGTGTTTATCTTTCCTGAGTATATTTTCTACATAATATTCTAAAATATTATGGATAAGATCATGGAAGATATAGGTCATGGCTCATTTATAAGTTGTTCATGTATTTTTTAAATTGAAAGACATGACTCGATAGTATAAGGTTCCCCAAGGAGTAATGAAGGCAATCTTATATTGATCTGAGGGGGTGATTAGGATTTGATTATATCCTAAAAATCCATCCATGAGAGATAACAACTTGTGGCCTATGGTAAGATCAACTAACTAGTCGATGTTGGGTAAAGGAAAGTTGTATTTGGGGCATGTAAGGTTAAGATCATGGAAATCTACACAAAGGCAGAGTCCCCCAATGGGTTTGGTAATGGTAACAATATTAGAGACCCATTATGGATAGTCAATGGGTTGAATGAAGTTGATGGATAGAAGATGTTGAAGTTCTTATTTGATGAGAAGAGATATGTGAGGGTGCATTTTGTGAAGATTTTAACATAGTGACTTAGCCTTAGGATGGGTAACAATGTTATGGAGAGAAATGGAGGGGTCAATCTTAGGCATATCCTAATAAGACCAGGTAAATGTGATGCTTCAGTCTTGAAGGAAGGTGGGATAATCTCATTTATCATATGAGTTTAAGGATTAGCCAAATTTAATGATACAAGGATACTCTTAGGTCCCCAAGTTAACATCAATAGTTGATTAATTGAGCATGGTTTGGTTTTTAGGAGGGAGAAATTTATTGATAGAAAAATCTCCTACACCAAAATAGGTGAGGATGGAATCATCATATTTACAGTGAATGGTATGAATAGTGGGTGAATCATGATTAATCATGTTGGGATGGATGAGAGGAAAGGTTTCAATTTGGCCACCTTATTGATAGGTCAGTGGGTCTAAACTAATTGTATTGAAAAAAAAAGTTGGGTAGGATGATGTTGGAGTCTTTAGATTAAGAAGAAGAACTAGGTGAGGATGGAATCTCTTTCATGGGGGTAGCAATGGGTTTTAGTGAGGTGGGATCTTCTAGTGGTTCAAACTTGAGCCCAAAGAACTCACAAGGTTTCTAAGTTTTGATTACAGACAATTCATGAGGTCCTTGTTTGTAAAGGCCCATACCAAATCCTTTCTAAACATAGTGATGAAGATAGGTTTTGATAAAGGTTGGATTGTTAGATAGGAGAAATTGAAAGTGAAAGGTTGAATATATGGAGTGGTGACAGGAGCGAGGAGTGGTCAATCAAGTCCCCCATAGACAAAATTTGTTTGATTGTTGTGAAGTCTAAAGGGGATGATGGTTATTGTGTTTGGATCATAAGAAGGGTCATTTTGAAGGTTCCCTATTCATGTAGAGTGAGAAAAGCATCTAAAGATAAAATTTGATATTCCTTAAGGGAGAGAAATTGGAAAGTTTGTGCCAAGGAATCTTGAATAAGAATATAGGAAGAGGAGATAGATGAACTAGTTGAGGCTTCATCATTATTGTTGATAGAAGAAATATGTGTTGAGGTTGGTGGTGTATTTGTGTTAATGGGGTTTCTTTATTATGTAGGAGATGAATGTGGAAGGAGGACATCA
The DNA here is from genome assembly GCA_037957365.1 of Torreya grandis. Taxonomy (NCBI): domain Eukaryota; kingdom Viridiplantae; phylum Streptophyta; class Pinopsida; order Cupressales; family Taxaceae; genus Torreya; species Torreya grandis. Next base: position 58,628 of record JARHVA010008713.1, on the reverse strand, counting down.
TTAGGCCTATATGTCATATTGTAAGATGTGAAAGGACTATGATCAACTTTGATGGTTATAACCTATCCTTCATGTTTGAATTTGACACAACGATGTAAAGTAGAGGGGATACAAATCATAGCTTGGATCCAAGGGCAACCAAATAGAATTTTATATTGGAACTCACCCTCTATAACATAAAATAGCTTGGGAATAGTGTGAGGTCCCAAGCATATTTTAAGGATAGTGGTCCCTAAGGTAGTAGCCACTCTATCATTAAAGGAGAAAAGAAATGTTGTGCTTTTAGCCATTATGTTCTTTGGTAAATTTAGCTAATTGAAAGCATGGGAGGAGATTATGTTTATGCTGGTACCACTATCAATCATTACCCTTTTGACATGTGTGTGATTAATGTATGTAGTGACAAAGAGAGGGGGCTCAAATTCATTGAAATGGACTGGAGGTATCTCAAAATCCTAGAAGGTGATGATGATGAAATGTTAGAGGGCTCCAACAAAGGATGCAAGAGGTTAAGGGTCATCTAGTTAAACCTTTATGGATTGTAGAGCCTTTATCAATACCTGATAGTGATGAGGTGACATGTTGATTAACTCATAAAGACTCATCTTGACCAGTGTCTGGTGGAGTTGCTTCAACATGGTTCATTGAATAGATTTAGAAGGGTTAGATGATGGGCACCAAGGATGGACACTTTGGGCCTTGGTGATGGCATAGGTGAAGGCATTGGTGTTAGGGATTGGTTGGAAGGTTAGGATTTTGAGGGATATGCCTATGGGATAGACACATTGGCTCTTCCTTTACCTCTTTATTGATGTTGTGATTGGGTAATCATGTGGATGGTATAGGCAATGGGATTAGTTGGATTAGGTGATTACTTTGGTTCCTTCCCCCTACTTTTAGGTGAAAGTGGGAAAGCAGGCGTAGGTTGGGATAGTGGTTGAGTTAGTTGGGTTGGCAGTTGGATTGGTAAGGGAGGTGAAAGTGGTTCATCTGATAATAGATCATCATCATCATCAAGAGCTTGGAGAGCTTTGTATTTCTCTATGTCATGGCCTAGCATCCTATGGTATGCAAAGATGTAAGTATCATCAAACCAAGATGGTTTGGTATTAGAGGGGTGAATGACTTAATAGGTGGAAGTTTAATGGATGATGTTTACAACAAGATGTGTAAAATAACTAAGATTCATTCAGAGGTGTTGGGGATATTAAAATGCTCATCAAGGAAATAGGAACCTTCTTAGGCATGGTATTGATCTTAGAAAGGGTAGGTGGTTGAGTAACTTTGGTAGATGGTTTATGTTGGTTTAGCTTAGTTGTGATTGGGTTATCAATGGATGGTTTCAAAGTAGAGGATGAGGGGTTGATAATAGGTGGGAAAGTGGAAGGGGATAAACAAAGATAAGAATGATGAAAATTTTGATAGATTGGGTGATGGAAGGGTAAGAATAGAAAAGGGCATTATTTTAATTGAATCAAAATAGGTAACTAGGATGGTAGAAGGGTGGGGTCCCAAAATAGATGGTAAATGAGAAGGTGGCATAGGTCGAGCTCAAAGATGAGGTTAGGCAATTTCACCCTTCAATCCATCTTGGTTGGTGGTTTATTAGGTGGACTAGAGGGGGTTGGGTCTAATTTGATGGGTAGATAGGAAATGTTAGGTGTGGGAAGGATACCTCGAGTCTTGGATGATCTAGCAAGAAAATTATGAGATGATCTAGGTGGAGGTGGGTGATACGGTTCTCTCATGTCTTGGGAGCAAGGAATGTTTGATGATAGGATGATAATAGATTTGAGGGTAGATGCCAAAAAGGTTGAGGGTTCAACTCTAATTTTGTATGGGAGCCCTAGATGGTGTCAAAAGGTGGCTCTATCTAGGTTAGGTTGTGAGGCAAATTCTAGACTTTGCACTAATCAAGAAAAGGGCTTGTAAATAGGTTTGGTTCCTTAATCAGTCATTTCAAATGTTAAGCCCTTAGGTGAGGAAGAAGGTAGGGCTCCTTCATATTTAATTGATCTAAAAGGTTATAAAATCCCTAATTGGGTAAATGAAGTTATGGTTTTGTTGACCATTTTTTTCCCAACAGGCCAAAAATCGATCCCCTTCTTTTCCTGTTGTTCTGAGCCAGTACATTTTGATTTTACACAAGTCTTGAAAATTTCTATAGACTCTACAGGTTTTCTATGAACTCTATAGGTCCATTTCTATAAACTCTGTAGAGCTTGGATTTCTACAAACTTAGCAATGAAGTTTCTATAGACTCTGCAGGTCCATTTCTATGAACACTGCAAGTTTTTTATGGACTTCACAAGGACTTCTATGAACTCTGTAGGTGTAGTCTTTTGGCAGATGAAGAACTAGTTCAGAGAGTGTAAGGTTTTACAAAGCTTCTTTAGACTCTTGTCTGAAGAAATTCACAAAGAAAGAGAGCTGAAAGTGGTTTAATGACATGATCTTTCCAAGGGTTAGCATCTTTAAACCATTGAACCGGTTCAACGCTTTGGTTCAATGCTTCAGTTCAAATTAGATGGTTTAATCACTCAGTTCACTCAGTCGGTTTGATGGCTTGGATTCAATTGCAAAGTTTAATCAGAAAAGTTCATCACTTTGGTTCAATCAAATGGTTTGTTAGCTTGGTTCAATGCTTCAGTTCACTCAGTCGGTTCATCAAATAGTTTAACACTTTTGGTTGAATCAAAGGGTTCATCGGCTTAGTTCAAAGCTTGGTTCAACGGTTGGTTCAAAGGAGTGATTCAACATAAAAGTTCAAGAGAGCCTCCTGAAGGACAATTGCCCTTGCGAAGGGCACTTGGTCAACAAAATCACCCTTTGAAAGGGTCAATTTCAAGAAAGCCGCAAAAGGTAAGTTCTTTCAAAATTTTGTTTAAGGCAGTTGAAAGGCAAAGGCATAATTCCTTTGGACAAAAAGTCTGAAGGAATTTGGAAAGGTCGCAAGCAGAAAACCCCAAAGAAAAGACTAAGGCATTGAATGGATTCTTTCAGAATTTTTGTCTGAAGGAATTCCTTCAGACAAAAAGTCTGAAGAAATTTGGAAGAATGCCATAAAAAGAAAAGCTTAGAAAATTCTGAAGGAAAGCAAAGCGGCAAAAACATTTCTTGTAGACTTTTTGTCTATAGGAAAATTGTTCGTGCAAAAAGTCTATGGGGAGAAGGCTCGAAGGAGAAACTAGCCTGAAGCAAGAAACCCACTCGAAGGGTATGTGCCCTTGTGGAGGGATCTCATCAAGGAAAAGAACTTTTCTCAAGAAGCTAAAGGGTCACTTTCCCTTTGGGAATGATCGACACAAGAAGTACACAGAAAAGGCTAAAGCAAGAAAGCCAAAGAAGTCCAAGGGGTGATAGGCTTGAGGATGTCAAAGTCAAGCATGGTGAACTAGCCATTGGAAATTCAAATGCAGTGACGGGCCTATGAACGTCAATTTTACACCAAGAAAAGCCAGAGCACAGAAGGTGCCAAGCGGCAAACGCAGAAGGCTTTGATATGATTTTCTAGGAGCACTAGAATGTGCCATGTGTCCTCTTCCACATGACCTTCAAGGGGTGCCTAAAGATTTTATGAGTCAAGTGGATGCTGACATGTGTCCTACTCATTTCATAGTAGAATGCACCACATGTCACTTATTTGAAATTGGCAAAAAGTGACCAAAGCAAGCAAAAAGAGCCCAAGGAATGAAGTGACCTACCAAAAAATAGCCTTAGGGGTTAAAGGAGCCAAGAACAAGACAAAGCATAGGAAAAGACAAAGTAGTCCAAGTGGCAAAGGGGAGGTGAGTTATTGCTAGATGGTCATCAAATGATGTAAATAGTAAACGATGTAGCCTGTCTTCTCCATTTTGTATTTATAAGGGGATAAACTGCATTGAATATCTAAAAAGAGTAGTCTATTTGTAAGAAAAGAGGCACACCTATGCTTTCACATTAATGCTTAAACACTAAAGTCAAGATTAGTGATTACATAGCATGGTTCCAATAGGCCTCTTCTAGAAGAATGACATTAGCAATAGTGACTTCATCTTCCTGATGCTCTCAGCGCACATGCGCCAGCTTGTCAAGAGCGCCAAAGTATTTTCAAAAGAAGTGCCAAGTTCCCTTCTCCTCTTTCTATATATTATAATATTTATCATTTGAAAGGATTCATTCTCTTATCCTGTAAGGCAAAGCTCTGCCCGAAAATTTCTCAGGCTTGTAAGGCAGAACTCTGCTAGATTTTCACCTTGAATCAAGACTTAGCATTTTTACCTCTAATTGGACTTACACTCACGCATATGTCTATGTTTTCTTTTGTGTTAAGTCATTATCTTTGATTCTTTTCACAGAATGACTCTAGCTTGTCTAGTGCATTGTGAGTTTCTTTTCTGTAGGTTTTCTAGAAGTGTCTACAATAGAAATATAGGTGCATGTGAATAGGCTATCAAAGTGTGTCTCAAAATACCTTTGATAGTTCCTTCCTCCCTATATCTCTATGGACCCCTGACTCATCGATACAGAAGAGTCCCCACTTTAGATGAAGTGTATGGGTGCTTCTTCTTGCTAAAAGTGTATATTCGGGCTGGGTGGGTCATCATTTTGGTGTATCGCCTTTATTTTATTTTTAGGCTTAGGTTCTATTTTCAGCATCTCTCTCTCTTTTCATCCCTACTTTTTTCATTTTATTTATTAGTAGTAGGAGAAACCAGGGCATAAAAGATACATTAGAGGGAGCTAGCCCTTATCTAGAGAGTCTCCCCTCCAGCTTTGCCTATCCCATAGGCGAGAGGGGAGTTTCCATTTTGACGTGTGGAAGGGTAGGAGCTAGGCATCCTACCCTTGGGTGCAATCCACTACATCAACATTTTTTGGCATGCCCGGTGGGATCAACTAGGACAAGTTTTGTCTAAAGAGTTGAATTTTTTTTGGTGTGTTCTTCAACCAACTAGCCTTTAGAGGATTTTTATCAACACCAATGGTGACTCTAAGTTGAATTAGCTGGTTAAGCAACCTGATGCCATCAAGAAATCACATTTTTTGTATGTATAAACCCTTTACACAAAATCATAGACCTTGTATTCCTTCATATGACTTCAATTAGACTCAAAAAATTTATGGAATCCCCTCAAGCAACTCTCTTAGTTGCCCTTCACTTAAGGGAGGTGGCATTAGAGTTTGAGAAGTAGGTAATGGAAATCGATAGATTGGATGAGTAGTATGGATATCAACAGGAGCTGATGTATAAAGAGGAGTGTTTGTTCAGGCAAGCTCAAGCCTTGTAATCCATGGAGGAGGAGGTAAAAAAATGGAGGAATCCTTTCATGCAAGGTAGCCAGCCTTGCATGCCCCTTTCTATTCTAAAGAAATCCCCCTCTTATGTACCAAATCCTTTCTATCAGATGGCACTTGCTCATTCCAACTCATCTGATGCATCAATCAACCCTATTCTTGACCCTGTGTGCCTAGCCTTCAAGCATCAAAGGCAACTAGAACAACCTTCCATGGAGATGAACCTTCTAAATTCCTTAGATTATGAATCTTATTTTGGGGGCAACATTATGAACTAGCACATCTCTCTCAAAACTGCTCCTACCCATCTCTATGATGATTCCTATGAGTTCCAAAAAAGACTCTTTCAGGATAATCTAGCTAAGTAGGTTGAGGAATTAGAGGATAAGATGAGACTGCTTAGAGAAAGAGAGATGGAACTTTTAGACCTTGTAAAGGAGCCCTAGGACCTTGGAGAAAATAAAGTTTTTGCCTATTCACAGGAGCAAAATTCCAATTCTGAGATCCTAAACTGGAAGAAAATAGTAGAATCATGGGGTAGGAAGAAGAAGAAAGGTTTTACTCAAAACCTTGAAGAAGATGAGGCTGCTCCTACTCATGATGATGCTAGTGACCTCCAAGAAAGGATCTTCTAAGAAGACATTACTAGGAGAATTATAGAGTTGGAATCTAGAGAGAGATTCCTCAGCCAATGCGTGATGGATGGTTCAGACCCAATGGCACATTCCATGTCTGAACATACCCCACCTACACACCTCCAATAGAGCTATTAGGCCACACCTAATATTGATGAAATACTATCCAGATGGAAGGAGGAGAATCATTTGATTCTAGCTCAAGGACTGCCTCCTCTTTCACATGGTTTTTTCACTTCACCCCTTCTCAAGGAGGAACCTGTTCTGCAGGAGGTGAGTGGGGAATAGAAGATCCAATTTGCAAATCTCCAAGAGGCTATCATGAGTGAAAACAAAGAATAAATCATCATCAATGCTCATTTTGAAGACATCATCAATGATGGAGAAGACTCAAGTCACACATACATGTGGATGTTCTAGCAATATGAAGAGGAACATAAACATGGTGAGCTCTCCCCTCCTTTGTTTGATGAACTTCTTTGTTACTTCAAATAGTAGGATGACTACATCAAGGAGCCTAAATTAGAGGAGGATTAGATGGATGTCTTTGAACAAATAGAGACTCTGATCCTTGAGCAGGACAAGGAGAGGTTGGTCTCCATTGAGGAAAGCCTTAAAGAAGAGAGCTTTAAACAAAGAGGTAATGTTCTGTGGGATGAGCAACTAGTTTGTGATTCCATTTCAGACATCACCACAGTCACCCTTTTTTAGGAAAGCCAAGAAGAAGCAAAGGATGAGTCTGACAGAGTCTTCAATGAAGTAGAAGGAAATGGGTCGAACCATGATGCATTGTAGAGGGATTGTATAAATCAAAGGGCTTATGGTGATGAGCCAACAACCACAAATTTCTTGGTGAAATGGACTAGCATGAAGAGCCAACATTCAATAAGCTTCCAAGAATAAGTAGAGTACATATATGTTGGGAGCATGTTTGAATCTGATCCACTCAGATGCAAGCCAATCAAGGTGATAGGCAAGAGAAGCAGGTCACCAAGTCTCCATTTCATTTAGCCGCTTGTTTGGCACCATAAGTCTTCTTGCCAGGAAGGAGACTTAATTTTTTTCCCTTTGATCTAAGAGGGAGGCAAATACACCTGGTTAGCTATATATAGTAGTTTTCTTTTAGATTCTTTTCCTACTTTCCCTAAGTGCAGTTTGCACAAGTAGTATTTTTAGCCTTGTGTGTGTTTTCCTTTGTGTGTGGGGTAAAGGCTTCATGTTTGATTCTTGGATCTTTTGGGGTTGTTGCTAACCTTTCTAGCTGCATTCTAACTTTGTGCCCAATGGACTAAAAGGAAACTAGTCTCTAAGCATATCAGGCATGCTTCTCCTGGGAGTCACTAATTTGTTGACCATTTTTTTGCTCAACAGGCCAAAAATTGGTCCCCTTATTTTCTTACTATTTTGAGCCAATACATTTTGATTTTACACAAGTCTTGAAAATTTTTATGGACTCTGTAGGTTTTATATGGACTCTATAGGTCCATTTATATAGACTTTGTAAAGCTTGGATTTTTACAGACTCAATAGTGAAGTTTTTACAGACTCCGCAAGTCCATTTTACAGACTCTGCAAGTTTTCTATGGACTTCACAGGGACTTCTACAAACTCTGCGGGTGTAGTCTTTTGGTAGATGAAGAACTAGTTTAGAGAGTGCAAGGTTTTACAACACTTCTTTAGACTCTTGTCTGAAGAAATTCACAAGGAAAGAGAGCTGAAAGTGGTCCAATGACATGATCTTTCCAAGGGTTAGCATCTTTGAACCATTAAACCAATTCAATGCTTTGGTTTAATTCTTCAGTTCAAATTAGATGGTTCAATCACTCAGTTCACTCAGTCAATTTGATGGCTTGGATTCAACTAAAAATTTTAATCAGCAAAGTTCATCACTTTGGTTCAATCAAACGGTTCATTAGCTTGGTTCAATGCTTTGGTTCACTCAATCGGTTCATCAAATAGTTCAACAGCTTATGGTTCAGTCAAAGGGTTCATCAGCTTGGTTCAAATCTTGGTTCAACGGTTGGTTCAAAGGAGCAGTTCAATGCAAAATTTCAAGAGAGCCTCTTGAAGGACAAGTGCCCTTACGGAGGGCACTTGGTCGACAAAAGCACCCTTCAGAAGGGTCAATTTCAACAAAGCCGCAAAAGGTAAGTTCTTTCATAATTTTGTTTAAGGTAGTCGAAAGGCAAAGGCATAATTCCTTTGAACTTTTTGTCTAAAGGAATTCCTTAAGACAAAATGTCTGAAGGAATTCAAAAAGGTTGCAAGCAGAAAACCCTGAAGAAAAGACTAAGGCATTGAATGGATTCTTTCAAAAAATTTGTCTGAAGGAATTCCTTCAGACAAAAAGTCTGAAGAAATTTGGAAAAATGCCATGGAAAGAAAAATTGAGAAATTTTTGAAGGAAAGCAAAGTGGCAGAAACATTTCTTGCAGACTTTTTGTCTATGGGAAAATTGTCTGTGCAAAATGTCCATGGGGAGAAGGCCTGAAGGAGGAACCAGCCCAAATCAAGAAACCCGCTAGGTATGTGCCCTTGTGGAGGGATCTCACCGAGGAAAAGAACTTTTCTCAAGAAGTTGAAGGGTCACTTTCCCTTTGGGAAGGATCAACACAAGAAGTCTGCAGAAAAGGCCAAAGTAAGAAAGCTGAAGAAATCCAAGGGGTGACAGGCTCGAGGATGTCAAAGTCAAGCACGACAAACTAGTCATTGGAAATTCAAATGCAGTGATGGGCCTATGAATGTCAATTTTACACCAAGAAAAGCCAAATCATAGAAGGCACCAATCGGTAACCATAGAAGGCTTTAACATTATTTTCTAAGAGCAGTGGAACATGCCATGTGTCCTCTTCTATAGGACCTTCAAGGGGTGCCTAAAGCTTCTATAAGTCAAGCAGATGTTGCAATGTGTCTTGCCCATTTGACAGTGGAACACACCACACATCACTTATTTGAAATCGGTAGAAAGTGGCCAAGGCAAGTAGGAAGAGCCCAAAGAACACAGCGACCCACCAAAAGATAGCCCTGAGGGCTGAAGGAGCTAGGAAGAAGACAAAGTGCAGGAAAAGGCAAAGTAGTCCAAGTGGCAAAGGGGAGGTGAGTTATTACCAGATGGTCATCAAATAGTGTAAATAGTAAGCGACATGACCTATCTTCTCCATTTTGTATTTATAAGGGGATAAACTACATTGAATATCTAGAAAGAGCAGTCTATTTATAGGAAAAGAGGTGCGCCCATGCTTTCACATTAATGCTTAAATGCCAAAGTTGAGATCAGTGATTACATAGCATGGTTCCAACATGCCTCTTCTAAAAGAATGACATCAACAACAGTGACTTCCTCTTCTCGATTCTCTCAGTGCACATGGGCTAGCTTGTCAAGAGTGTCAAAGTCTTTTCAAAATAAGTGCCAAGTTCCCTTCTCCTCTTTCTATATATTGTAAAATTTCTCATTTGAAAGGATCCATTCTCTTAGCTCGTAAGGCAAAGCTCTACCCAAAAATCTCTCAAGCTTGTAAGGTAGAAATCTACCAAATTTTTACCTTGAATCAAGACTTAGCATTTTTACCTCTATCTGGACTTGCACTCATGCATATGTCTATGTTTTCTTTTATGTTAAGTCATTGTATTTGATGCTTTTCATAGAATGACTCCAGCATGTCTAGTGCATTGTGAGTTTCTTTTCTACAGGTTTGCCAGAAGTGTCTATAGCAAGAATATAGGTGCATGTGAATAGGCTATCAAAGTGTGTCTCAAAACACCTTTGATAGTTCCTTCCTCCCTGTATCTCTATGAACCCATAACTCACCGATACAGAAGAGTCTCCCACATCAGATGAAGTGTATGGGCACTTCTTCCTGCTGAAAGTGTATATTCAGGTTGGGTGGGTCATCATTTTGGTGTATCACCTTTATTTTATTTTTAGGCTTAGGTTATATTTTCAACATCTCTCTCTCTTTTCATCCCCCCTTTTTTAATTTTATTTGTTAGTATTAGGAGAAACTAGGGCCTAAAAGATACATCAGAGGGAGCTAGCCCTTATCTAGAGACTCTCCCCTCTAGCTTCACCAGTCCCATAGGCGAGAGGGGAGTTTCCATTTTGACATGTGGAAGGGTAAGATCTAGGCATCCTACCCCTGGGTGCAATCCACTATGTCAACAGGTTTCTTATGGGGTGATTAGGGGAATAGATGGTTCTTTGGCTGGGGGTATAGGTATGGTCTTAGTTTCTTTCTTTACTAGTGTATCCAAAGGAAAAGAAGAGGGTTCTACCATTCCATTTGGTGGGGTAGAAGAAGAGGTGGTTAAATAAATGGCTACTTCCATGAAAGGAGAAGCGGGCATGGGTATGGTTTGATCAAGTGAAGACATGGGGGCTATAGATTCTTCTATTTGATTCTCCAAAGGCATAAGAGGTGAACTTGCTTCTTCCATAGGTGAGGTTGGTGAAGGACCAATAGAAATGTGGGGATCACCACCATGGGATCATTTATGATGATGTTGATTATGTATGCCTCATGGGATGATGATGGTTCAAATTGGTTGTTATGGGGTAGGGTAGGTGGAGCATGGTTAGGAAAAGATTTGCAAAAAATATCAAGGTAATGATTAGGAGGTGCATTGGGGCTGTCAAATGATAATTCACCTTTATCAATCAAGTTATGGATGAGGCTTTTAAAAGTGATACATCAATTTATGTCATGTCTAATGACTCGATGGAAATCAGAATGGTCATTTTCATTGTACCACCTAGGCACAGGGTGAAAGGGGTCAAATCATTGAGGTGGCTTGATTGGTGGAAGTTGAATAAGGCTATCTTTGAGTAGTTTGTCTAGTATAGAGGCATAAGATTCTCCTATAGGTGTGAATTATTTAGGGGGAACTTGATTTTTATTTTATTTTGGTGGGTAAGAAGGGTTGGATGGAGTGGTTTGATGTGATGGGTTAATGGTCAAAGGTGGCACAATTTTTAAGACAACCACGTTTGCAGATGTTTTGGATTTGGTATTGGTTGGGTTTGATGTTTTGGTGGAAGAGGGGTCATTGGGTTTAAAAGTGGAATTCTTATTTCAAAATTTTAGTTTACCCTCATCTATGGATTGGTTTTCAAGTTTGCATGCCATTGTGAATGCTTTATCAAAGGATCTAAAATTTTGCACCTAAAGGGTAAGAACAATGTGTTTTGTGAAACATCTATAAATTTTTTTAATGAGTTCTATTCATGGTAGTGAAAAGGAGAGTTGATTAATGAGACCTTTCCATTGTGCAATGAATTTAGCAATCGACTCATCATCAAACTATCTGATAGAATAGAGGTCAACTATGGAGACATTCTTAGATATGTTCACCAAAAAATGTTCTAAGAATATTTAGGTGAGTTAAGAGAATGAAAAGATAGAGTGCTTAGGAAAGGCACAGTACCAATCCAAGGTGGGTCCAAATAGAAACATAGGAAAGATCAAATGAGGAGGGTGTCATCATATGTGATCAAGTAACAAGAATGGTGAAACTCCCTCAAATTTTGTTGAGGATCCTCCTTAACATAAAATTTAAAAAAATTGGGGAGCTCCCATTGAGGAGGATAAGCATGAATTGGGATAGAGGGGTTGATAGGTTCATTATAGATTTAGTCATAAGATAAAAGGTTATAGGACCTTGAGATAGATGACTCAAAATGGGTCATCTTATCCATGAGTATCCTTATTATGTCAGGTTGGGGTTGGGTAGCTGCATAATTTAGTGGTAAGTTTTGTTGAGGTTTGGTTGTAGCTATGAATTAGTATGTGGTAGGAGGTATAGAAGTAGGCACTTATTGGTATGTGGTAACTTGAGATTGGGATAATGCCCTAGCAAGATTAATATGGATTATGGGTTAAGTGAAAGGTGTAATATATCCATATGGTTTGGGAACATATTGATAAGATGTTGTGGGGGCTTGTAAAGGAATTGATGATAGTTGGTTTAGGGGTAAATTTGGGTTGGTTGATGGGGGCATGGTCTGGGTTGGTAATGCTAAAGTGCTTGTGGGTTGTTGATGGGTATTTACCCTAGTGATAATGGGGGCAAGTGTTTGTGGTATGGATAGCACTGAGATCTAAAAAGGGGTTGAGGTTGGTATATTGGTTAAGCTAGAAGGAATGGTAGAAATGGGTGTGTAAGATACCATGCCAATAGAAGGGGTATAAGTGACAATTTGAGCCAATGTTAGAAGTATTAGTTGGGGTAATAGGTGTCTAGGTCATGGTGGTAGATGAATAAATTTTAGAAGAAGAATCTTGACTAAAATAATGTTGGGTTAATATAACAACAACCATGAGGTGGTGTGGCATATCATAGGGTGGATCTATAAGAGGAACTAAAGCTATCAAAGTACAGTAGGCTAAGGTATTAAGATAGTGTTTCAAATACATTATATTGTTTTCCAAAAAGGCATAAACGTCTATATCACCCTCAAGAACCATTGGAGGCATGGTAGGTGGGGGAGAATGATGTGATGAAGCATGGGGTGATTTATCAACATCTAAGGTGTAATCCATGGATTAATATGAAGAAGTTGGTGGCTGGTTTTTTTTATTTCTAAATTTTTATATGGTTAAGACCATATGAAAAATTAGAAATGGATAATGAACCTCTCACCTCAAATAATGAGAAAAAAAGTAAAATCCTAAAGCAAGTAAAGCACACACTAAAAGCATAATTAATCCTAGGATTCATTTTAAATCACTTTTGGATTATGCCTTAAAGATTCTGAAAGGGAAAATTGGATTATAAGTTGAGTAATAGAAGAGCCATCTAAGGATGTTTTTAGGTTAAATTCTAGTGCTCAGATAATCTACATTATACTGGGTACATGGCCTGGTACTGGGGGCTTGCTCCTACATTTCATGAACTTGAAGTTGAGCCAGGCCACTTAGCCAATATATACCATTTATTTAGAGTTTATGCTACACCATAGAATGGAGTGGGTCCTCCATTTTGTGATGAAATCCAAGTGGGATTTACAGGTAGGGTAAGGTGATCCAAAGGGTAATGAAATCCCAATGGGCCTTGTCTCAAGTAAGTTTTGATGTTTATTTTGTGCAAGTGGTTTAGTAGTGTAACAAAAGTGTGCTCACTCAATTCATAATGATTTTAGTTAATATAAGTGATCTAAGCAAGGAAAGACAATGAATTCAGTAAATTTTAACCAAAATAAAATTTTGATGTCTTTGCATATAAATAAGGAATAGATATAATGCACTTAATGCAGGATGAAAATGCAACCTATCCCTAAGATGAAAACTTTTTTTGTTTCTTTTTTATTCTTAGAAAATAAAATATTTTTTATCTTTTAGAATATATAAATAATATAAATGCAAGAATATGAATTTTCACTAATGCAACTATATGCCTAAAAAGAACTACGAACCCAGAAGGGGTCCCACTAGGTGTGCCAGAATGTTTCCTACTATTTCTAACTCTATTTATAAATTTTAGAAAAAAGGAGAGAAACAACAAATGAGGGGGTGTGTACTTGGTTAAATGTTGTGCTCGTTGATGACTAGACAAAGTGGGAGATCCTTTTTGGTGAGGAAGGACTACTTGCAATAAGACCACACTAAATGAACTTGTTTGTTAGACGAGTATGAAGGGTGGACTACCTAAAAACATGCTAGATCCAAGAAGCAAAATCTCCCTTGGATGGTTATCAATCTACTCCCCTAGTGATAAAAATGCTCTAACAATAGAAATAAAAGATAATAAATTTATAAGAACATAAATTCTTATGCAAGAAATAAATAACATACCTATTCAAAAATATTATAGCATGATAGGTCAATAACATGCACAAATGGATCAAAGTCATGTCTAGATTATGTGAACAGGGTCTGTAGATAGGCCAAAAATAGAGATAAGGTTTGATTAAGTGTGAAAGGGGAGAAAATAACAATCTATTATTTTCCTTAACAATGATTGTTAGTGGTTAGGCTGATCGATGATGATTGTCCTGATTGGAGAGGATTAGGTAACTGACGATGGTTGATAGTGAAAACTTTTAGGGAATGGAAATGGAATTGGGAGTGGAGTGGAAAGTGGGAAAAGGTTAAATATGGGTTCCTTAGGTAAGGGATAATGTGTAGGTCATCTAATCGAGACAAAAGTACTTGTATGATGCAAGGTGGAAGCCAATGATAGGTTGAATGAAATTGGACAACATAATAGTACTCTAGCCTTCAAAATTCATTTGGATAGATTTTTGGGATCTTTGATGCTTGCATAAAGAAAACAAGAGAGCCTGGATGTAATTTTTGGACCCTTTTCTTTTCTAATAACCCTCAATTTATAGCACAAAGTTACTAAGTGAGGAGGAAGGAAGTTGTTAAGTTGGTCTGGGATAAAAATGCTGATTTGAAGAGATGGTAAGCTATAAAGTTTGCATGGGAAAGTTTGCATTTTTCTTGTGCATTTCTTTCCTACAGTTGGTAGTTCTTGTGTTGCAAGTCTAGGGGCCTGGCCATCGACGGTCAGGCTAAACATCGATGGTTAGACTAATCATCAATGATTATAATCCTAAGTTTAAAAGTGTTAAAATGGGTCCTCTATTGATGTTTTAAAATGTTTAACAAAATATCTTAGGTGTGTTAATGAGTGTCAAAATATAGAAAGGTGTTTTTTAAAGGTGAGTTAATTAGGTGAATAGCTAACTAAAGGTCTATAATAGGTCCAAGATAGTTTGACTTTTAAAACTAGTCAAAGGGATGCTTTCGAGTGTCTACAAAGATGAAATGATACAATTCTCCAAATGAATCATTGTGAGATCAATTTCATTTCATTTACCCATCATACACTTCATTATACATTGATTGTCATTAAAGAAAGATTGACCTTTACAAATGAACCTCTCATTATTATTATAAATTCAAACCCTATCTCCAAGCCTCTTCCAAGTAATATTACTCAAAACATGCAAATAGATAATTAAAACAAGACTAAACACTTTAAATGAGAGGAAAATGTCCCTTTTTTATAATTTTCATAGACCCCTTAGACCTATGTTAGATGTTGTTCATTTAGAGTCTTTTTTGCCCACTATCATTCCATCTAGCCTACACATCTATAATATTTATTATTATATCCATCCACATATCTTGTGCAGTGGTATATTCCATTTCTCTTAAAATGTATACTTGTCCAACCCAAAATGATCCTACACAATTTGTATTCTTCTTATATATCTGTGTGTCATTTGATAGATTCTCCTTTACTATGTGTATTTTATGTTTATTTCACAAGTGTGTTTATTGATCAGGAGTGTGTTATTGTAAACCATATAGTGTACATCATAGTTATTACACAACCTAATGTATGCAATTAGAAATGTGTCATGTCTATAAATCAATCCTACTTGGAGAAGATAGAGTATACCTAAACTTTTGATAGGGAATACATTTATTAAGAGGGACCATGACCAATATGGGGATTTGATAGGCCTGATTAAGGGATCTTTGATCATAATAAACCATGCTAAGGAGGGTTCCAAAGCCTCTAGTCTAACACAATCACAGAATAACCCTAACGGGGTCCTAGGTTTTGATATTTCACCTATGTTAATAACAAGAAAAGTAAATTTAATCTAGTGCTCACCAAATCTTGTGACATAACATGAGGGTTTATTAAACAATCAAAACATGTATATGAGAATCTCAATTAAGCTAAGTATGAGTAAGACCCTAATACATGGAATATAAAGAGTAATATTATTCAAAGCCAATACTTATGCTACTTCTATCTACTAAAGAGATGAGAAAAGTTAGGAAATACTTACCCAAATGTGAACCCACCAAGATTCAATCTATCCATTAGCCAAAGGGGCTTCACAAGAGGTTGTTATGGTTTGTAAAGATCACTAAGAAAGGTCAAAACATCTAAGACTTATCCATAACACTAGATTCTCCAAGTATAAACCCTAATCTAAGACTTCTCAAGTAGAATGGTGGAAGAGCATATTATAAAGAAGTGTGAGTGAATAATAACTCTTGATTTCATATTGAAATAATGATAAAATTATCTTTATTTATATGTGGATATTTCCCTAAAACATTCTAAAAATGTTAGCTAATAGGGTCAACCCATTCAACCTTGTATAGTTTTGATCAATTATTCACTACGTCCTAATCTAGGTCAGCCAAAGGCCAAATTAACTCCTAAGTGAAAATCACTCGCAATTGTATGGGGTCAACCTAGTTGACCCAATAAATTTGATTGACAAAAGGTACTAAGGTGAGGAAAATAAGGATGGAAAGTTAAAAATTACTAGAGTGTGCAAAGGAGGAGTAATAGCTTAGGGAATGGTTTCAAGAGCTAGTTGGATTGGTAATAATGTGGAAATAAGGGATAACAATCCTATGAAACACAAATGGTTTGCCCGCCCCTTTCTTTATGTACCCTTTAAGGTGTGCACTGAGAGAGATTGAGTCTCAATAGGTTCTTTCAAGATGTAAAGCATCAATATTTGATAAAAATTGAAAATATTATGTGTATAAATATGTCCCACTCAAAGCTCATCATATGTCACTAAGGTGCAATAAGGAATGGTGCTTTGAGAAAGAACATAGGAACACATAACATTGATGCTAAAAAAAGTTAAAGTATTTTAAAGCATAAAATAATTGAAAGTAAATGAATGAAAATTAAAAGACAAAAAGGGAAATAACTAAAAATTAAATGACTAAAAAGGAAATAACAAAAAGGGAAATATGATGCATACCTTGACTTACCTTTATCACTAGATGGTTGTTAGTTGTGTTGTTAGTTTGTGTAGTCATATAAAATAAAAAAATTGGTAACCTGAGTGTGGCTAATGACACCCAATCCATAGGTCCATATTTATTCTCGCATGACCTTCATAGGCATTTTTTCACTAATTTTCAGTCATCTATAGCCTCTTAGACTAAACCCTTATAGACCCAAACTACTCTTTTCATGCTTAATCCATCTCCGTAGGTCCCATCAACCATGGACAATAGCACCCAAACTTGGACTATAGCATTGAAAATTAAGGTGTCTTATTTCTAGCACTATTTTCCAAGTGTATTTTGGCTTCTAACGGTCATTTTCTCTTGGATCCTTATCCTAATTCATGTCAATTTCACCAAATAATTTATTATTTTTAGTAAATTAGATTTTTAATTTCTAAATAATAAATGAGATTGAGATTAATAAATTAGTAAATAATATGCAATAATTAAGCCACTAATTTGTGTAAACAAATTAGATTTTCTTCTTTTCTAAAAATAGTAATAAGTGAGAGAAAATATGACTTAGCTTATTTTAGGCTATTACAACTAAGATAGAGTCTGATACTACAGGAAAAATACTAGGACACTATCATAAAATAATATCTAGACTTCATTTTTTGATTGGATAGGACCATTGAAAACAAGATGGTATGCATTTAACATTATAGTCTTGGTCTTGTTGCTATTGTCCAAACTACTCACAAAGATCAGATCCTTGCTATGAATAGAACTCCTTGTAGAGATGATTATTCATGTTTTTGTATCTTTTATAAAATTAAATGGAACTTTGGCAAATATGGAAAAGGGATTAGTGTCTAAAGGATACGCTAGATGCACTTCACACCCCATGTGTGGGCATGCTTCCTACATACCAATACTCCAAGGAGGGATCAAGCTATATGTAGTTATCCCATTAAAGTGCCCGGTGTAATAGTGTCATGAAAATGCAAGTAAATGTGAAACTAGATGTACTTGGAATGACTAGGGACTGGTATAAAGGTTTGAATAAGCTTGAAATACTATTGGATGGTTGTATGTAGAGAATAGGGAAGAGTGCTTGAGTAGTCTTGCTTTTATTCTTACTTCTCTCTTGTAAATGAGTGCCAACCCCTCTAAATGGACTTTGAATGGCATTTTATAGGGGATTTAATGATTTTGGGTTAAATGAATTCATGTTAGGTTGATATGAATTAGGATAAGGATCCAATAGAAATGACTGTTAGAAGCCAAAATACACTTGGACACCAATACCAAAAATAAGACACATCAACAAACTCCAAATTCTATAATAGCATCAAAACCAAATCAATAGTTCACCTCACCTTTTGCATTTAATGCCTTAATAAAATGGGATATCATGGAAAAGGCCTTAGAAAGCATGAATAACGAATCATCAATCCTATTGAGGCATCTAAACAATATAGAATGTAAGGGATAGGATATTAGTTTACCTATCCTCATAATAAACCTTCTTCTGCTACTTTAAAGAATATCAAATTTTATCCACCCATTACATCAATAGATCACACAATTAATCATACTTAAACATTATCATTATTCTAACCTGATCTCATTGATGATACAACTTCACAAGACATGATCACATTAAATGAATTTTACAATGATGAATCCCTCCTATAATTCCTTCAAGCATATGAGGTACTCTCTACTATAATATTTTACTCAGATGACCCTAAATACATACTATAGGGGCCATTCCTTCTACTCTCCATTGATGTATTAAATTTATCCATTTGGGATATCTATACACATGTCCAATAGACAGCCAACCATTTAGGTATTGTCAAACTATAGATTCATCTTTGACTATTTCACTAGATGAAATACCATATCTCATAGTACAACTTCCATCTCATATCATTTCTCTTGATTAGATACATACATATGAGGTTGGAGAGACTAACACTTCTTTCACTCCTCCACTTACAGTCATACCTTTAGCTCTAAATATTTTGCCAATCATAGCAGCTTTAATTATCCTAGCTACTCCTTTAGTCATAGTTTCGACACATGTTACACATTCACCATCATCAATAGTAGTACCAATAGTTCCAATTGATTCCATAGTTACTCCACCAGTTATAAATACCTTTGCAATAGTACCATCTTTCACTACTATAGATGATGTGACTCCTATATCATAGTTACCCCTTTTGGTAAATTTTGAGTTTTCATATGTACATGATGTTGATACAGGTTCATAGTCTTCTTCAGATGATGATATGGCACCCACACTCATAGATGACTATTTGTGTGGATTGAGATTTACACCAATTAGTCTAGGAGAGTAATAAGATGACTCTAGAGCTATCATACCACATCATATAGCACTTTTAACATCTCACACTACACTCATAGGGTATACTACACACTCATGACCATAAATAGATCACTTGGCACATACAATTCACATGGTTACCTCTACAAATATAGAGCCAATTTTTTAGATTCAAGTTGGTGACACACAACATCAGCCATAGTTTATGTTATAGATATTACTTGATCATGGATTGATCACATCACCTACAATATGACACAGATTTATCAATAAACTATCACATCAAAATGGTCACCCATTTTGTACTTTTCACAAGATTATAGGCCATGATACAAACTCATGTATATATTTACAACAGAGATTGGATAAACTATAGGACGAAGGAATTTTTCATATTATAGCACCTCCAACATCACTAGCTCCACCACTTCCACTAAAGTCATCTATTAGAAGGACTAAACACCCCAAAGTAGAGTTATCATCTCCACCACCAAAGCAACCTTCATTTTGCCTTCGACATGATGACACCATAAACACAACATATGATGATACTTATGATGATGATCTCAAGGCATTTGATGATGGCTATGACCCTTTTCTCCATTTTGATCCCTAACAGGGTCCATCCTTAGATCCTTCCCCCCTCCATCCTAGTCTTTTTTATTATCATGTACATACTACTTTCTTTGCATGCTTGCACATAGTCTCTTTTCAGCATTTCTTATACATAATATCTTCTACTTGATTATACATAGGTCAAAATTTCAAAAATACAAAAACAATATAAAATATCAAAAATAATAAAAACATTCAAATAATTCCAAAACACAAAAACATTTCAATTATATGCATCATCCATAATTTGCATTACCAATACTATGCTAGACTTACATTTGATTTTCTATTCTACTATTTGTTAATTTATCTACATTACCATGCTTCACTTGATCTTCTTTGAGTGTGTGTAGTTACATCCATATCCTTGATTGCTTTACTCTACCTAGTGAGGGGGAATCCTACTTCTACATTCGAGACACACTTCGATATACACACCCATTAGGGGCATCTTCTACATGACTACACCATCCAGGTTATGTTATTCCTACACTACATACTCCAAGTTATCATGCTGACATACATTACTTTATAGACTACACAAATTACTATATCGACATTTTAGTAGTACATAACACTTATGTATCTCTTAACATATACTTAGTCTCATACTAAACATGTCGTTCATACTTTCACTCTTGATTTGATTAGTTACATGTGATTTTATATTTCTAGTTATTACATTCTCTCTTCTTTCTTAGCATAGTTTGTTGGATTGCATTTCTAGTTCTTGCTTGTCCCATGTATGTGCCTTAGGACATTTGCCAATGTACTTTGCCTCTACTCATCTATGTGACTTTGGATTCCATGCCAACTTGCTTATTTACATTATATGTGTGTGTGGCATTTGAACATGCCTTGCATGCTTGCTTTCCAATTTGATGACATGCACCCATGCCGCTTGTTTGCTTAGCCCCTTGGGAACCCTTATATTCTTCTTGATTTTTCTTTTGTGTGCTTGCTACATGATTTATTTTGATTATATGAGATGATATGATCCATATCATGTATTATTCATGTTTTCTTGGATGCCATGATGGACATCATGCTCCATCCCTCCTTTCTAACAACTAAAAACTAACACTTTCAATTCCAATTCAGTATATTGCACATGCTATTACATTTTTACACATATCTAGGCATACCCCTATTGATCTAATAATATTTCAATACAAACCATGCCATAGATTGAGATATCTTGTTGATTATCATTTTTATATCATGTATATTTGTAGCTTAACACACATGTAGGGCTCTTTCTTTTGAGGATAGTCATTACAACATTTCCTTTCCTACCCTTAGAAGAGGGGGTAATAAACAAGAGTTTCATCACAGATATCAGAGCTCGTAATGGTCAAAATATCAATTTTTAGAACACTCAAAACATAATCCAGACATCAGACCAAGCAGACATTAGATAATTTAGAATAATTACTAGATTTGGCCCTAAATAATAGTGCTAAAACTAGATAATAACACCAGATAGTAGGGCATTTTATTTTTTGTGCTCCTATCCATACAACATAAAAATTAGTTTTTATAGAAATAGACAAAAAGTTGAGTTTAGTCATAGGTTTGTTAGCTCAGTATGGTCTATATTCAACATGTTTTAGTATAGTTTTTTCTTAGACAATCTAGAAATTGGGGGTATCATACGTGACATGATGACTCTCACTTCCAATTTCATATTAGGTAGTTGATATAAATTCTAGATAAAAATCCATGTTCCATACACCAATGATTGGGGGAAAAGTACATGGCAGATTGATCTTTACCTTTTTATGAGTTTAGTTTATTTTTAAAGCATTTCTCAATAGTTGTGTGCCTTACTCCATCTATAGGTGGTTGGCATCCTTTTTCAAAGTTTGGATTTCATACAAGCTTAATTTTTCAAGTACTTGAGTCCTCAATTTGGCTTCCACATAATCCTATTCACTAGTTTTGAAGTGGCTTTCATACAAGCCTAATCTCCATCTTTCAAAATGGCCAAGAGTGGCCTAGTTCCCAACATATATTTGACTATCCATACCAACATTGTCAAGATCATAGTACATTCATGGAATTTAGGATCCATCTCATATAACATCTATTCCATATTGGTATTACTTTATATCTTCACCTCACAGGGCAATGATGGAGCCAAAGAACTAGCTAGCCTTTTGTATTCTTGAGCCATCTATTCAGAGGGATTGAACACACAGTCCAAACATTGATTGACATATGTGTTGGGTGAATATTTTGTCACCAACTAACTAATGAGCAAAATAGGTCTCTTCAACCATAGCATAGGGAGATTGATCGGCCAGATGTGTAGGTTTACTACATCAAAAGGGGACAAATCTCTCCTCTCATCAAGGGGAGGTTCCCTATAAATATGCAGGAGCTATATATTATATATATATGAAAAAAATAACATTCAGGGGTAGGATAAACCATCAATCTCTCTTTTTTTAGAGATGATGTTCACAAACAGAGGAGAAAATCCTGGTGAAGACACTGAAGGCACTTCTCTTTTTTTAGAAGTGATCTTTACAGGAAATAGTAAGAGGTCTTTCAAGTAGTGACAAGCAACTGGTAACAGGGAGCGTAGTAACTAGCAGACTGAGATGTAGCACAAAGTCTCCACCTTGAATTCCCAAGAGTGAAATATGAAGAATAATGAGGGCACAAAGTCATCCCAAGGTCCTTTACATAGGAACAGAATATGAAGGATAATGAGGGCACAAAGTCATCCTAAGATCCTTTACATAGGAATAGAAAGAAAACACACTAAAGGCAATTATGGGGGCACAAAGTCTCTCCACATTTAGCTTTAGGACACCTTTCTGATTATTTTCACTAGTTCTACTTATTTAATTAAATGGACAAAAAATGTATTAAGGAAATAGACATAAGAACAATTTCCCCAACAACCAAGCTATTCTAGCACAAAGTCTGAAAAGTCACTTGTTTTCTTATTCAAATAACAAAATATGATCAACAATCTAGGCTCAAAGTCTTAGTAATGCCTTTTAATTTAGGTAGGGTTTTGTTTATGATAACAGAGAGAGATATATCTCCTAAACAATAAGAGAGAGTCCAATATATATTGCTCCAAGAAAGACTTGGGTGCTTTGTTTCACAAAAATGGCTTACGATGCATTCAATGCCTTTAATGCATTTTAAATTTTATCCATGAGCTATGCTAGCATCAAGCATTAGTTTTTAATATTTGCTAGTTGATGTGTTTCTTTATGTGTGCACAACTATTCACTCTACTCAATGCAAAAAAATAGGCTGCACCATTGAATATTTGTGTTCTTCGATGTCCACTTGGTGGACTACTTTACCTTCTAGAAACATATCCCATGCATGGATATTTATGATCTTTCTCCATCATTTCCCCTTTCATTGCTATATCTCATCCTTAATTTGTATGATCTGAGCCTTTAGGCTATCTCTTTGGCCAGTCACTAAATTTTTTCACAAGGTCTATGCTTAAGCCTGCAAGGATCAACAGTTATTTCATTGCCACAAATTTGACATCTTTAGGTCCATCATTGTTTGAAATCAAATGACTAGTTGGTTGCCCTAAATTTGATGGCTATGGGCCCATCATCCTCCTTAGCCATTCCTTCGTGTCTTTCTTGCTTGCTTTGGCCATTTTATACTGATCTCAACAAGTGACACATGGTACCTTCTACTGTGAAATAGGTGAGGACACTTGGTAGCATTTGCTTAACTTATAGAGGCTTTGGGTGCCTTTTGAGAGTCCTGTAGAAGATGACATGTGGCAACTTCTATCGAGCTCATAGAAACACTATAGAAACATTTGGGACTCTTTTGGATCTACATAGATGTAGACACATTGCAAATTCTAATCGAGTTTAGCCACTCATCTAGGACCCACCAGAGTCCTTACAAAATAAAGAAGTAGAAGGAAAAAATTGTGGATGTTGACACTTGGTGCCCTCTGTGGGACTCTACGAGAAGCCTTTTAAAATAAGCTTTGAGACTTATTAGAAACTTGAGATGTAGATGTAGACACTTGTCACGCTCCATTAAGTTAGAATAAGACATGTGGCATGTTCCACTGCTTTGAAACTTATTAGAAACTGAGTCCTGGTGGATGACACTTGACAACTTTTGTTGCAATTTAGCAACTTACTCAAGGCCCACCATGGTTCTTACTCAAAAAAGGAACTTGTGGAGTTTGACACTTGGCAGCTTCCACCGAGCTTTCCAAGGGACACATGGTGACTTCCATAATTTTGAGAAAATCACATAGAAACCTTCTGCATTTGCCACTTAGCACCTTCCACAGGACTCTACAAGGGACACATGGCACATTCTGCTCTTTGGTCTTTTTCTTTTAGGCACTCCTTTGAACCGCTTGAACCAAATTTGGTTCAATGGTTCAACGGTTCATTTTATTGTCTCATTCATTTAATTGACTGCTTGAGCCACTCATGCATTAAACCTTTGAACCCTGACAAATGTGCTTAACTCTTGCCAATGATGTTGAACCTTGAACCCATTGAACCAAACTGCACTATACCTTTGAACCCATTGAACTAATTTGGTTCAAGGTTCAATGTTCAATCCTTCCTTTGAAGCTTGTCGATGTGTGAGAGCTTGTTCCTTTTTTGCATAGTCCGTAGAAATGAACCTCTAGAGTCTATAGTTTCAAGCTTGTAGAGTCTGTAGTTTTCTTAAAAAATTTGAAAAATGAAGTAATTTGAATGCTCAAAACAAGTTTTAAAAGGGAAAGAGACAATTTTGGTCTTACAGGGCCAAAATAGTTCATATGTTATCCTGAAAATGAGTGTCATTTTTTGGGGACAACAGCTAGCTCTAATTGGGGAACTTCATTCAGTTGAAAACTTAAAATAGCTAAGGGAAGAAGAAACCAAAATCTCTAGTGTCTTTAAGTATGCCATTGGGCTATGGAGTCATGCTACCCAAATAAAAAGGCTCCAAAAAATGAAAACAAAAAGCACAAAATAGAACTAAAGACTATACAAATGTACATATGTATAGGTGAACTCATCTGACACTTCAAGAATTAAAGTGATTCAAATGCTACCCATTATGAGAAAATGAAGATGGTGTTCCATCCTAATAAATCAGTAAGAAACCATTTTTTCCCCAAAATTGGTGATGTGTGAATGGAACTCTCCACTAGGAATCACATTTTCTATGCACTCCTTTTGGCTCTCTCTTCTTGCTCCATGGCAAGACGTGATCTTCAATCTTAAAACTATAACTCCTTGCTCTCTTGGCTAAGAGTCCCTTTTGTTGACTTTGGAGTACAACAGTATGGTCCACTACCATAGCTTTTTATTCTACTAGTTTAATCCAGCACATGTTTTGATTGTCAGCATCAAACTCCTAACAAACCATCAGCTTAGCATCTCCTTTGGTGTAAAGGAGTTTGACATCTTGGTCTTGAGTAGCCTTCAACCTAAGAAATAGAGATTCACATTTAGTTGTGTTTTTGGTGTTGTTGAACTATAACTTGCATGAAGAAGGAAAAACATCTCCTTGAGGAGATATCGACACAATCCCAGCTTCAGCATTGGTAGAAGAATTACTGCCATCAGATTCCAGGATCCAAACATCATTAAAAAGTAATCTTTTATTAGATTTCTCTTCATTGGAAGTGGAAGATGCTTTTTCATCTGTACTTTGTCCTACCAATTATTCTGATGTCTTATTCGAATCAATTTTCAGATTTACACCTATAGGACTTTCATCTACAGAAACATGAACACTTTTTATGGTCAAGAAGTAATTACCCATGCCTGAAGATTCAAATAGAATTTGAGCTTCAGGGGCTGATGTCTGAGTGACAACATATTTTGATTCCTTTTCAGGAAGTAGCCTCTACATGATGCCTTTGACATGGATCCTTGCTTCAGACAGGTCCATGTTCAATTCTCCACCAACATCCTTACAAACTAATTTCCCCAGAAGAATGCTGTATGAGGCTAAAACATCAGCCACTAGAACTATCATCTTGATTCTCTTGTCTGGGAATGCCATAAATGTAAATTGGGCATCCTTGATATATCCTATTAGTGGCACTTGCTTTTTCTCCATGGAGAATATCTATCGAATGTCTTGGTCAATGTGAGGCCAAGGAATTCTACCACTTTGGTAGGCATGACATTGTCTAAAACTCTAGAATCAATGATGTAATTGCTCAACTTGTGACCATTTATCAATAGGGAAACATAGAAAGGCTCTATTTTCCTAGGGGTAGTAAGAGGAGTAATGACAAGGTTGTTTGGGATAGACATGTTCTTTAGGGTATCATGAGTTACCTTCTTATCTTCTTGTCCTATAGGGATGGTTGTATTCATCACACACTCTACCAACCTATTGAACTGCTCAGGATTGGCTTGTAGGAATTCAAATTTAGTCATTTGGATTTTATTTTTCTTGACATGGTCGACTATGTCAAATAATTGAAATGGACTAGGAAGAGAGGATGGGAGTTCATCCTTTTGGTTTTTGGGAGGGGGAGGACTGGTCTACAAAGTTGAAGTTGAAGGTGCAGAGATGTTTGATGTACTTACCTTTTTGGCAATCACTAGGTCCTTCAGTTGGAAAGGTAGAGTGGTTCCCCACTTAGCAATTGAAATTGCTGGTTGAGGTCACTCCTATACTTTCTCCTTATCAGTTGGTTGGGTTGATTGACTCTTGGATTGGGTGAATACCATGTATGATCCCTCAACTACTTCACCTTTACTTTTGGGTTCATCCTGGTAATTTAGGAAACTAATGTGAGAGTCACCAGCTGACTCTTCTTGATTCTCCATGAAGAGATCAATGTCATTTTCTTGATGAAACTCAAGTTAGAAAGAGAAATCATGTTTAGTTTCTAGATATCCAACTGCTGAGTTGGTTGGATGTGCGTTAAGGGCAAGGTTCCTCTATGGGGGAGGAAGATGATTTGGCTACCCTTGATTCCTAGTAGCATTGCCTTGATATGGATGATTTTGAAATGTCTTCCTTGGCATATCTCGATTAGGAGGAGTAGACATACTTTGGGCCATTTGCCTTTTCAAGGCTAGTAGTTCATTTGCTAGTTTTTTCACCATTTGGTCAGTGGTACCTATAGATGGGTACTTAGAAGATGAAGAGGATTTACCTCTATTTGGATCTCTCCATATCTTTCCTACCAAGATAAGGTAATATTCCACCTCAGTGGCCAAATATTGAGCTATAACAAGGTCTATTTGTCCAACACATCTCAGTAGAAAACTCACTTTAGGCAGCTAAGAGTTGATGAAGAAACATTTGAGGTTTTCAGGTGTTGGCTAAGTAATTGCAGGAATCCTATTCCTCAGTTTGTCAAACTTGGCTATGAAATCCCTCATTGGTTCATGAGGTTCCTTCTTCATTTGTTTGAGTTAAGCCAACAGGACATGTGTATTTTTTGTAGGCTTGAATCTGGCTTCAAATTTGGCTTTGAGAGTGTTCCAATCAGTCAAAGACCGAGCTTGTAGGTGGTAGAACTAGTCTACAGTAGCACCTTGTAAAGTTTCCATGAATAGCCTGACTGCTACATCCTCATACTCCACACCTATTATACCATAGGCTATGCTAAAGGCTATAATATGTTCATTAGGATGAACCTTCCCATCACCATAGAACTTAGGGAAAATTTTCTTTGAACTGTGTGGTAACTCATGTAGAGGTGGAGTTAAATTGAGTGGGCCAAAAGAGTTACCCCAAGGGCCTTGAAATACCATTGTATGACTATAAAAAGGTGGGATAACAAATCTCAGAGGGGTAAGTATTGACAAAGCTTTATTAATAGTGGGAATGGAGACTTGACTTTAGTAGGATGAAAGCTACTGGTTCATTAGAGGTGACATGGTGAAGGAAACAGATCAAAATTACTTTGTTGTGCTAACTCAAATATAGGTTCAACAATACCTTTAGCCCTTTGGCTTCATGTATACCATGGATCTGCTAGAGTGTAAACATAAAAATGGAAAAGAAATGGCACTACTTTAGCTTGAAGCTTGAGGCTTCAAACTGCACATTCTTCCAATTGGCATGGAGGTGGAGGGAGATGGTAAGGATATAATGATGATGGGTAAGACACATAATGGAGTCACCAGAGTCTATAATGGATAAGGGTAGGGATTGTTTCAATCTAAAACTTGAGGCTTTAGATTGCATGTAATTCCCTAGCAGAGTCACCAAATTTTTTTGGATGAATATTCTATCACCAACTAATTGATGAGAAAAATAGGTCTCTTCAACCACAACATAGGGAGATTGGTTGGCCAGATGTGTAGATTTACTACATCAAAAAGGGACAAATCTCTCCTCTCATCAAGGGGAGGTTCCCTATAAATAAGTAGGAGCTATATACTATATATATACATATATACATACACACACACACACACACACACACACATATATATATATATATGCAAAAAATAACACTTAGAGGTAGGATAAACCATCCATCTCTCTTTTTTCAGAGATGATGTTAAAAAATAGAGGAGAAAATCTTGGTGAAAACACTGAAGGTACTTCTCTTTCTTCAGAAATGATCTTTGCAGGAAATAACAAGAGTTCTTTCAAGTAGTGATAGGTAACTAGTAACAAAGAGTGTAGTAACCAACAGACTGAGATGTAGCACAAATTCTCCACCTTGACTATCCAAGAGTGAAAATGAAGAACAATGAGGGCACAAAGTCATCCCAAGGTCCTTTACACAAGAATAGAATATGAAGGATAATGAGGGCACAAAGTCATCCCAAGATCCTTTATACAAGAATCAAAAGAAAACCCACTAAAGGCAATTGTGGGGGCACAAAGTCTCTCCATAGTTAGCTTTAAGACACCTTTGTAATTATTTTCACTAATTCTACTTATTCAATTAAATGGACAAAAAACATATTAAGGAAATAGACATAAGAACAATTTCCCCAACAACCAAGCTATTCCATCACAAAGTCTAAAAAGTCACTTGTTTTCTTATTCAAATAATGAAATATGATCAACAATCTAAGCTCAAAGTCTCAGTAATGCCTTTCAATTTAGGTAGGGTTTTATTTATGATAACAGAGAGAGATATATCTCCTAAATAATAAGAGAGAGTCCAATATATATTGCTCCAAGAAAGACTTGGGTGCTTTGTTTCACAAAAATGGCTTACAATGCATTCAATGCCTTTAATGCATTTTAAATTCTATCCATGAGCTATGCTAAAATTGAGCATCAGTTTTTAATATGGGCTGCCTGATGTGTTTCCTTATGTGTGCACAGTTGTTTGCTCTACTCAGTGCAAAAAAATAAGCCGTGCCATTGAATATTTGCATTCTTTGATGTCCACCTGGTGGACTGCTTTACCTTCTAGAAACATATCCCATGCATGGATATTTCTAGTCTTTCTCCATCATTTCCCTTTTCCTTGCTGTATCTCATCCTTATCTATATGATCTAAGCCCTCAGGCTATCTCTTTGGCTAGTTGCTGAATTTGTTCATAGGGTTGTGCTTAAGCCTACAAAGATCATCCTCCTTAGCCATTCCTTCATGTCTTTCCTTCTTGCTTTGGCCATTTTCTACTGATCTCAAGAAATGACACATGACACCTTCCACTGTGAAATAGGTGAGGACACTTGGCAGCATCCACTTAACTTATAGAGGCTTTGGGTGCCTTTTGAGAGTCTTATAGAAGATGACATGTGGAAACTTTTGCTGAGCTCATAGAAACACTGTAGAAACATTTGGGACTCTTTTGAATCTATGAAGATGTAGACATGGGGCACATTCTGCTCAAGTTTAGCCACTCACCTGGGACCCACTAGAGTCCTTACAAAACATAGAAGCAGAAGGAAGAAACTATGGATGTTGACACTTGGTGCCCTCTATGAGACTCTAAGAGAAGCCTTTTGAAATAAGCTTTGAGACTTATAATAAACTTGAGACATGAATGTAGACACTTGTCTCACTCCGTTGAGCTAGAATAGGACACATGGCATGTTCCACTACTTTGAAACTTATTAGAAATCAAGTCTTAGTAGATGACACTTGGAAGCTTCCACTACACTTCAACAACTTACCCGGTGCCAACCATGGTTCTTACTCAAAAAAGGAAGGAACTTGTGGAGTTTGACACTTGGCAACTTCCACCAAGCTTTCCAAGGGACACATGGCATCTTTCACAATTTTGAGAAAAACACATAGAAACCTTCCACATTTGCCACTTGGCACCTTCCGTGAGACTCTACAAGGGACACCTGACATGTTCCACTCTTTAGTCTTTTTCTTTCAAGCACTCCTTTGAACCACTTAATTGAATCAACTGATTGAACCAAATTTGGTTCAATAGTTCAATGGTTCATTCCTTTGTCCCATTCATTTAATTGACTACCTGAGCCAATCGTGCATTAAACCTTTGAACCCTGACAAATGCTCTTAACTCTTGCTAATGATGTTGAACCTTGAACCCATTGAACCAAACCATGTTGAACCTTTGAACTTGTTGAATCGATTTGGTTCAAGGTTCAATGTTCAATGTTCAATCCTTCTTTTGAAGCTTGCTGATGTGTGAGAGCTTGTTCCTTTTATGTAGAGTTCATAGAAATGAACCTACAGAGTCCATAGTTTCAAGCCTATAAATTCCATAGTTTTTTTTAAAAGCTTGAAAAATGAAGGAATTTGAATGCTCAGAACAAGTTTTGAAAAGGGAAGAGACAATTTTGGTCTTGCAGGGCTAAATTAGTTCATATGTTGTTCCAAAAATGAGTGACATTTTTTGGGGACAAAAATATGCATGATTCATTAGCTTCACTTAGTAGGAAATGATGGAGCCAAAGGGCCTACCTTTGCATTCTTTATC
Organism: Torreya grandis; assembly: GCA_037957365.1. NCBI lineage: Eukaryota > Viridiplantae > Streptophyta > Pinopsida > Cupressales > Taxaceae > Torreya > Torreya grandis. Next base: position 28,171 of record JARHVA010008713.1, on the reverse strand, counting down.
CACTTCTAGGGAATGGAGCATTCAGATCCATTCATGATATTATTTTTGTTACATCACACACCTAATACAACCCAACATCAAAATAGGTTTTGTATTGGTTCACATACCTAGTGCGGTGTATTCATTCATTTCTCTTCCTCTCTCTCTTACCTAGCTTTTTTACATTATTATTTTAGATATAAAATATCTAATAAGGTCTACTCTATGTTTTTCATTACATATTCACACTTCACACCATACTCTCTCTACGCACATCCAACATCACACAACTTCATGTGTTTCAACTTTATAGGTAAGTTCAACTATGCTTTCTATTTTTCCTTTATCCTAGTATTTCAATTTGATACATTAATAGAATCAATGGGGGTAAATTTAATCATATAAAATGAAAAATTTGGTAACTTGAGTGTGGCTAATGACACCCAATCCATAGGTCTATCTTTCTTGCTCTCATAAACCTCATATGCATGTTGTAATTGATTCTTAGTCATTTCTATCCTCCCATACTAAACCCTTGTAGACCTAGACTACTCTTACCATGCTTAATCCATCCCCCTAGTTCCTATCAGCCATGGACAACAACACCTAAAATTGGACTACAATGCTAAAACTCAAGGTGTCTTATTTTTGGCATTATTGTCCAAGTGTATTTTGGATTCTAACAATCATTTTCTCCCATATCCTTATCCTAATTTAGGTTAGCATAACATGAATTTATTTAACCCATGATCATTAAATCCCCTATAAAAATCCATTCAAAGTCCATTTAGAGGGGTTGGCACTCATTTACAAGAAAGAAGAAAGAATACAAGTAAGACTACTCAAGCACTCTTCTTTATTCTATGCATATAGCCATCCAATAGTATTTCAAGCTTATTCAAACCTTTATACCATTCCCTAGTCATTCTAAGTACCTAATTTCACATTTACTTATATTTTCATCACACTATTATACCAAGCACTTCAATGGAAGCACTACATAGAGCTTGATCCCTCAGAGTATTGGTATGTAGGTAACATGCCCACACATAGGATGTGAAGTGTGTCTAGAGTATCCTTTACACACTAACCCCTTTTCCCTATTTTCCAAAGTTCCATTTAATTGCATATAAGATACAAGCACATGAATAATAAAATCTACAAGGAGTTATGTTGATAGCGAGGATCTAAAATTTGGTACATAGGATCACACAAATAGGATAAGCAAAACCCCAAAAAGTCATATCTCTATGAGTAGTTTGGACAATAGTGGAAGGACCAGGACTATAGTGTTGAACACATACCATCCTATTTTTAGTGATCCTATCCAATCATAAAATGAAGTTTAGATCTTAGTTTGAGATAGTGTCCCAGTCCTATTCCTTTAGCATTAGACTTTGTCTCAACTGTAATATCCCAAAATAAGTTAAGTCATATTTTCTCACTTATTACTATTTTTAGAAAGGTAAAAATATAATTTATTTTACACAAATTAATGGATTAATTATTGCATATTAGTTACTAATTTATTAATCTCATACCCATTTATTATTTAGGAATTAAAAATCTAATTTACCAAAAATAATAAATCATTTTGAAAATGGAGGGCACAAAGACTACTTTCAACAAACCCAATAATACAAAACTAAAGAGTAAAAATAAACAAATACAAGAAAGCCAAGATAATTAGTGTTATGAGGATAGTACATACTTGGGAATTTGGCAAGCTATGATGACAAGTGCTATGTTAGACCAAATGACCAAGTCAAAAACAAGAGTAAATTGGGTAACCTAAAAGCCAATGCTACTAAAAACTAAAAAACTCAAACAAGTAAACCTTAAGTAAGAAAGGAAAACTTGCCAATTCAAACCAAAGATATATTTCAAAAATTATGGTGATCAAAGATCAAAGGTAAAAAAATAATAAAAATGGTAAAACAACATTTAAAAGTGAGCAATAACAATCCTTATCACTCTCAATAATGGAAAAAGGTGCATAAAAGGGAAAACAACATTGATGAGTGAGAAGTAACAAGCCAACTTCACTCAATAATGAAAAAAGGGTATGGACTCAAGTTTCCATAACAACAAGATGGTACTTCAAAGATAAATGGTAAAAAGAATAAAAATAATGAATGTAATTCTATGGTATCAAGAAAGTAATCCGGATTTACTCAAACATGTTGTTTTGATCTAAGGATAGATAAAACTGAAACAAATTCATGATAGCATGTTTTTAAGAGGTGAAGAAGGTAATTAGAGAAGAGGGAAAATATATTTGGAATCACAATTTACTTGTTAAGGGGGGAATTCAAATGGGTGGAGGGGAGAATTAAGGAAAAATCAAGGTAGAAGAACTCTTTATCGAAGTCAAGACATTCAAATTAGGTTTGTCAAAATAAGAGGACTATCAACCTTAAAGACTTTGAAGAACTTCTCTTAGCCACACAATTCTTAGGTCAACAAATGAAGTATATAGATCATCCCATGAAGGCTATATGCATGAAAATTAAAATAGACCTTCCTTCCCACAATGTGTTCCCCATTCCTTAGGACCCTTTATAGAGTCATCAGTCTACTATGAAGATTGGATACTTGCATGAGAAATTAGGTAGCACCATACAATTTATTGAATTCTCCTATTCCAATCTACTGGCCTACCATACCCCAATGGGTCTCAGATCTATGTAAGGCCAACTATGGATTTTGAACTTTAATTAGAGACAGGATATGTGTTTATAATCATGTCTTTTGGTGTGATTTTGAATTTTGAGATTTGTATGTTTCCTTTTGTATATCATTGACTTTTATTTTAAATGATTTTGATTTTAAATTTCTTGATAGATTTTTCTATTCCTCCTCCATATAGATTTTTAAAACCAAATGTGGTTGTTAAAGATGATTTTCATTTGAATACTTAAGACTTGATTTCTAAGAGAGAGAACTTCAAAGAGCATGGAGTCTAAGAGTCTCATAAATCTAGGTGAAATAAAAGTTCTATCTTGACTTCAACCTTGTTTTATCTAATGAGGAGTGAAATGAAACAAAATCAAGAGGAGTGACACATGGAATAATTTGAATTGATTCAAATTGAAAAAAAGTGACAAAGGGGAAAATAGGATACAATGATATAAAAGTGTGATTCCTTATCATAAAAATGAGGGAAATGTAAGAGAACATGCTAACATAGATTATTGTGCAAATTCAATCTATTAGAAGAAGCAAAAGCTAAAGCTAAGAATAAGGATAAAAAACTTGTAACTATTATAAAACACATTGTAGAAAAAGGAATGACAAGATGGTAATTTTATGAGGAAGGCCAAGTCCTATCCATGGTCTTACACTACAACTCATAAAAGAGAAACCCATGAGGGTGCCAAAAAGCATGTGAAAATAAATGAGAAAAAATTAAAGATGGTATTGTGTGAGGAAGTCTAGGTCCTATCTATGATCTTACACTGAAACTCATAAAAGAGAAATCCAAGGGATGATAAAAAGTTTATAAAAAGAGTATGAAAATAAATAATACTATGATACATCATGAGGAAAATTGGGTCCTATCCATAGCTTTACAGTACAACTCATGAGAGAAAAGGGGAAACCAAAAGACCAAGAAGGAAGGACTATAAGTTTATAATAAGAGAGAACTACTATAGATGGAGAGATCTATGTAAGTAACCTAAAAAAAGTGTTATATAGATGTAGATATAAAGCATGAAAAGAAGGAAAGGTTTAGGCAAAGCACTTAAGGAATTATGCATTGGTGGGATCTTTGAAAACATATCCCTCATTGGTTTGAAGGTGATAGGTACTTAGACCATTAATATCTTTGGCTAAATATGGGCCCCATCATTTTTAGGCATATTTTCCTTCTTTATCATGGGTGTAGTATAATTTAAGGACAAGATCACCAACATTAAAAGTACACATTTTTACACATTTTTTAGGTTGTTTGACAATACAAGCCTTATATTGGTGGTTATGTTACAAAGCAAAAATATGACATTCATCAAAGAGATCAAGGGCATGAAGGTGAGATTCATGCAATTTTTCATCAAGAATCATACCATTAAAGATATATATATAGAGAGAGAGAGAGGGAAGCTCAAATTCTAATGAGAAACTTGATTCAAAATCATAAACTAGCAAGAATGGCATTGCCCTAGTGGTAGTACATATGATAGTTCAATAAGCCCAAATAAAATGGTAAAGATGAAGTTGCCAATCCATGCTAGTTTCATGAATTATCTTTTAGAGAATTTTTTAGTGGCCATTGCATTGCAGATGATAGGTTGTGAAAAGTTTGTGATTGATCTTGAATTTAGCACAAAGTTGTTTAATATGCTTATTTTTGAAATTACCACCATTATCTAAAATGATGGTATGGGGAACACTAAAACAACAAATGATTTGATTAAGAATAAATTTAGAAATGGTAAGACTGATGACATTAACAAGGGGCATGGCTTTAACCCATTAGGTAAAATATTCAGTAGTGGTGATGATAAAAACATGCCCATATTGGTAGTGAGTTAATTTTCCAATGTATCAAATCCCCATATAAAAAATGTCCAAGGAGATTTGATAAATTGAATTTCAACTAGAGGTGAATGAATTAGATCATCATGAATTTGGTAAGGAGTACAATTTTTAGTGAAATCAATTTCATATTTTTCAAGAGTAGGTAGGTTAAAATTAACCCATATGTACGCATTTGTGGGCTATATCATGTCTGCTATAGTAGCCTCCACAAATACCCCATGTGCTTGTTCAAGAAGAGGAGATACCTCATCTTGCATAACATAACAGAGCAAATTACCTTCAACATTACTATAGTAAAGGATGTTGTGTTAAAATACATATTTGAAAGCTTGTTTATGAATGCATGTCTTTTAATGAGAATATAAGTTAGGAGGATAAGTTTGATGTTCCAAAAATTTAATAATATCTTGATACCATGAGCTTTGTCAAAGGGTAATAGCCTTGATGTGGTAGCTAAGTGAATTTGGTGGTTTAATAGAAGATGAAGATTTTATTATCTAGATAATAAAAGTAGAATAAAAAATAACTTGGTAGGGATGAAAGAGAGATGCTAAAGAAGTAAGCGAATCAAAAATGGAATTTTGATCTCTAGGGATAAACTCAATTTTGAAAGAGATAAAATCTTTGGCAAGAGTGGTTTCAATTTGATGATAAGTAATCATATTTTTTATTTTGCATTGATAATTACCATTGACTTAGTGTAAGCTAAGAATCACCTAAAGCATATAGGTATTGAATGTCTAAGTCAAGAGTAACTCTCATGCCTAAAATGAGAGCTTTATACTTTGCCATATTGTTAGTGACATCAAATGTGAAGTGAAATGCTAAACAAATGATTTTACCAATAAGACTTGTAAGAATGTAACCTACCCAAACTCCTTGAAGGAATTTATCACCATCAAAGGGAAGGGTCCAAGGATCCTCATGTAAGTCGACATTAATTTTAGGAAGCTCCTCGATAAATACTTTAGCTTTAGTGGTATTGAAGGAAATAGTGGATTTGTCAAGATTATTTACATCAAAATCAGAAGTAAAGATATGAAAATATTCTTTGAGAGAAATAACTTAATTAAAACCTTCAATATATAGGTTACTATCATCAAGAAGACTATCTTTAAGGGGAGAAGTAGTTGGAATGGGAGATATAGTAAGTTGATCAGCTATGATTTTCCCTTTAATAACTTTTTGAGTGATTATGTGAAGATCAAATTACAAAATAAGGACCATCCATCTGCCAATTCTATCTTTAGGGAGAAAGGCTTTGGAGAAGAGATGATGAATGGGTTCAGAATGAATGATGACATAAGTAGTTTAGTAAATCTTGTAATGGCAAAGCTTTTCAACTATGAAATAGATGGTAAGGTAATCACATTCAATTTTGGTATAACATGTTTCATAATCGATGAGACCTCAACTAATGTAGTAGATAGCATAATCTCTTTTAGTATCATCATGTTGGGAAAACATTACCCCAACTGATATAGGTGTGGATGAAATATATATAATCAAGGGTTGATCATTAGAAGGAGGACAAAGTGTAGGTGGATGAAGAAATGACTCTTTCATGTTATCAAAGGATTTTTGACAATGGTCTATCCATTCTAAAACAATAACTTTCTTGAGAAGATAATTGATGGAATGGATGTGATAAGCCATTTTAGGGATGAAACATCTAATTGTGCCAAGTTTTATTAAGTACAAATGTCAAGAATTGAATGAGGAATGGGCATGTTGATGATAACACTAATCTTAGTAGGTACAACATCAATGCCACAAAGATAGACTAGGAATCCTAACAATTTTCTAGATGTGACACCAAAGATACATTTATAAGGATTTATTCTAACTTGAGAAGATGATCAAAGATGATAGCGAGATTAGATAGATGAGTCTTTAAACTTTTGGATTTAGTAATGAGGCCATCCACATAGGTTTCAACAATTTTTTGGATAATATCATGAAAGATATGAGTCATTGCTCATTTGTAAGTGGCTCCAACATTTTTTAAAACAAAGGGCATTTTGACATAGAAATAGGAGCCCCATTCTATGGTGAAAGTAATTTTATATTGATCCTCAAGGGTAATGTGAATCTAATTGTATCTTGAGAAGCCATCTATAAGAGATAACATTTCATAACCAACTGTGGAATCAATGATGGAATCTATTGAAGGGAAGTTTTCTTTAGGACAAGCTAGGATAAGATTTTGGAAATAAATAAAAATGTGAATGACCATAGTGACCTTTTTCTAAAAAGAGACAATTTTGGAGAACCATTTGGAATAATCCACTAGTTTTATAAATTTAACATCAAGTAATTTGATAATTTCCTTATGACCTAACATATAAACCTCAGGTAGAAATTTCCTTTACTTTTGGTGTATAGGTTTGGCATCAAGATAAATAATAATGTTATGAACCATAATATTAGGGTCAATTCCAAGCATGTCCTCATAGGACCAAGAAAAAACCTCATGATAATTATCAAATAATAAGCTAAAATTATCATGTTCGATAGATGAGAGATCATGAGATGTTGTAATTAGTCAAAGAAAAGATGGAGTACCATATTCAATGTGAGTGGTTTATTCAATAGGCATGACATTACCATCATGAAAGTGGTATGTTGTATTAAGGTGAAAATAGGATTAGTTTTAGGATTGATGCTAGCAATGAATTTATTGAAACAAAGGGTTTTAGTTTTAAAACTCTCAAGTTTATGATTTTATAGAGGAAGTTGTGGTTCTTGAGCATGACATATTTCAAGAATAACTTCATCACTAGGCAGGGTGGGAAAGAAGACCATAATACTCAACATCTACTTCAAGATCTAGAATTTGATTACCATGGCTATCATACTCAGAATGTATCTGATGGGCATCTATTGCCTTGGCATCAAGTGTAATCTCAAGAGTAGGAGAAGTAGATGGATTAGAAGATATTAGATCAATAAGTGGTAAAGAAGATTTTAGAATTTCTAGAGGTTTGGAAGGTATAATTTTCTCTACCACCCAAGGATTATTAATAAGTTGATAATTGGCAAGAAGCACATGACCCTCGAGATCTATGTCATGATCCATGGAAAGGGTATGAACATCCTAGTTAAAATCATGAATTTGAGATAAGGTTTTTTGATAATGTTGGACATCCAAGTCTCAAGTTGAGCTTGGGTCATTATATAATTGTCATCATATGTTGGATAAATTATACATGCTTGAGAGTTAGTGGGAGTTTTCAAAGGTGAAATCTTGATATTACTAAATATATGAGGAGACATGATGAAAGTATCTTAAAATAATTTGACTACTCTAAATTCATTACAAATAAAGGCATCTCTTGGTAAAGAAGGCTCTTGAGTATTGCATGGAGGGGGAAAATCATTAATCTCATCAATAAGAAGAATAATATGGTCTCTTGGTAATAGAGAATGAGGAATCCACTAAAAAATGTAGGGAGGTAACTTGGTATTATTTCAAGTATGTTTAAAATCATTAGGTTCATCATCATCAAAATCTACAAGAGTAACTTGTAAATCTAGATTCATGTTGATGAACTCAGGTAAAGGAGCACTATTGATCTTAGGAATTGTAGGAATACAATATTGGGATTTAGGATTAGGAAGCTGAATGCTCCATGGATTTGGATAAACTTCAAAATTATATCATTTTACATTGTGTAATAATTTAATGCATTGACTATCAGAAGAAGGAATGGCCCTCATTCAATGAGTCCATGGGCGACCAAGGAGTATATTGTAAGATAAAGGTATCAAAGACAATAAGCTTAATTTCAATGGTCTTAGGACCAATTTTTAATGGAATCCAAATAAAAACAAGTGGATTTTGATTTGTCTTATCAAAACCATGACAAGTGAGATGGGTTTGCTTAAGATGATGCTTTTTATAACCAAGTTGTTGGATAAGCCACAAAGATGTCACATTAAGACCAGAACCTTCATCAACTAGAAATTTATAGATAAGGGTAGTATTAATATCTATTTTAGAAAAAAAATGGTGGATCATCATCATCAAAAAGAATTTCATCTTTGATCATATCCTCTTCAATGAATTCAATTGATGGCTTAGAAGAGGGATAGATAGTTTCAATGGTATTGACATTGGTAGGTTGAGATTCAATAGAAGGTGGTTCTCCATCAATAAAGGATGGATTTTCCATTTATTGAAGTTTTTACATGAGTAACTTATGATGATATGGGGAAGTAAGATCCAACTCCATAAGATGAATCTTACAAGGCATAGAGCTAAGTTCTTTAAAAAAATTCCAATGAGATTTAAAAGAACCAACACGAGGTTTAGGAGATAAAGTAGCTTTTGAAGGAATAGATGTGGTTTTGGGTTCAAAAGGAGGAAGTGGTTCCTCATGGGCTTCTAAATCATGATTAGTGGTGGTATCATCTTAAAGGAGTTGTTCTTATAAAGATGGATTCTTGGGTTTGGTAACATGATCCTTGTGAGTTGGCTTGCCATGATGTTTGACCTTAGTAGTGTTAACACATTAAAAATTGTTATAATATTGGTCATAATTGGCATCAATAGCATAAACATATTTGGTATTTGGTTTATTTTTAGTTGTAAAAAAATATTTTTTATTAATTGAATTAGAAGCTTTGGAAGCTTTCCGATTTTGAGAAGCAGTGGTGTATTCTTGATGACAAGGGTTGATCATGTCTTCATGATTAAATGAATCACCAAACATATAGGAAATAATAAATTTAGTGATCCCTCTATAATATTTATGGGAATGAAAATGTGTACATAGAAACAACAAAATAGATTAGGATCATACCATTTGGGAGGATTATTAGGATAAATGAAAGGCATAGAGGTTATTAAAAAATGTTTCATTTGTTAGACCAAGAGAGGTGTGTGAGAAGGTGAGAAAATATTAGCTTTGGTAACTCCAGGTTTAGTTTGTGGAGTATTACTAGTGATATTATTGGTATATGTTTGAAAAAATCCTTTTAAAAGTTTAGGATTAGGTTTGAATTGCTTCATGAGAAAGTCCTGACATTTAGCTTGGTTAATAGCTTCATTAAATGTTTGGGGAGCAAAGGTTCAAACCTTGTATTGAAGAGGAGTCAAAGCAATGATAAAGAGTTTGAACAAGTTATCATCAGTCATATTGTGGTTGGATTTATGGGACAATTATTTCCATCTTTTGATAAAGTCATGAGTTAATTTAGTGGGAGATTGATAGCATTGATGAAGTAGCTAAGACAATTTTCTGTAAGATCATTGTCTTGAAACTCTTTAAATAAAGGATTAACCAAATATTTAATTTGCCAAATAGAGTGTTTGGGTAATTGGTTTTACCATTCTAATACATCACTAGTGAATATTTTGAATAAAATTTTAGTTGTGGTGAAGGTATTAGTTTGGATCCATTCTTTGTAAATGTTGCCAAAGGCTTTAAGAAATGAGGCAGGGTATTTAGTCCCATCATACTTGATAGTTAGAGATATGTTATCAATATCAATGGATAAAATAAAAGTAGATAAAGGATCATTTTGAATAGTTTTAATCATCTTGTTATTCATTATGGGTTGAGGAATAATATTGCCTGAGGCATCCCTAAGAGATGGAGGAATATAATTGGGATTAGCTTGAAGATGTACAGTTGGAGGTTGATTAGCCATATTAATCAAATGTTGTTAAAGTTTCATCATTTGATTAGTGTTAAAGTTTTTCATTATGTTCATTTGTTGGATTTTTCGGGTAAGAAGTTGAGTTGTATAAGGAGGTGGGTTGGTGTTTGTAGGATCACTCCCTGAATTAGTGTTAGGGGAGGGTTATTAGAAGATGAATTATGAGTGAGATTATTGATTAAATTGTGTCAATTCCTCCCACATTAGTTTGAAAATTTTGGAGATGAGAAGTATCTTGATAAGTATAGAAAGGGTCAATCCCATCAACTTCATCTTGTGGTGTGATTTGCACCATGCTACAAGTCATGGATGAAGGAGGGGAAGATGTGCCCCAAGAGTGATGGTGATCTTAGGAAGAAAAGAGAGGAAGAAATAGACATCCCATATAGTATTCAAATGGATTTAAGATATCGAAGAAGATTATGATATACGACTTCATTATAATTGGAAATAAATGAAAAAAATGCTAACAAAGAAATATATTAAACTAGATTGACAAAAAGCATAAAATAGTACAAGGTTGATTGGGTTGACCTAACATAGGGAATAGGATCTAAAAATAGTATACGGTTGATTGGATCAACCTAGCACAACAAATAGAGGCTAGAAAAGTATATAGGGTTGACTATGTTGACCTAATACAATAGATAGGGGAAATTAGAAAGTCTATAATAGACTATGTTGACTAAAATGACCGTGCATTGAGATAAGAATAATTTTGCAAGTAAAAAACAAAAATTGAAGGGAAACAACCAATCAGTTGGATCAATGAAGTTGATTTGATTGAGGCCCACAACACAAAACCTTCCACCAATGTTGGCTAATGTAAGTTTGTGTAATATAAAATACAATTGAGCAAATAACAAGTAATCAACTTGAAAAGTAAAAGCTAACTACATGGTTAACTTGAATTTTGTTAGATTATTAGAATATAGTTTTAAATGTGATAGAAAGTTGGCTATGAGCAAGGAACTAGAAATAAATATAAGGATGGTTTCATGAAGTTTGGGTTGAAAGGGATCTACATCGGCAATGGTACAAGAGTGGTATTATGACCTAATCTCTCACTTCACACACCACAATGATAAGGGTGTCAGATGCTTAGCTAGAATATACCATTAACCATATGTTTATACTTGGATAAAAAACTAAGATGGCTTCCCCTTTGGTAATGAAATCCAAGTAGGTAGGCCATGGGTAGATAGTTGCTAAAATGCTTTTTAAGATTTTGTGATTTGGTAGTGTGTGCATAAAAGAGAAAACACTGCAACTAAATAGTAAATTGAAAACCACCTAATTAGACTATGTGAACTATTATAAGCATGAAAATAATAAGAAATGAAAGTGTGAGCTAATTAGTAGCATATAAGGGTTAATTCCAACTTTGAAACATGATACAATATCAATATAGTCAATAGTGTATGCACATAATATAGAATAGGGTTGACAATATCACCTCTATACTATAGAAGTAAGGTCTAAAAATAACAGGGTTGATAAAGTCGTTTTAGTTATACAAATAACACACAAAATATAGAACTAGGTCGACAGGGTCAATCTAGTTGACTATATAAGGGTAGTTTTAAAAATTATAATCTATGAAAAGAAAATACTACAAAGAAAGAAAGAAAAGATAGAAAGGAACCTTGGTGGGTCTAAAGATGCAAAGAAGTGATATTATTGTCAAAAAAACTTTGAGAAATTCTTGAAAATTCTTCTAATAAGGTCAACTAGGTCGATCTAGCTTTGCATAAACCTGTTGTTGAGTACCTAAAATGTATAGGGTCAACTAGGTTGACCTAATATGCTAAATAAGATGCTTGAAAATGTACAAGGTCAACTAGGTCAGCTTGGTAGTCTAAATTGGAAGTTTGAAAATCTAGAAAACTATATTGGGTTGATTGAGTCAATCCAGTAGCCTATACCTAAAAAAGAAATTGCATAGAAAGAACAAAGTCATATGGATGTGACTGTGTGTTAAACTTGTACACATAAGTTAAAGCTGGGTCGATGCAGTTGACTCATTATGGAAAATATATGATAAAATAAAGAAATAAGTAAATAAATTATACAAGGGTTAGCTCACATTGGGTTCACCAAAATGTATGCAATCAGAAATGCATCAAGTCTATAAATCAATCCTAGATCAGAGAAGATAGAGCATACCTACACTTATGCTTGGGAATACATTTGTTAAGCAGGAGCATGATCAATATGGGGATCCATTAGACATAATTAGGAGATCATTTATCATAATACGCCATGCTAAGGATGGTTATAAAGCCTCTATTCTAACACAATCATGTAATAACCCTAATGGGGTCCTAGGTTTTGATATTTCACCTATGCTAATAATAAGAAAAGTAAATCTAATCTAGTGTTTGACAAAGATAGTGGCACAACATGAGGGGTTAGTAAAAAATAAAAACATGTATAATAGAATATCAATTAATCTAAGTATGATCAAACCCTAATACATGGAATATGAGGAGTAATATTATTCAAAGCCAATAATTATGCTACTTTTATCTACTAAAGAGAGGAGCAAAGTTAGAAAATACTTACTTGAATGTGAACCCATCAAGACGCAATATCTCCCTTGGCCAAAGTAGCTTCACAATAGGTTGTTGTGGTTTGTAAGGATCACTAAGAAAGGCCAAAGCATCCAAGAATTATCCACAAGACTAGATTCTCTAAGTAGAAACCCTAAGCTAAGACTTTTCAAGTAGAATGGTGGAAGAACATATTATAAAGAAGCACAAGTAAATAATAACTCTTGATTGTATATTGAAATAATGATGAAATGATCTTGTATTTACAGGTGGATATTTCCCTAAACCCTTTTGAAAATGTTGGCTAACAAGGTCAAACCAGTTAACCCTGTACAATTATGGTCAATTATTCACTAGGTCCTAAGCTAGGTCAGCCAAAGGCCAAACTAACTCCTAAGTGAAATTCACCTAAAACTATATAGGGTCGACCTAGTATAACTGACTAACAAAAAGGTAATAAGGTGAAGAAAAGAAAGATGAAAAGTGGAAAAAGATTGGAGGTTTGTGTAAAAGAGGAGTAATAGCTTAGGGAATGGTTTTAGGAGCTAGTTAGATTGGTAATAATGTGGTAATAAGGGACAACAATCATGTGAATCACCAATGGTCTACCCACCCCTTTCTCGGTGTACCCTTTAAGGCATGCACATAGAGATATTGAGTCTTGATGGGTTCTTGAAAGATGTAAAGCATCATTATTTGATAAAAGTTGAAAATATTATGTGTATACACCTACTTTTTCCATCATACATGATATTGAAGATGCAATTTACCTATTGATGATATTTAAGATGCAATTGAAAATATTATGTGTATACACCTACTTTTTCTATGTATATAATATCTTTTGGCATGTCTTACTCATGTTTCAAGACTTATATAGACTTTTCATGTTTGTCTTATGTGTATTTTAGGGATCAAAATTATTCCACACTACTTTACTTTTCTGATCTCATATAAGTTATTACTTGACTATGTTTTTGTTGTTTTTCCTTGATGCACAACCAAAAATTTAACCTATTTAGATTTCAACTAATTTTCTGTTTGATCCCAAAAATCCCTAGCTAACTAAACACATGGAAAAAATCCCTATGCATCCTCTAATAATTTATTTATTACATCTTCATTTTATATATTGCCTTAAGAATTTGAAAATATGTCTTGCACAAACTTCCTTTGTTGATCATACACTTTATGCACCATAACTTCTTCTCCCAAGAAATTCATTTGAAGCTTTTTGAAGAAAATCATGAAACTTTATCTACTCATTACTCACTTCTTACTTCAATTTAGAAGCTTATTTGAATTTGTTCTCCATTTTTTCTTTATTTGTTTTTTCATACATGAACAACACCATATCTCCATACATGATAACATCCACATGAGCCTCCATGTATTCATGAACATAATGAAACCTTGAAAATATCATTTTTAATTAATTAACCTTTAACCAAATATATATTTTTTTAGTTATTAATTTCTCTATGTAATCTTTGGACTCCAAATTTATTTCCTTAAGCCTCTCTACCTTGAGTTAGTCTTTAGTAGTTTATTTTCATAACCAAACTACATGCAAGAAAATTACAACTATCATACTCATATTTTATAAGGGTGTTTTCCCACTAACATCCTCACCCTCATATATTTGTGGCTACTTTGTCACTACCATCTTTTATAACCTATAAATTTCCATTCCATACTTCCTTAGAGTTTCATTTTCTTGACTCAATTATTCCCTTATATCTTTTGTTGATGCAGTGGATTGTACCTAAGGTAGGACACTTAGCTCCTGCCCTTCCACACACAACAATGGAAACTCCCCTCCTGCCTTTGGACCAACGAAGCTAGAGGGGAGAGTCTCTAGATAAGGGATAACTCCCTCTGATATATATTTTAGGCACTGGTTTCTCCTACTACTAAAAAATAAAATGAAAAAGGGGGGGGATGAAATGGGAGAGAGAGATGCTGAAAACAGAACCTAAGCCTAAAAATGAAAAGGTGATACACCAAAAAATGTTGACCCACTCAGCCCAAACATACACTTTTCACCAGGAAGAAATGCCCATACAATTCATTTGAGGGGGGAAGCTCTTTTGCAATAGTGAGTTAGGGGTCCGTAGAGATATAGGGAGGAAGGAACTAGCAAATGTGTTCTGAGACACACTTTGACAGCCTATTCACATGCGCCTATATTCTTGCTGTAAACACTTCTAGCAAACCTGTAGAAAGGAGACTTCACAATGCATTAGACATGCCTTAATTAATCTATGAAAATAATGAAAGATAATTACTTAACACAAAATAAGAACATAGACATATACTTTAGAGTGCAAGTCTAGATAGAGGTAAAAATGCTAAGTCCCGATTCAGGGTAAATCTAGCAGTGCTTTGCCTTACAAGCCCGAGAGATTTTTGGGTAGAGTTTTGCCTTAAGGCTAAGTGAGTTAGGATCCCTTCTCAAATGAGAATTTTTACAATATATAGAAAGAGGGGAAGAGAACTTGGTGCTTCTAGGAAAGACTTGGCGCTCTTTTTCTAGTGGCCCATGTGCACTTTAAGCCTTAGGAAAAGGAAGTTGTTTGATTGTTAGTTCCTACTTTGACTTTGGCATCACAACATTAATTAGAAAACATGGCCATGCCTCTTTCTTGTGAACAAACTACTCTTTCCAGATATTCATGCAATTTATCCCCTTATAAATGCAAAAGGGAGAAGACAGGCCGTGCCATCTACTGTTTACACCGTTTGGTGACCATTTGGCAATAACTCTCCTCCTCTTTGCCACTTGGACTGATTTGTCTTTTCTTGCACTTTGTCTTCTTCCTTACTTTGTCTCCTTCTAGTCCTTCAGCCCTCGGGGGCTATCTTTTGGAAGGTCACTATGTTCCTTGGGCTCTTTGTTGGTTGGCGCTTAAGCATTTTAAAATCAAATGGCTATTTCACTATCTTAAAATTGACATCCACGGACCTGTCATCACTTAAAAAACAATGGCTAATACATCTCCTTGAATTTGATAGCTTTTGGGACGTCACCATCCCTGGCAATTTCTTTCAGGCCTTTTCTGTGGGCCTTTTTTCCATCTGGCTTTTTGTGCAGACATTTTCCCGTGGACAAAAAGTCTACAAGAATTGTCTCAGCAGATTGTTATTTCTTTAGAGTTTCTCAGCTCACTTTCAACGGCCTTACAAATTCCTTCAGACTTTTTATCTGAAGGAATTCCTTTAGACAAAAAGTTTGAAAGAATCCATTCAATTCCTTAGTCTTTTGCGCATTTTGAATTCCCTCGGCTTCTTTCAAAGTGCCCCTTGGGTTTATTGAAATCGACCCTTCTAAAGGGTGTCTTTGCCAACCAAGTGCCCTCTACAAGGGCACTTGTCCTTCAGGAGACTCTCTTAACTTCTTTGATTGAACATCTCCTTTGAACCAACCATTAAACCACCTGATTGAACTGGTTCAATGGTTCAAATAGTTGTTGAACCAAGGTGTCGAACCAAATGTTTAAACCAAGTGATTGAACCTGTTGATGAACTTTGCATTGAACTTTTAATGATGAACTTAGCTTTGAACCAAAGTGATGAAATTTGATGATTGAACCAAGCGTTGAACTTTGTCAAAGCATTGAGCCAACTAAATTTAACCAAGCCTTTGAACCGAGCTGATGAACTCATACATTGAACTTTTAGTGATGAACTTATCTTTGAACCAAACAATGAACCTTGCCAATTAAACCAAGCGTTGAACTTTGCTAAAGCATTGAACTAACTGAATTGAACCAACCCTTCGAACTGAGCTAATGAACTTAGGCATTCAACCAAGGCATTGAACCAGTTTAATAGTTCAAAAATGCTAACCTTCCTTATGAATTTCTAGACAAGAGTACGAAGAAGCTTTACTGTTGACTCCATAGAAATCCAAGCTCTACAAAGTCTATAAAAATGGACTTGTAGAGTCCATAGAAAATATACTGAGTTCATAAAAATTTCAAGACTCATGCAAAATCAAAAGTATTGGCTAAGAATAACATAAAAAAAGGGGTGATCAATTTTTTGGCCTGTTGGGCCAAAAATGGTCAACAAATTGGTGACTCCCAGGGGAAGCATGCCTGCTATGCTTAGAGACCAATTTCCTTTTAGTCCATTGGGCATAGAGTCAGATGCAGCTTAAACAAAGGTTAGCAATAGCCCTAAAATATCTAAGAATCAAACATGAATCTTTTTACCCCAAACACAAGGGAAAGCACAGACAAAACCAAAAACACTACTTGTGCAAACTGCACTTAGGGAAAGTAAGAAAATAAACTAAAAGCAAAATACTATATACAACTAACTAGGTACATCTGCTTCCCTCCTAAATAAAAGGGAAAACCTCTTGAGTCCCCTTCCTAACAAGAAGACTTATGGTGCTAGATAAGTGGCTAAATAAGAAGGAGACTTGGTGACCGACTCCTCTTGCCTGTCAAATGGACTGGCTTGTTTCTGAGTGGATTAGATTAAAACATGCTTCCAACATATACATAATCTATTTGTTCTTAGAATCTTGCCTCCTGTTGGTTCTTTATATTGGTGTATCTCATCAAGAAATCAATCGTTGCTGGCTCATCACCATAAGCCCCTTGATATGCATCATTGATTCGCTTGTCCCCTTCTGCCTCATGCTCGAGTTCCATGGTATGATCATCCTCCTTGATGGCTTCAAAGAAAATATCTTCAGATTCACCAACCTCTTGAAAGGATAAATTTGAAAGCCTATAGCCCCTTTGCATACTTATTTGAGTCCCAATGCTACATTCTCCACTCTTATCCAGCTCATAGTCTCCTTGAAGAATAGTGTAGCCTGCCCCAATGACTTCAAACAAATCATACAAAACATGAACAAGAGATTATCTATGCTCCTCCATGACATCTAAGGTGATCTCCTCCTCATCCACACTCATGAAGTATCCCTGATCAGTCATGAGCTTAGCATACTCCTCTTCACTTGCTTCCTCTAAGACAAGTTCCTCCTCGAGAAGGGGGAAAATGGAAGGCTGACGAATGAACTCATGTGGAAGAGGAGGTAATCCCTAAGCTAGAATCAAATGATTCTCCTCTTTCCATCTGGCCATCTTTTCATCTATATAAGGCATGGCCTGATAGCTTTATTATAGGTGTGTAAATGGGGTGTGTTCAGACATAGGATCTATTATTTGGTCTGAAACGTCCACCACCCACTGGCTGAGGAAACTCACTCTAGACTCCAACTCTGCAATCCACCTATCTATATCTTCCTAGAAGAGCCTTTCTTGGAGGTCACAATCATCATCGAGAGTAGGAGTAGCCTCATCCTCTTTAAGGTTTTGAGCAAAACCTTTCTCCTCCTCTTCCATTCCACCCTAAGATTCCACTATTTGCTTCCAACTCATGACCTTGGGATTGGAATTTTCCCCTTGTGAACAAGGAGTAACTTTATCCTCTTCAAGTTCCTGAGCTAGTTCATGATGTTCCTTCTTCTAGCTTGGAATTTGGAGATCATGTTAAAAGACTTGAGGAGGTTGGGGAAAATTTGGGAGGGTCTGCTCATGTACAGGAAGAGCTGTCTGAAAAGAGGCATGCTAAAAATTGAGGTGCACAGGATTGAGGGTAGGATCGATTAATGCATCGGATGAGCCAAAATGATCAAGTGCCATCTGATAGAAAGGATTGGCACATAAGAGGGGGCTTTCTTCAAAATAGGAGGGGGCAGACCTTGGGCCAAAATTTCTTGATTTTCATCTCTCCACTTTACCAACACTTCATCAATATTGAAATTAGCTTGTGGATTGATGGAAGGGGTGTCTTTTGGCATCATCTCCTCTACAAGGTCTAAAATCTCCATCTCTCTTTCTCTAAGTAGTCTCATCTTCTTTTCTAATTCCTCAATCTGCTTAGCTAGATTATCCTCATTTTGTACCTCTTGGAGCTTGTAGGAATCATCATAGAGATGGGGAGTGCATGAAAGTTGCCATGAAATGTAAGAAGCTTCTAGAGGAAGGGTGGGAGGGACTTGAAAAGGACTAACCTCATTTTGTACCTCACACTCTTAGACAATGTCTTTCTCCTCCTTGTTGTTCTATGACTCAACCACTTTATTCCAGCTCAAGATATTTGGACTGGGCATCTCCTTTTAGGGGGATGGGGCCACAATGTGAGAGGGTAGTGAGGGTTTGGATTCCACTTCCCTTGCTGCCAAAATAGACTACTACATTTGAATATTTTCCAATTCAATCTATTTATCAAGATTAGCTTTAAACACAAGATTTACTATTTTGAAATGCTCCTCAACATGATTGGGGAAAGGACTTTAACAGGCTTGACTTGGCTCATAAGTAGGGGTTGTGTATGACTGATATGATACTTGGGGCAATGAGTATGTAGGTTGATAGACTTGGTAAGGCTGCCTCTCATGAATACTCAGATTCTCTTCCATATATGCAATTAAACCACTCACATCCAATTGGCTCTTTCAATAGGAGTCCATTCCCTCTTAACCAGATCTAGTGCATTTCTCACTTGATGGATGACATGATTAGGAATTTATTGGCCACATCCCTTTTTGGTGTCAAGCTCTATTACATACTTTTCGTATCCTAGCAGTGCTCATTTGAAGGTGGAGATGGGTTGATTGGTAAAGAGACTGGGTTGAGTAAGAGAAATGATACACTAAGAAGACTAGGCATAAGGCTGATATAGCTCATGATAGGGCTGAGACTAGTCATTTTAGACCTGATATGGATCAACATAAGGCTAGTAGGGATCATAGCCATACTAGTTAAGGAAAATAGGGTCCATGGTTCTGAACAATGGAATTATACATACCAAAATATTGTTTCTTGATGGCACTGAAACTGCTTAACTAGTTGATTTAACTTGGAATTGTCATTGGTGTTGATGCAAAATCCTCTAAAGGCTATTTGGCTAAAGAACACACCAAAAATTCTTTAACTCTTTGGACATAATTTGTCCTAGTTGGTCCCATTGGGCATACCAACAACTGTTGATGCAGTGGATTACACCCAGGGTAGGACGCCTAGCTCCCGCCCTTCCACATGCAACAATGGAAACTCCCCTCTCACCTGTGGGACTGGCAAAACTAGAGGGGAGAGTCTCTAGATAAGGGCTAGTTCCCTTTGATGTATCTTTTAGGCTCTAGTTTCTCCTCCTACTAAAAAATAAAATGAAAATGGGGGGGATGAAAAGGGAGAGAGAGATGCTGAAAATAGAACCTAAGCCTAAAAATGAAAAGGTGATACACTAGAAAATGTTGACCCACTCAGCCCGAACGTGCACTTTTCACCAAGAAGAAATGCCCATACACTTCATCTAAAGGGGGAATCTCTTCTACAATAGTGAGTCAGGGGTCCATAGAGATACATGGAGGAAGGAACTAGCAAAGGTGTTCTAAGACACACTTTGACAACTTATTCACATGTGCCTATATTCTTGTTGTAGACACTTCTGGTAGACCTACAGAAAGGAGACTTCACAATGCACTAGACATGTTTTAATCCATCTATGAAAATCATGAAAGAAAATGAATTAACATAAAAGAAGAACACAGACATATACTTTAAAGTGCAAGTCTAGATAGAGGAAAAAATGCTAAGTCCTGATTCAAGGTAAAATCTGGCAGTGCTCTGCCTTACAAGCTCGAGAGATTTTTGGGTAGAGTTTTGCCATAAGGCTAAGAGAGTCAGGATCCCTTCTCAAATGAGAATTTTTAAAATATATAGAAAGAGGGGAAGGGAACTTGGCACTTCTGGGAAAGACTTTGGCACTTTTTTTCCAGTGGCCCATGTGCACTCTGAGCCTTGGGAAAAGGAAGTTGTTTGATTGTCAGTTCCTACTTTGACTTTGGCATCCCAAAATTAATGAGAAAACATGCCCATGCCTCTTTCTTGTGAACAAGCTACTCCTTCTAGATATTCACGTAGTTTGTCCCCTTATAAATGCAAAAGGGAGAAGATAGGTCGCATCGTCTACTATTTGCATCATTTGGTGATCGTCTGGCAATAACTCACCTCCTCTTTACCACTCGGACTGCTTTATCTTTTCTTGTACTTTGTCTTCTTCCTTGCTTTGTCTCTTTTTTCTCCTTTAGCCCTTGAGGGCTATCTTTTGGTGGGTCACTGCGTTCCTTGGGCTCTTTGTTGGTTGGCGCTTAAGCATTTTAAAATCAAATAGCTATTTCACTATCTTAAAATTGACGTCTGCACACCCATCGTCACTTAAAAAACAATGGTTAATTTATCTCCTTGAATTTGATATCTTCTAAGATGTCACTATCCCTGGCAAATTATTTTGAGCCTTTTCTATGGGCCTTTTTTCCATCGGGCTTTTTATGCAGACATTTTCTCGCAGATAAAAAGTTTGTGAGAATTGTCTTAACAGATTGTTATTTCTTCAGAGTTTCTCGGCTCACTTCCTGCGGCCTTCCAAATTCCTTCAAACTTTTTGTTCAAGGGAATTCCTTCAAAGAAAAAGTCTGAAAGAATTCATTCAATGCCTTAGTCTTTTGCGCATTTTGAATTCCCTTAGCTACTTTCAAAGTGCCCCTTGGGTTTATTGAAATTGACCCTTCCAAAGGGTGTCTTTGCCAACCAAGTGCCCTCCGCAAGGGCACTTATCCTTCAGGAGGCTCACTTGACTTCTTTGATTGAAGTGCTCCTTTGAACCAACTGTTGAACCACTTGATTAAACCGGTTCAATGGTTCAAACAATTATTGAACCAAGGCATCGAACTGAATGTTTGAACTAAGTGATTGAACCTGCTGATGAACTTTGCATTAAACTTTTGCCGATGAACTTAGCTTTGAACCGAAGTGATGAACTTTTCTGATTAAACCAAGCATTAAACTTTACCAAAGCATTGAACCAACTGAATTGAACCAAGCCTTTGAACTGAGCCGATGAACTTTTGTTGATGAACTTCGCTTTGAACCAAAGTGATGAACTTTGCTAATTGAACCAAGTGTTGAAATTTTCTAAAGCATTGAACCAATTGAATTGAACCAAGCCTTTGAACTGAGTTGATGAACTTAGGCATTGAACCGGTTCAATGGTTAAAAAATGCTAACCTTCCTTGTGAATTTCTAGACAAGAGCCCAAAGAAGCTTTACTGCTAAGTCCGTAGAAATCCAAGCTCTACAGAGTCCATAGAAATGGACCTGCAAAGTCCATAGAAAATTTCTAGAGTTTGTAGAAATTTCAAGACTTGTGCAAAATCAAAAGTACTGGCTCAGAACAACATAAAAAAAGGGGGGACCAATTTTTTGGCCTGTTGGGCCAAAAATGGTCAACATCTTCCACACATATGTTAGACACTACGTCCCTATTCATCATCTCCATGTAAATTTATATTAATGTTATCTATAAAAATTTTATCATCATTTTCCTCACATAATCCACATTTATACCTCCTTGTTCCTCTCTAATGGATTCCTCATATTAGTCCCTCATTTTCAAAACTTTATTCAGAGGGACTTCAAATCTAGCTTCTAAATATGAGTATACAAAATTTCCTATATATTTTTAATGCATCACCCATCACATTTTGGTGTATAATCATCCATATAAACTTAAGGATGGCACTTCAATTAATATACTTCCAACCCTTGCTGTTTATGTTACTCCAACCTCCACTACTTCATCTGATTATTGCTACTTATCATGTATAATATTTCATTCATTTTATGTCTCACCTTGAGCATTTCCACTTGCTCATTTGTTTGGTTCATATTGTATTTCATTATGTTGAGCCTCATTCCTTGGCTCAATACTCACTCATTCCCCTACTATTTAGACATCTCCTATTGTTCACACCATCTCTTCTATGTTAACATATTTATACATAGTTGTATCAACACTTTCTTGCATAACATATCTTTGTCCTTATGAGTTTGGAACCTTTGTTGTCAATAAAAGGTGTGGATACCTTATCCAAATGGACTTGTTATAGTAGGATATTGTGGGATAGCTATATTAGTAATGGGTTCTTTTTTTTTTTATGCTCTAAAACATTTATTTGAGTATCTTATGCAATGATAGTTGTTCCTCCCATAGGTGCTTGATTTGGAATCCTTGTTCAAGTATCTCTCTTGAAATGTATTCTTCCTTCAACTCCTCCTTGAATAGGACTATTACAAATAAATTCTTCACACTCCTTTCATGTGTATACACCTGGGTTTGTTTTTCATCAAGCATCTCATCTAAAGAATAACATATTTTAGGTTCCATCTCTTTATCATTTCCCTTTCCTAGCGCAACTTCCCCCTATTGTTTTTCTTATTCATTTCCCCCCTTATCTAAAAAATAGCTTCATCAATTACCACTGGTATTTCTAATCACCTAACATATTTTGATTTCATTAGTTTTGCACGTTTCCTCCTTGAATGCCTCAATGTGTTCTTTATATTATACTAATCCTTAACCACTTTTAAAAACATTGGTGGTTTTGTCTCTAATCTATAGTTATATGAGTCTTAATCTTATGAAACATAAGTATTATTTATAGGTAAATACCTCCTTAAATAATTCTTCGATACATCAATCACTATAACATCCACTATTAGTCTTGGCATACTCTCAACTCTATTTAAAGCATGATCTAGATACTACACATGAAATTTTTCCTAGCTTGACCAATTTCCATTCTTAATAATCATCCTTACTAATGAATAATATGTCATCACAAAAAACCTAATAAACCCTTAATGTTATTGAGATATTTACAATGGTATTCTATATTCCTCATTGAATGATTCATGCATACACTCATGTAACACACTCATATGTTTCCTTATAGGTTTTTATCATGTGATGAGTGAAAGTATGTGCCACATATTTCACTACACATAACCTTTATCTTCTGATAAATTTAAATCCAAACCCTCTAGTATAAAAATATCTTCTATCATCAATAAAGTTAAATTCATTCCTTTTTCAACTCTTCTCCTCTCTGATTGAAATCCACATACATAATCATACCTCTTCACAAATTTACTTTTCATAATTTACCACAATTTTTATTCCTACTCCAAAATATTCCAAATATGAAACTTCCTTAGTCACCATGCTCCACTATCTGATGGAGACTATCATTAAATGAATAATCCACACAACATCTTTGACAACATATGTTGGTAAAATTTAAACTAGAATTGTATCACTCCCTTTTATCCCCAATAAATTATATGCTATGTTGATTTCAAAAAGTATTTTCAATTATTTATGCATGTATACTTCTCCATTATTAAGGGTGGTTATATTTATTATCTATGCAACTGATATCTTTAATATTCATTGAATGATATTTAACCATCCCTCAAATATGTGCATCAATAGGAACTTCACTAGTTCTTTCATCTTTTCAAAGTATGGGAGTTCATTTATTTCCAAAACACTTATAAGTACCAAGTATCACTTACACTTATTTATCCTCTTTTAAACTAAACTCTATGTATAAGCTTTGACATTCTTATCAATATCTCTCTTTATAATACAAATTATAATAATGGAATTAGTGTTGCCATGATCAAAGTTTCTATCTCCATCTTCTTCTTCACTACTAGTGGTGGCATATTGGGTCTTTAAAATCTATCTTTCAATGACTCTTCCTCATATTATAATTTAGATTCCAAAATATCCTCTCTATGTGACACATCCATCTCTTATCTATCTTATTATTTCTATTTTATATCCTCATACCTTTTACATTGGCTCACTATGGAATGGTAAAATTCTTGCAACAAACCCTCGTTTAAACCCCTTTTTGATCCAACCAACTAGTCTTTCACTCCTATTCATGAATCTACCTAGTTGTTTAACATGTAACCCATGATGATGTATCTTATCACTAGTGTGCACCCACTCTTTAAAACTCTTCTCTAATCTCAATATGTCCTCATTTATATTAAAATAACACAAATGATTTTTTTTGCTCTTCTCTTCCTACTTTAGCTCTTCAAAATTGAATGTAATTGATTGTTTATAATACAGCATAAAGTTAATATATTTTGGTAAATCTATCTAAGTATAGGGGTATAAAGGACACATTATATCACACTCACAAATGTGAAATTTCATGGTGCATAAAAGTGATCACATCTCTAGATTGAAATGTCTTCAACTTATAACTACTTTGTGGGACCGAGTACATAATTGGTATAGGAAGTATGAGCCTAACCAATCCATTTTAGGTTTGAATTTAATAAAGGTTAAATTTCTAAAGGAGTTATATATTCCATATTTAGACTAACATAGTATCTCAACTCTAAAGGAGATAAATCAAGATCAGTTACAAAGATGTGTGCATATCACATGTATTTTAAAACTCCATTGTAAAAAATATCCTATGTCATACACCTAGATAAACATGCATACTGGTTATTGGGTGGATTATTGAAATAATATAAGAGACATTTGGCCATGAATAATTTTTTGGATGTGTATGTAGAATTGTAATTTGTAAACACCCAAATTCGGTCTTTATAGTGAAAGTACATAAAGGGTTTTTAATTAAGGATAAAATTTAAATATGTATTACTTGGATAGAACTCATTCATGGATACATGTCAATAAAATTACTATTATATTTCACACATTTCAACACACCATCTTTATTGAATTCAAAAACATGATACAAATAACTAAATGTAAACTATTACTCACACTCCCACACACGCCTTGATGGGATTACTACATTACATGAATGAGATATTAAATCTTGCATAGTTTATTCTAGACTTGAACCATCCCTTTAATTTTTTCTTGGAGGACTTAGCCCCTCAACTCTCTCTATCTTGTGTCAACTTCTTGGAGATAGTTTCATTCTATGACTCTCCTTAGCCATTTAAATTTCTAATTAGTATTTTTTTAATAAAATTATTTACCTTTTGAAATGTCTCTTCACCTTCAATGGCATATTATAAATCCTCAATATTATATTTTTCATCATTGTGGTCCATTACTTTTGTTTTTCACATTTATACAGCTGAAACTACTACTATATGCAGTTTGGTAGTTTCGAAACAACTAAGGTAGTTGAAAAAACACCACTATATGAAAACTAACAAAAGTTAAAACTTATATGTGGTTTTTAAATTTCCATTGACACTTTAAAAAATTATTTCTCAATGTAGAGCAATAGTTTCATCACTATGTTGATTCTACCAACTTCAAAGACCATAAATTTTACATATGGATTCGAAATAACATGTTTTTTTAAAAGTGCGTAACATTTTGAGAGGAGTATAAATATGAAATAAAATTTATGCTTATGGGATTTATTGGTGTATTTTTTTACCTTCCCCTAAAACCTATCCTCTTTATCCCTTCAACACATGCAACCACTTCCTAGATTGTACTAATGGTTGATAAACTCAACCAACTTGTTGAGAATAATGTAGATTATTGAAATTAATCCTTATATGATATACTTGATGATAAAAATGTTTAGGATTAATGATTATTACCTTTATATAATCTTCACCATGATACAACAAAAAAATCCAATGAAACTGCACAAATACAACTATTATTCCTCATTGATACAAGATTGCATATATGCCTTGGATGCTTCTACATCAGACACTTAATGTATTTAAGACATGAGATATTATTCACAGGGATGGAATAATTTGTAAAAACACTCTTTTTACCACTAATCTTGATGGCCATGGTGTCCCCTTCCAACACACCAAATTATTTAGTTTATTGTCACACTTTTTCTTCCATTTCTTGATTCCTCTTGTTGACTTCAAATATGTTTTTTTTCTTATCTATAATTACTCCTTCCTCTTTTGTGGGGCTATATCCACTATAGTCCATCCTCCTATGCTAGAGTATTATCTTTTTTTATCCATATTATCATGGGATGAAACCCACCTTCATCCAATCACCTCCCCCAAGATGGTTCTTATTACATGTTACTTTATCTTGTGGGCTTGTACCCACCACCATCATCCATCCAACTCTACCAAGAGTCTTCTCTATTTTTTCATTAAAATCCAACCCAATTTTGGATCCTTCCACATTCCAGTATTCTCTTTTTGTAGCTCATACTTTCTCATGGCTTCCATCTCTTCTCTTGCCACCACCATATTGCTTGTGGATTAATCCTTTATAAGAGCCTTAAAAGGATATTCTTCTTCTTCCTATACTTATTCACAACTTTTGAACTCAAGTGGTTCACTCTTTTCACCTTAGAAGGCCTATATGAATGCATCCTTTCTCTTCATATATACACCTACAACATCATAAAATTCATCATATGCTTTAGATGATAACAAAATCAATTGATCCATCTCATCCTTGTATTATTTCATCTTCATACTCTTTACATCAGCAATATGCTGATTATACTCTCCTTCTTTGACAACATCCATGCCATGTGAGAATAACCTCATGCTCTCCTTTTCCATATGATTACAATACATATTTTGACTCATAAAATTATATTCTCTAATTTCTATGTAGGTTGCTCCCATATGTGTAACACCACTTTCATCATTCATTCCTCTTGGTAGAAACATGTCCACCATATCGATCTCCTTGCTTGTATCTATACCACATGAGGGAAATTCTTCATCTCTCATTGTCCAAATTCTCTTTGGACCAACCCTTATCTGAATTCTCTTTGGACTAGCCTATATAACCAAGTTATCAACTTCTCCATCTACCATTACACTCTCTATCAATCTATCAATATGGATTTTTGATGCATTCCATTATATATAAACCACTATCTTATTGAGAAGGTATTATTCATCATACTATTCTTTGTCACTTGATTTTGTGAGAGTCTTCTCTCCCACCTCTAGATACTACAAATAAAATGCATCTTGTATATGATCTTGATAAGATTATTATCCCAACTCTTTCCCATTCTTTTTTGTCTTTATGATTACATAATTAAATATTCTACTACTATTATATCATTACCAACTAGCTCTTCAACTAACACTACCATATTATTAGCTTGTTCCAATTTTTCACTTTTTTTTTTCATGCATATGAGCATATTTGAATGAAACACACTTTTTTCTATTTTTTATATATTCTATGTTGCTATACCTACACATTGAAAAAATAGATTAAGGGAATCAAGAGTTATCCAAAACACTTCTTTAACCTCTTCATCATACTTCTTAGACATGTTTCCCAACTTTTCTCTATTTCTTGAATTATTCTCATGGCTTCTACTCACATGATGGATTACAAAATCCCCATTATCAACAAAATCCATGGCTATCATCTCCTCATTATTATTTAAATTTTATTTTCCTTTGCATGGTTAGTATTTAACCATACTATCTATGTGCATAAACATAAACTTAAAACACCTCTACTACTTCATTCATGAAAACTTATAGCTTGTCATAGCTAAATTTTTCATTCACCTCTATTGTTTCCTTTAAGGAAAC